>CM046454.1:225264-642834 GCA_025506515.1 Flaveria trinervia | reverse complement strand
ACCCAATTAGCCCATTCATATATCTTTTGATTTTATAGCAGATACAAAAGTCAACTTTTTACTGCTTAAATTAGATTGGTTGTATTTACAAATTAATAATAATGTCATAAACTATTGTCATTTTGATGTCAGGAGTACTTGCATATGGATGGTTGCATTATCATCTTAATGTATATATAGCATATTTCAACTTTTGACTTCAAGACTTCAAATTATCATCTTCAAATAATCTCATTGTTGCAATGAGGATATGTTAAATGAGGTTATGTGAACTAGTTATATGGTTGATAGCATTTTATTCCGTGTGTGTGTAACTGATATTTGAACACAATTTTATTTTGCTTGGATATAATGCTTCTCTCATGTAAACTTTTGTTTGTTCTCTACAACATTGTGCTACTTAAAAACTCTTTTTCTAACTCCATTTTGTTTATTGGTAAAACAATTATTATTGTATTATATGTTTTTAAATACGGATTACTGACTTTATATTATATGGGTTCATTTTTTTCTAAAAGCCTATGGCCTAAAAAATTTCAAGAACTCTCGAGGCGGGGCCTAAATACATGCATTTCTATATCTTGCAGTTGTTGCGAATGTAACCAAGTAATGGTTGTGATATTGCGTACAACGACAACAATTTTGATGGAATGCATCAATATAGCATGTGCTCAAAATATGTGATCAATGTGGTTTGAATGTTATGATATTGCTTACAACAACATTTTGATGGAAGACAATATGGTTGGCATCATCTACCGCAATGAAATATTTTAACGACGACTTACTTTTTTCATGATTCCCAAATATACTATTGCGACATGTTTTTTTATAATGTTTTAATATTTATAAACGAATCACGTAACTTTATATGCTTATCTTTACATACTTAACCACATCATTTTATTCATTTTTAAGTAAGCAATATTGTCTTTTTTTCAAAACCAAGTAGATCTACAGGGAGATAAAAGGAAGTCAATGTGGCTCTGGTAAGTCGTTGGCCATTACGACTTTTTACCATCACCACCACTCTGTTGCACCATCACTCAACTCAGATCTAACCACTGAACGACTCCTTTATATCTCTCCACATATCTGAAGCCTCGCTTACCTCACAAAACAACCACCTCTTGCTTGTAGCATATGGGAATGAGGTCTACTGGTTAACTCACGATGGCGTACAATAACAAAGATGACATAAAAAATGTTTTCCTATTGGGAGATAGATGTCTAATAGTAGTGATAGTAGTTGGATTAGGTGGCATAAAAAAGTAAGATCGACGTAGTAGCTGACGTAGTGTTTTTATATAAGGAAAATTCTCAAAATGTTTTCCTATATTTTCTCTCATAATGTCTCGTTCAAACAATTATCCCCCAAATATCCATACTGGAATAGATGTCACGTATTACCGGTAGGTGGCCCTATCTGTTATAACAAAACAAGACGAAACATGACACGTGTCCTAAGCAGGTGCCACCGCCTCTCCCCAGCACACGTGTAAATTATGCGACGATGCCTATCTAACATCATTTTCGCATTCGCCCTCACTTGTTAATTCTTTTAAATAGTCAAACAACAAATGAGAGCATTTGGCCGCCTGTTAGGAGGCGCCCTACCTGTATGGAAACATAAGAGAGTTGGGGTTGGAGATGCGAAAACCATATTCATGTTTGGTTAACAACGGATTACAATTTATAATACAACATTTACAAATGTGTTAACAGTGATTTACCTATATCATCCTTCATGTCTCTACCTACTCTTTCTTTCTACACTCCTAACACTATAACCACTAAACCCTTTTAGCACCACCAACAACAATTCAATGGCGTTGAGAATTTCACTAGAGCCACCTTCCCATTTGCCAATCACTTCTATCACCGCTAGCACCCTCTAAAATTTGCACCCCCATCATATCCAGGTATGACATTGCTCGGTTTACATGCTTGTAAGGCCCCGTTCCCGGGACGCTTACAGCTGCGTTCTCATTGCACATAAAACGTATAATTACATTTGTATTCCATAAAAATCGCAGCGGAAAACTAAACCAATCTTCATTTCTATGTAAATGCTTTTGCAAATTAATACAACATTCATTACAAAATAGTTGTTCGCATTACAAGTAAAACATCAATCAAAAGAATGCCATCCCAAAGAGCTGAGTAGTCGCTCGTGCCATCCTCAGCAATCATTACCTGCCAACTGGAAAAACAATAAGAGTCAGCGTTGCTGAGTGAGTTCTAGTTTTTTTTTTAAAAAACATGCTTTACTTTCATATAAAACCATTCATTACTTTTACATGATCACACATCGTACGTACGCATAGATAACATCATTATTATCTTCTTCATTCATTCATTCGTTCGTTCGTTCCATATAACTTTACTTGCGCACCGGACATCAATCGTACAATACATGTGCTACACCCCGTTAGTCTTAGCTACCGGGCCGAAGTCAACAACATGAACAGCTAAACGTATGCCACGGTACTAGAAGTAACCATCAGTCTTAGCTACTGGGCCGAAGTCACAAAATGAACAGCTAAACGTATGCTACCAGTACTAGGGGTAAGTGATAGAGGCACTACACGTTTGGTCAATCACAAAGAAGGACCCTGTTATCCAATGTTTGCAAGACTTCTTTCATTCGTTCATTAATGCGTACAT
The DNA here is from genome assembly GCA_025506515.1 of Flaveria trinervia. Classification (NCBI taxonomy): domain Eukaryota; kingdom Viridiplantae; phylum Streptophyta; class Magnoliopsida; order Asterales; family Asteraceae; genus Flaveria; species Flaveria trinervia. Next base: position 640,167 of record CM046454.1, on the reverse strand, counting down.
TCGTCATCATGTTCCCCTTTCATTACCTTTCACTTTACATTACATAATACTTCGTTCATTTCTCATAATAAGTAAAGCCATAGGAAAGATATTACACATCATACTAAGAAACATATCATACACATTCATCATCATCATACAGGGCAACATCATACATACGTAACAAGCCTAAACATGCAACATCATCATCATCATGCCCAGCATGTTCTCTAAGACCCCAAATCGTCATCTTATATGCCCTTACGAAAAACTTTACGTCAAAACTTACATCTGCCCTTTCTCCCGAAAGTCAGAAGTCAAACTACATTTCTCACGGGTGCAACAGCCCTATTCGGGCGTATGGACACCCTTCAGTCGCATGGCCTCCATGCGACTGAACATCACGCGAATGAGTACCCAATCGTGCGAATGGACTATGCGGATGAGCACATATGCGACTGGACCTCCAATCGCATGACCTTCATGCGACTGGCCTCTCAATCGTGCGAATGGACCTCAATCGTGCGATTGGACCTTCAATCGTGCGAATGGACTATGCGGATGAGCACATATGCGACTGGACCTTCAATCGCATGACCTTCATGCGACTGGCCTCTCAATCGCACCCTAATCGGCCGTATGGCCTCCATTCGGCCTCTAGTCGGTCGCCTAGCCCTAGCTGATGCAGAATGCAGTTCATCCCGACTGCAGCCGAGGGTTTTCGGCCCCCAAACTCGTCTAAACCCATTTTAAGCCTAAATTAACCCTCCTGGACCTTAGGAATGCATACCATAACCCCATACAAGCACCCACAAGCCCGGAAACATACACTAAACGCATCACACACATCACACCCAAATGGGTCAAGCACATACACATACAAAAACGAGTTTTTATGCTTTCCAGCCCCAAAATTCAGTTGAAAACAAGTAAAAGTGGGGTCCTAGAACTCACACAAATGAGCACAACGGCAAGGGCTTCGATTTGGCTTGCTACACGGCGATTTTGGCGACCCGAACCAACCCGAACCGACACTTTTCTCTTTTTCTCTTCTTTCTCTCTTTCTCTCTTTATGAAGCTGAAATGTGGGGTGTGTGGGGAGAGGGGCTGCCCTCTCCCTACTAATATCACCACATTTCCCAACTTTTCTTCGTTGGCGAGTTGGTCCTTCAACTTTGAACTTTATTTTCTCTTTTTTTTCACCGGCTTCAAAACAATAAATATTCGGGTGTACAATGCTTCTCAGATTTCCACCCTTAATTGACGACAACATCACTAGATCCACCGTCTCTACCATAATCCTTTCGAGAGGTGAACAAGTGCAAATCTATTCTGTTCAGGTAAGTTATTTCGTCCAATTTTGAATTTATGCCCCTAAACCCTAATTCTATATGTAGTTTGTGTTTGTGAAGGTTATGTTGGACATGTTTGGTTCCTCATTCTCTTTATTGGCTTATGCTACCGTTAGGGGTATACTATATTGGACATGTTTGGTAAAATAAAATACAATTAGAATACAACCAACTAGGGGTATACGATATGAACTGATAAGTACAAATGATTATAATTAATGAATTCAACAAATATTGTGCGGATATATGTTCGATTAATATTTCCAAATGCAGAAAAATTGTTTATGAGAAAACAAGTGTGTGATAAAATCATGTGTTGTCCTAAATGATGAAAAACCCAAATTACATAAGATAATATGTAAGATAGTCTTAAATGTGAAAGCTAAAAGAAGTTTAGTGAAGGCCACTACTGAAAAACAGCATGAAGGGTGAGTAGAGATTACTAGCAAAAGAAAGATGATACAAGAGATCCAAGTATAACTGTTCTTACCTCATAAGTTTACATAAAGACCCCTTAACTAATTACAAGTACATGAGAGACTCTAGAAATTCTAGTGATAACTAAAAGACCCCTACACTTAATATTTAGTTTAAACCTTCATGTATGATGATAGCACTTTAAGATCTTGGATTTAATAGGAAAATGTTTGTGTGATGTGGTGCTTTGCTGACATCGAAGCTTGGAGTAAATGAATTCTAGCTTAGTGGAGTGTGGTAAAATGGTAATCTAGGTCTCACTATCTAAGTTATATTTAGCCACGACACTAAGTTACTAAATGGGTTAGACACTTGGTCACCAACCGCTTCTTCTAGGATGTGCAATGGTTGGATGTGCTGTTTACATATGTAAAAAACAATGTAATCAAATCAAATGCATGTGGCTAATCTATAGACACTACTCTGTCATTTATTATGATTATTACATACATGTTTTGACTACAACATCATCAAACATATAACAAAACAAATATCATAACAATGGATTAAGGGTTTATAAATTGATGAAATATTTTAAAATAATCTTTTTTAAAACAACCAAAATAATTACAGGGTTTTTATAAAAACAATATTTTTATAAAAAACATTTTTAATTGAAAAGAAATCTTACAACGAATATTTAAAAATAAAACTATTTACATAAGAGAGTTAATGGTATAATTGTTTTATTTCTTGAACTATTACGCATATATAATTTTAATTCTATTTTATATTAAAATATTATAATGTAACTATTCATGTTTATTTTACATATATATTTTACATTAAAATTTAATCTGTTTATTTAATGAGTTTTTAGTCTGTCTATCTATCTATACAAAAACCAACTAAACGTGAAACAATCGTAAACCTTGTTATACTTACTTTCACATTTCTCTATATTATTAACAATAACATTGAATACTAATATTATTACTCATACCGATTTCAAATTAAAATATATATAATTTAATAATTAAAAACCTATTTTTTATTAAAAACATACTTTTTAAAAACAAAAAAATTATAAAAAACAAAATACAATGAATTAAAAAAAAATCATTTCTCTTAAACAAAATATTTAAAAAGCACAACGTTTTTATAAAAACAAAAGTTTTAGAAATATACATACACTCTTGTTTATTTACTAAAAATAGCTATTTGTATGAATTATAATCATATTTTAATCTTCAAACATGATTATAATGCATAAACTTTATTAATAATTATTTAATATTTTATTTATTCAATCCGTTTAATATACAGAAACTAACCTAGTTGATATATATCTCCAACAATCAATTATATGAATTATATTAATTACGTGGAATGCTTTCTTCAATGGGTTTCCCAAAGATGTGCCTAAAAAATCATATATGATATTACAAAAAACTAATACCCCAACTTATTAAAAAAAACTCTAAGTACCCAAACCGTTATTTTGAATAAACCACAAGAACTATTTATGTAATTTAAATCTAAAATTAATATAAATGGTAGATAAAATTATAATTAAAATAAAGAATGATTTGACATTTAAGTCCCTATGGTTTAAAAATATTTGTCATTTCAATATAAAAAGTTTTTATTGTCGCAACTGTGTTTCTAACACTTGTAATTTTTTGTAATTTCTCTGACGCACTAAGTTCAACAAAAAAATATTAGTTCACTCAAGGGCATTAAACAATACATTTACGCAGGGTACAAGCTATTATTTCATAAATAAATAACTATTTTATACAAAAGCACACACACAACCCCACCTTATCTACTCGTGGAATCAAAACCTCGTACTCTTGATCAGACCATCGGTACATTTTCAAAATTGAACCCCCTATTGCAATGGATTCCCCTTTAACACAAACACACACACACACACACATATATATATATATGTATTATGTATGTATATATAATTATGTATATATATGTGTATGTGTGTGTTAAAATAAATAATTCTCAAAAAGAGTTTATAACGACTTATTGTTTCCAAAGGGTTTCCCAAAGATGTACAAAGAATCAATAGGCTTAAGCATCCATATACATAAAAATAGAATATAAAATAAGACTACTCATAGGGTGAGGGGAGACAATAAGCCCTATGTAAATTCCAAACTTAACAAGAAAATTTACTCGTTAGACGAGATTTTGAATCTCACCTTAAAAGTACGAATCTTTTATGCATTAATAACGACAGAACACCGGTTTGTTATTATATTTTTCTTTTCACCCTAAATTGATTTATGTGTAGAATCAAATTAAAATTATATATTCATACTTATAGTGAAGCTAACCATATAAACTAAAACTATTTGATCAAGAAAAACCTTACCAGAAATGATACAAAATGTTTGATGTTGTGACTGCATAACGTACAACAGACACCAAGGCTACCAATAATGTTTCAAGACAACCTGCATAACAACAGTAAAGAAGTTCATAGAATAAAAACAACTTTAACAACCAAAGAAAAACAAGACAAACAATTATGCATAGATATTTTGTGCACGCATAGTAATATTAACAAGAAATTTGGAAATTCTAAGCTTACCGTGTAGAATTATGAAATGAAATTCATTGTGGCATAGAAGAGGGGTGTTCAATGTCTGAAAATAAAGTTCCTTGCTAGGAAACAATCTGATATACAAATCACTGGTTTCATATTTCTGTTCAAACAACAACTACAATACTCAAAATACTAAAAGCATGACTCTTACTTTTCTATTGGGAATTTGTGTATGCGTCAACTAGTATCAATGAAAACCTTGAAGTAAAGATAGAAGGTGAAGATTAAATCAAAGATAGCAATAATCATAGCTGTTGGAAATTTATTGATAAATATTAATATGGTTATTTTTTCCTCAATAAATTAATATGTTGAATGAAAAGTAATGTGACTAATGATATTAGGAATTAATAATGTGGGAAGTTGTCCTACATTGGAGGAAAGAACGAATATAAAATGGTTTATATTCTGTAACCTCTTGTCTATATTATTTCCTAAGGTGTCACACTAAATAGATTCGCGAACTCGCACACGCGCGCGGGGCGTGGGCATGTGGGCGCAATGTGGCGCTTTGATGGCGCACTTTGCACTTCGCACACGAGAGCCGCCTTAGTATTTTTGAAGGTTGGTTCGAGGGACTGGTCAGGTGCGATTGACCTTGTTACGTTGCGCGGTCAGAGTTGTGACTCGTAACAGCTTTCGTTACACGTTGACTGAAACCGACGACTGTTAATTACGAATTAAATAAGCAGTTACGATTTCAGATTAATGGCTGGGTGACTGTTATGGTTCTAATCCACTATAAATACTGAGTGTAGCTCAGTAGAAAGACACACCAACACAACTCGAAACCGTAGCTTGTGAGAGTGCGAGAGACTTCTAGTCAATTAAGCTAATAATCTGTAACAAAAACTTATCAAAATTCAATACAGAACACTTCATACAAATCACAAAAGCATTAACACTCACTTTTATCTAGTGAAAAATAGAATATGTAACAATAACAAACCTTGATGTATATATAAAAGGTGAAGATTAAAGTAAAGATAGCAACAACTTCATTGTCATAGCGCTCCCCACCACTGTTCTAAATATGTAGAGTGTCACCTGAAAGTATAGAATTATCACCTAAAAAGAAAGTTGTATCCAAACATGAAACTTGTTCACACTTTATCTTGGAGTGGATGCCCAGAAAAATGACAGCCTTGATTACTGAATTTATAGAGAAAGAAGATTTATGTTGTCTACTAGAAAAAACTACTAAAATAGACTAGAAACCTGTAAATCTTCAAGATATTTAAATAAAAATATGCCAAGATGAAAGACAACATGCCAACCTGGTCTTTCATATTAAATAATGAAATTGTATTCATCAGTACACCAAAGGCATTAGGTTTTCTGTACACAGAATATAAATTCAGAAATGGTTTTTAGAAATAACTATATGGTTGTATGAAATAAAGATATCCTTCTCAGCAAACTCAAGGAAAAGAATACAAGAAATTCAACTTTGGGCCAAATTTACACTGAAATTGAGGTAAACTAATGAATACACTCCTAAATTTATGTAAAACAAAAAGAAGGCGAACGAAAAGAGAAAATAAAAAATGTGCCTTTGTCCTTGAGGAATTGAGTTGGTAAGGAAACCAAGCTAATAGCAAGTGAAAAGATTGAAGAAACTTGGTTCTCAATTTATCTTGGAGTGGACACCTACCTTACTGTAACTTATTAACTAGAGAATTACATATCAACTGGCAGCTGATGTATGAATCTATAGCAACAAAATATTCATGTTTGTCTACTAGAAGAATATACTAAAATAAACCAGAATTCTGCTTTCTCAATGAAGTCCTATAAATCTTTAAGATATTTCAATAAATATATGCCAGGATGAAAAACAACATGCCAAAAAGGTCTGTCATTGAATAATGAAATTTTTATCAGTCCACCAAAGGCATGAAGTTTCCCGTACAGTTGATTTAAATTCAGAAATTATTCTAGAAATAACTATATAGTTGTATTAAATGAAAATATATCACACCGAAATTGAGGTAAATTTATGAATACACTCCAGAATCCTAATTAATGTGTAATTGACAAGTATCGCATGTTAATCTCTGCCTATATTTATGTAAACAAAAAGAAAAATGAGGAATAACATAAGGCACTTTTGTCCTCAAGAAATTGGGTTGGGAAAGAAATCAGCTTGTCATCCAGAATAAGATAATAATTTTAGCCAATTGTATACACTATATACAAGTCAGTAACATAGTATTGCATAGAAATATACGTGCTTAAATTCATACTAGACTGCAAATAAATTATCAAAAGTAGCTTTTATGTGATTACCATAGCCAGAAGAGCTGCAACAGTCAGTCCATCACCTATTCCTTTAACTCCTATAGTAAGTAAAAGATAGAAGAAACTTGTATTGTTTTAAAATAACAACCAACTACTACAACAGAAAAACACAATAGTGTTCATATGGAAAGAAAACAAACCTTAGTGATGAGATATGTTGTCTGATGGGTTATGGATTGTTAGATGAATGATGAAGAAGAAATTGATGATGTAATAGAGAAGAATTAGGTTGAAAGAAATACTAAAGATTGCAGAACAAGCAAATTACAAAAGGATGACCAGAGCACAGCTCTCTCTCAATGCAAAGTGCATGAGCCTCTCACCATACTATTCTCTCCCCCTCTCACCTTCCTTATTCTATATATATATACTTAGTTATGTAACAACCTGTCAGCCCCCCACATTCTTTTCACTCTTAGTCCTACGAGAATACACCAAAAACTCTTTTGGCCCTTCATGTATAGTAGAATTCGTATCAATACTTCCCCCTTTGACAACAGTCTTGTCCCCAAGACTGAATTCCGGAAATTGTGTAGTGAACCATTCCTTATCCTCCCAAGTAGCATCCTCCATAGAATGATCCGACCAATGTACTAAATACTGTTCCCTGGATCCATCACCATCCGGAGAGACACGAGTAGTTAGAATGGACCTCGGAATTAAGGGTGCGGTGACTCCGATATCCAATTCAGGTGGCAAAACTGTTTCCGTATGAGGAGGAGTAGCCTTCTTCAAAAGGACACATGGAAGACTGGATGAATTTTGGAGGTGGCCGGCAGTTGGATTTGTATGCAACCGGTCCCAATTTATCAATGACCCGAAAAGGTCCAAAATATTTAGCTGCGAGCTTCTGATGAATTCTTCTATCCACAGAACGTTGGCGATACGGCTTGAGCTGAACATAGACCCAATCACCAATGGAGTAGTGAACATCTCGTCTCGATCGATCAGCCTGGGACTTCATTGAAGTCTGAGCTTTAGCTAAGTGGACTTTAAGTTGCTTCAAAGCTTCATCACGGTCCTGAAGGGACTGTGCCACAGATTCAACACGAACTTCTCCCGGTAGAAATTGAAAAACCGTAGGTGGTCGCCTGCCATACACCGTTTCAAAGGGGGTGGTACCCGTTGAAGCATGAAAGGTGGAGTTATACCAAAACTCGGCCCACGGAATCCAATGAGCCCAAGACTTCGGCTGATCCACAGCAAAACATCGAAGGTAAGTTTCCAAACAGCGGTTTATAACCTCTGTTTGGCCATCCGATTCCGGATGGTATGCAGAGCTCATATGCAGTTTCGTGCCATAGATTTGAAAATTTCCTGCCAAAATTTACTTAAGAAAAGTGGATCGCGATCACTAACAATAGTCTTTGGAATACCATGATGACGGATAATCTCGCGAACAAAGCTCTCGGCGACAGATTTGGCCGTATAAGGATGTTTTAATAAGATAAAGTGAGCATATTTCAATAACCGATCCACTACCACCAAAATCACAGTAAAACCTTTCGAAGGTGGTAAGCCCGTTATAAAATCCATAGACAAGTCGTCCCAAATCAATTGAGGGACCGGTACGGCTGTAACAATCCGGCTGGTAACATAGAATTGGTTTTGCAACGTTGGCAAACATCGCACTCGCGAATATTTCTTGATTGTTTTAGTCATTCCAAGCCAATAGATGTTGCAGCAAGGCGACGATAGGTACGATAAAATCCGAATGACCCCCCGTAGCGGTCAGATGAAACTCATGAAGAAGGGGCGGAATGAACTGTGAAGTCCTAGAAATTACTAGCCGTCCCTTATAAAATAAAGTGTCATTTTGAACTGTATAACCTGGGTACTTAGCCGGAGAAAGCACACACTTTTTCATTAACGCCATAATCGCAGGATCGTTCTTAGCCTCATTGAGAAGGTGGGCACCGTGAGACCATACTGGCGATGAGGTAATCGAACACAATAGTCCTGATCAACACGACGGGACAAAGCATCAGCCGCGCGATTTTCCCGCCCAGGTTTGTATTCATTTCGAAATCAAACCCCAAAAGCTTAATAATCCAATTTTGTTGGTCAGCTGTGGAGACACGTTGTTAAAGCAAGTACTTAAGGCTCTTTTGATCCGTATACACGATGAATTTCGAACCCAACAGATATGGCCGCCAATGTTGAACCGCCAAAACCAAAGCCATGAGCTCACGTTCATAGGCCGATTTAACCAAATTTCTATCGCTGAGAGCTTTACTAAAGTATGCGATTGGTTGTCGGTTTTGCATCAAAACCGCCCCGATGCCGCAGCCAGAAGCGTCACATTCCACAACAAAGGGTATGGAAAAATTCGGTAAAGCTAAAACAGGAGCAGTGACCAACGCTTGCTTCAGAGAATCAAAGGCCTGTTGCGCGATCGGCGACCAGTGGAACGCATCTTTCTTTGTTAATTCCGTTAGCGGACGCGCAATACTACCATAGTTGTGTACAAATTTACGGTAATAACCGGTGAGTCCGAGGAATCCACGAAGAGCGCGTACGGAATGAGGGGTAGGCCACTCCACCACCGCCGCCACTTTCATGGGATCCATTGAAACACCGTGACCATCAAGCACATGTCCCAAATATTCCATAGATTGTTTACCAAAACTACATTTACTAGGATTGGCACAAAATTGATGGTTCTTCAAAATAAGAAAAACTTCCTCCAAATCAACTAAATGAGTCTCCCAAGAGGGGCTGTATACTAATATGTCATCAAAGAAAATTACCACTTTACGACGTAGCAAGGGCCTAAAGATATCATTCATTGTTGCTTGAAAGGTAGCCGGGGCATTCATAAGCCCGAATGGCATAACAAGATATTCGTAGTGACCCTCGTGTGTTCGGAAAGCCGTTTTATCCACGCTGTCAGGTCGCATTCGAATCTGGTTATATCCTGACTTGAGATCAATTTTAGAAAAATAAACTGAGCCATGCAATTCATCAATGAGTTCCTCAACCACCGGAATAGGAAACTTGTCCGGTACCGTAGCGTTGTTTAGAGCGCGGTAATCCACACACATCCGCCAAGACGCATCCTTCTTACGCACCAAAATAACCGACTGGAATACGCACTCTTACTAGGACGAATTAGTCCCGTCTTTAACAATTCAGTCACCTGTCTCTCAATCTCAGTTTTCTGAAGATGGGGGTAACGATACGGGCGAACACAGATTGGATCCAATGTCGAAAGAGTAATACCATGATCATAAGCTCGTGGCGGTGGAAGAGTCGAAGGAGTGCAAAATATCGATGCGTACCGATGCAATAGTGAACTCAACGAAGACTGCTGAGTAGAAAGGAGGTCCCCTGAAAGAAGAGAGGGAACTGCCACCGCCGCCTGTGTCGAAGAGTGAGATCAAGGGGTGGAATCATCCTCCAGAGATAACCAAGGGTGCAAAGCCGTAGCAGTAGAGTGCCGCACTTGATGACCTTGTAATTAAACTGTAGCTCCCTTATAAACAAAGCGCATCCAAGAGTTTTGCCAATTATGAACCACTTCCCCTAAAGATTGTAACCAAGCTAAACCCAATATGAAATCAAAAGATCCAGTATCAAACACCAATGCATCCACTGAAAAGGAACAAGGACCCACCGTCACCGGAATAGCCAAACATTTCTCTGTGACCAACACACAATGACCATCCCCTAATTTAATGGAGGTTCCTGGAAAAACTGTGACAGGCAACCCCAATGCGACCACCAATCGTCGTGAAATAAAGTTATGAGAAGCCCCGCTGTCAACCAACATGAAAATAGGAATTTCATGTAAGGTACCGCCTAGTTTCATTGTGGAAGTGATACCCGTAACAGCCAGATCGCCCGAAAATTCCAAGGAGTTGCAAGTACCGGAACCCACTGGAGAGTTGCAAACCGAGTCTGGGGTGTCCAACGATTCCAACACTAGTTGCTCCCCCAATGGCGACTCGTACTCATCTTCTCCTAAGAGCAAGACCCGCAGCTTACCCTCCGGACACTTGTGAGCCGAACCAAATTGTTGTCCGCAACGAAAACATAACCCCTTCTTTCGTCTCTCCTCCCACTCGGCGCGGGAAAGGGTACGAACCCCACGATCTCGGTTTGAGACCTGTCCCCCATCCTCGGATGTCTGCGATGAACGAAAAGTGGAACGAAACCGAGAGACATCATGCGGCGGAACGAAGGAGCGATCTGTTGATTTGGGCCCAACAAAAAATTTGGAATCGGACCGGCCCACCGGGGACAACCCATCCGTTAACCCAGAAGAGTGAGGCCCAACAGGGTTAAGGTATCGGAAACGAGACGTAGATACACCGCCGGAAGTAGGGCGCAACATCGAATCCACATCCTTAGCCAAATACATTGCATCCAGGCGAGTTTGAGGGCGATGAAGGCGCACCCATTGCTTGACATCGGCCTTCAATCCTGCAACGAAATACCCTAAGGCTTGTGATTCCGGTAACTGGGGAACCAGCGATAAGAGATACTCGAAATCATCAATGTAATCGTAAATAGAGTCCCCCTGTTGAATCGTAGCCAATTGTTCGTAAGGGTTCTGAATTTCCAGACCGCTAAAGCGTTGCAATAACTCCGATTGAAATTCGATCCACGTTAACGAAGGACGAACCTGCGTGATTATTGTAAACCAATGTTGGGCAACACCCACCATGCTCAATTGAGCTAACTGTAAACGAACCTCATCGGAGGTATTGTTCATATCAAAAAAGAGAGTGGCCTTGCGAATCCATCCTTGAGGATCAAACCCCGAAAATTCAAGTAGCTTAACTTTTTAACCGCCCACGGAAGATCGGAAGAAACCAAACCTGACTTACGATCGGAAGAAGATTCCCCCGAGACGCCGGAATCCAACGGAGGTTCGGTGGATCGTTTCCCCTGAAATTTCATCCAGTCAAGCATAACCTTCCGGAATTCCGCCGATTCTGCACGTTCCTTGTCGAACGCCGAGAAGGATAACTTAATATCCGCAATATCCGACTGGAGTTGTTGAATATGTTGCTCATGAGTATCTAACCGAGAAGATTGATTTACCATGATCACGGCAGGTCAGCGGCAGGTCGGACCAATGATGGGTTATGGATTGTTAGATGAATGATGAAGAAGAAATTGATGATGTAATAGAGAAGATTAGGTTGAAAGAAATACTAATAGATTGCAGAACAAGCAATTACAAAAGGATGACCAGAGCACAGCTCTCTCTCAATGCAAAGTGCATGAGCCTCTCACCATACTATTCTCTCCCCCTCTCACCTTCCTTATTCTATATATATAATACTTAGTTATGTAACAACCTGTCAGCCCCCCACATTCTTTTCACTCTTAGTCCTACGAGAATACACCAACAACTCTTTTGGCCCTTCATGTATAGTAGAATTCGTATCATTGTCCATGAAGAAAAGGCGGAGAATACAAGAGCAGTAAACACACATAGTTTCCTCTAACCGGATAATATCCAAAGATTGAAGCACCTGACATTAATAAGTATTACTAAATTTACTTCAATATTTCTATGAATTGCATATGGTTTCAACGGTCAAAGTCAATGGCAGGGTAATCCATTCCACCAGTAACCTGTCCAAGAGATACCTTACAAGAAGTAAAAGATATCGTGTCATGTTTACTTAATTCAGTGATATATTAAATTATATGTAGAAACAAAAGTTATCCACATACCAGATAGGATCATCAAACCAATTCCAGAAGTCAATATCCCATTCTTTGTAAGGAACTGCAAGAAAAAGAGAAATATAAACAATACATAGATGCATACATTATATACATGAACAGTAAGAGGTGACTGAAACAAATCTGCAGCTCTTGCAGTTTCTTACACATGATAGTTTCTTACTAACCAAAATCTAAAGTAAAGTAAATCAAATCACAAAACATATAAAGCGAACCTGAGTGTCTCTGTAATTGAAATGACTCAATTAAGGATTGAATTCTTGAATAACCTGCAACAAAACGTATCAAAATTCAAAACAGAGCAATTTATACAAATCACAAATATGCATCATGAACTTATCAACTGATATGTAGATAACAGGACGGATTGAGAACTTATCGATTAGTAGATCAACAGGAGTAAAAGACGCTTCGTTTCTATGATGACCGCCGGTGACGGCCGTTGAAAGCCTCTGATGCCGGTGGTTTCGAGAGAGAGAGAGAGACTTGGAGTCAATCAACCTGGAACACAATCAAATCATTCAAAACAGAACGTATCAATCCATGTTTAAGATATGAATTTACAGAGAAAAGAGGGAGTGAGAATGCAAGTGCTCTGATCAACAGGACATGAAGAACGCGATGACGTCAAGAGACCAGTGGATAGTTTTCTATGATGACTGCCGGTGACGGCCGTCGAAAGCCTCAGACGCCGTTGATTTTGAGAGAGTGCGAGAGACTTCGAGTCAATCAACCTAATAACCTGTCCAAGAGATACCTTACAAGAAGTAAATTAAAGATATCATGTCATGTTTACTAATCCAGTGACATACTCGATTATATGTAGAAACATAACTTATCCATTCTTTGTAAGGAACTGCAAGCAAAAGAGAATTTAAACAATACATAGATGCATACATCATATACATATGAAAACAAATCTACAGCTCTTAAAGTTTATTACACATGATAATTTCTTAGGGAGGGGGGAGATGGATATATAAACTTCTGATAAGAGAGTTTAAAATGCTATATAGAACTATCTAATAGGAAACAGTTATTTATAAAAAATTGACGATATTCTGCTAGAATATACAGATTGTAACATCAGAACATTGGATTCCCCAGAAATCAGGTCATGATCAAATATTCTGCTATGTAAACCCAAAGCAGGCTATAATGCACAGTTACCATATTAGTTCTAAAATCCAATTAAAATTTTTTAATAGACCAGTTGAGGTGGCTACATGGGGTATCAATACAGAAACATGCCTTTTGATGAACCACCCAAACTACGTTAACTCAGTTACATAATTCCACCATTTACTCCCAATAGACCATGTTTGTTTCATCAAGATACTAGTACAGTAATGAACACATAAAATGTTATTCTAATAAGAGATAAGTCTACAATTAGGATTTCCTAACCTAATCTGTATATTCTTGTTTTACAGTTATTGTGTAAAAGTTAGTATAATTCAAAATCCAAGTTCAATGATAACAATACTAACAACAATGATATACATATACCGCAGTTATGAAAGTACTACCTTAACTAAGTTAACTTGGTTAATTACCTGAAATTCAACTATGGCAATCAACAAAATCGAATCATTCAAAACAGAACATATCAATCCATGATTAACAAATGAATTTACAGAGAAAAGAGGATTGAGAATGCAAGTGCTCCAATCAACAGGATTGAATTTATTAATAACCTGCAATAAAATGTATCAGATATCAAAACAGAACAGTTTGTACAAATCACAAATAGGCTATCATGAACTTATCAATAATCGATGAGTAGAAGCGCTTCGTTTCTACGATGACCGCCGGTGACGGCCGTCAGAAGCCTCCGATGCCGGTGAGATAGACTGGAGTGAATCAACCTAATAGCCTGCAACAAACACGTATCAACATTCGAAACAGATCAGTTCATACAAATCGCAAATAAGCTATCATGAACGAATCAAACGATGATTTGATCAAAAATTAGGTTTCCGAACGTGTAATGCCTCTGTGTTTATATTGTAATGATTTACCCTTGATATGGTGATGTACGTACAAGTTGTACGATTGGTGATTGGAGGACGTGGTACTCGTGGAGGAGCTTTATTGGTCGAGCTAGGTGAATTTCTTTCCACCGAGTAAAAGATAGTATCTTAAAGAAATAAGATTTACCATTGTCATCATCATAAAAGATAATTTTAAATCTTTTGCGTCATTTAATGTTTTTGTTTGTCATAATTCATAAAGAAAGCCGATTTGTTATTTGTGCTAGTAACCCGTAAAAATCATAGATTTTTTATTATTTAAAATTACTGGAACTAAAAAAGAAAAACGTGGTATTGTCATGTAATAATAATGTTATTATAATTATTATTATTCTTATTCTTATTTGTTGTTGCTGCTGATGTTCTATGTTCTTTTATCCGTGTATTGCAGCAGATCTTCATCACGTATTGATAATGATAATTGTTGACGTATGAAATCAATAGTTGTTGTTTAGGTAGAGATGTCAACTTAACCCAAACCTTACGGGAAAACCCGAAACTCGAGACATTTGGGCTGCCTCACATGGTCAACACCCGAAACACCCGATTATAGAGGCACCAACCTGACTTGGCTGCCTCGCATGGTCAACACACAACAACATTACAATTGGTAAAAACGTCACGTAAAATTTATACTCTGACTTCCAATAATGCAATAAATTTATACTCTGACTTCCAATAATGCAATAAATTAATGCAAACGTAAATTTAAAAATTTGCATAACATGTAAACCAAGATGTCCAAGCAATCATGCCAAATATGAAAGGACAACGAGCAAAGAAAATCGAGGGAAATACAGGTTTAGTGAAATCGTAAAGGTGGAACTATTGTGACGACTTAGGAGCATCTCGTCCTTGAAATCCTTCAAACAAATCCAAATAGGTCAAATTCTACAAAAACATAGTTATCACATATGAATTGTCAAACAGAAATAAAGTGTTTAATAATGTTGGTGTGTAAAGAACATTTTTCAAATGAAGTGGTTTGGAAGGGGAGGGGAGAATAATGTGTTCTGATCTAAGAACTAGTACCCGGTTCCCATTCGGCCATTCCTAACAGAAGGAGAAGTAATTGTATCTTGATCCGAGCTAAGATGAAAGGAGGCCCAGTATCCATATACCATTTATCGTCACCGAGATCTAAAGTAGTCGCCTAAAATGCCTCGATTAAAGCCAACGAGTCAAGAGGTTAGACTGTTGAAATTTAGGCCAAGTTGGGGGCCAGCCGAGAGTAGTTGGATATGGGCAAAGGGGAGGAGTCCACAAGGAAGCCTCGTAGGGGGCGATTGTGGTGCAGTTGCCCAGTTGAGCCCGTAGGTGTTTGGGGTAGTTGGACCCCTGTAAGGGCCACGAATGGAAGCAGAATACTGAGATAAGGTAGTGTTTGGTATGCAGGAATGAGAGGTGGAATGGAATGAATTATTGAGGATGAATAAATAAAAACATGTTTGGTTAGTGGATGTAATGGAATGAACCATTACGTAGTTGATTCCATTCCCTCACTTTTATTCCATCCACTCCCCTTCTTTTTTTACATTCCATATCTTCTTCCATCATTAGTCACCAACACCACCCCCCACAACAACCACCACCGACCACCAGGATAACTCGTCACCAGCAACCACCACCGGCCACAACAACTACCCCGGAAACACTATCGTCGGACACCGCCACCGCCGCCGCCGTCGCCGTCGCCACGGAACCACTGAAGGCCATCACCACCGGCCACAGCCGGCGCCAGAAACCACCACCGGAAACCACTTCCGAAGGCCACCACCGCCGCCGGAACCACCCTCGCAAGAAACCACCTCAGAAAGCCACCACCGCCATTGCAGAAAACTACTTTTGAAAGCCACCACTGACATCGCAAGAAACCACCTAAGGCCATTATTGCCTCCAGAAACCACCTCCGGCCACCACCACCGTCGAAAACCACTGCCAGCCACCACTGTCACCGGAAGCCGCCGCCGTCGGCCACCACTGCTGCTAGAAACTACCGCCAACGAAAACCACAACCACCGGAAACCACCGCCGGCCACCACCGCCACCGGAAACCACCGCCGCCACCACCGCCGCCGGAAACCACCGCCGGCCACCACCGCCGCCGGAAACCACCGCCGGCCACCACCGCCGCCGGAAACCACCGCCGCCACCACCGCCGCCGGAAACCGCCGCCGGCCACCACCGCCGCCGGAAACCGCCGCCGGCCACCACCGCCGCCGGAAACCGCCGCCGGCCACCACCGCCGCCGAAACCGCCGCCGGCCACCACCGCCGCCGGAAACCGCCGCCGGCCACCACCGCCGCCGGAAACCGCCGCCGGCCACCACCCGCCGCCGAAACCGCCGCCGGCCACCACCGCCGCCGGAAACCGCCGCCGGCCACCACCCGCCGCCGGAAACCGCCGCCGGCCACCACCGCCGCCGAAACCGCCGCCAGCCACCACCACCGCCGGCCACCACCGCCGCCGGAAACCACCGCCGGCCACCACCGCCGCCGGAAACCACCGCCGGCCACCGCCGCCGGAAACCACCGCCGGCCACCACCCGCCGCCGAAACCACCGCCGGCCACCACCGCCGCCGAAACCACCGCCGCCACCGCCGCCGGAAACCACCGCCGGCCACCACCGCCGCCGGAAACCACCGCCGGCCACCACCGCCGCCGAAACCACCGCCGGCCACCACCACCGCCGCCGGAAACCACCGCCGGCCACCACCGCCGCCGGAAACCACCTCCGGCCACTACCCCCGCTCGCCATCACCATCATTACTACTTTTACATTTTATTGTTTCGATTTTTATACCTAACAAATAAAACAAAGATATGATTCATTTATTAATAAAGGGCAACTAAACGGAACAATGGAATGTAATGATTCATTTCATTCTCTTATCCATTCCATTCTCTTATTCATTCCATTTCTTCGTCCATTCTATTACCGCATACCAAACATACCCTAAAGGTCATGATGTAGTGCGGTTTGCTAAGGGACCTAATCGAGAGGAATTATGTTGGAGTCTCGAGAATTAGGCTAAGATACATTCTTGTCACGGTGACTAGAAACACTATTTTCAGTTGAGGGATCAACTTATGCAGTGATGTCAGGTTCACCAAGAGATTCTCGTGCATGTTGCCGATGTTCCAACTATAACATAGAACAAGCAGTGTCCCAAGTAGAATGGTTCGGTTGATGTATGAAACCATTATGTTGTATTCTCTTGGAAATTCCCCGACGAGTTGTAGTATTAGTCGTTGGGCAATAAGCATCGGGAGAGGGCATGGTCTGAAGAGAGAAATTCGTAACTTCATGTTCGAGGGCATCAACTCGAGACCCTTTATTATTCAGAAAGATGTTCTTGATATGTGTCCAAGCCTGAAACGTTGTGGAGTCATCAAGGACTCTTAGAAGGAGGTCATCAAATAGTGTATCGTACATCCAGGCTGGATCATAATCACGTCAATCTCACACCAAGAATCATAGGCTGGATCCTCTTGAGCCGGAGGCTTCGTGCCATTGATATGGTCCAAGACCTTAGTACCACGGGCATGATGGAGGTTGTGCTGGATATTCGTCTTCATGTAAACAAGATGGAGGAGATCGTGTTTGGGTGTGGGTGAGTTTGTGTCTTTGTTTAGCCATAGAATATAGAGTGTAAGGGGAGAAGTGAGAAGAAGTAGAAACAAAAAGAGAGGGAGAAATGAGAGATGTTGTGCAACGAAGAAAGCAGTAAAGAGGAGGCTAAGAAAGGCCGTGGTAGAGACCTCTAGAGAGGCTCTGATACTATGTTTGTTTAGGAAGAAGCGATACCCTTCTCATTCCACTAAACCGATAATAAATACAGGAGTACATGAACAAACTATCCACTATACAAGAAGGAGAATATCTCAACTAACTACTAAATTAATGCTATAAATAAGATAAATAAATATATACAAGAATACCTTTTTCTTTACAAATGAAAAAAAAGGCATCCAGCATAAACGTCCCTTCCATGTCTAGTTGCCTGAACCACATAATTTGTAAATTCTAATCATAATAGAGATGAAATAATTAACCAAAAAGTATCAAGAATTAGTTTTTGTAAAATTAAGAACCATTCAACCAGCTACTCACTGCTTGAACAAGCGTAACAGGAAAAGCACAAAATTGTTAGGATATGCACAAAATAATAACTTAAAGCTAACTATCTTCAATAGGCTAATCAAATGGCTGAAACTTAGTTATTTAAGTAGCAGTTGAAAAAAGTAAAACTATCAAAACAAGCTATCACTCCACCTGCTGGAGTATGCATTCCTTGAAGGTGATTAAGGTGATAGATAAAACATAAATAAAGAAAATGAATTTTGCAAAACATACCTGTTTGTAACGTGCATGTAATATCTTGGAACAAAATGAAGAAAGGTCAAATCTTGCACTTGTTTTGCTCATTGCATATCTTGGAACCTGTGATCTTACCACTGGAGCTAGAATGTTGCATGTACTATTTCCTAGTGACATGTCACTATCTTCACTTTGCTTTTCCAGATTCACGTGAACTACCCCAGTAGGTAATCCATAGTCTTTATCCTCAACAACTTTCCACTTTAATTTTTCATCAACAACTACATCCCTGCTTATAATTATACTCCTTTTTTTCCAAATCATACAATCGATATCCTTTTGTATTTATGCAGTAATCAACAAACACACACTGCTTCGATTTTGGATCAAGTTTCTTTCTGAGTTGTTTTGGTTGCATTGCATAGGCTATACTTCCAAAGACTTTGAGATGTCTTATGGATGGCTTTCGTCCGGTCCAGGCCTCGTATGGTGTTTGATACTCGAGAGATTTTGTTGGAGATCTATTCAACACATAGACTGCAGTTGCAACGACTTCTCCCCATAACACTTTACTGAGATTTTTTCCTTCTAACATTCTTCTCTCCATCTCCACTATAGTTCTATTTTTACGCTTAGCTACACCATTCTGCTCGAGGGTATAGGGAGCAGTAAGATCTCTTTGAATGCCTTGTTCATAACAGAAATTCATGAATTCTTTAGACAAAAACTCTCCACCTCTGTCAGTTCTTAGTGTTCCAATTCTCTCCCCAACTTCATTTTCTACCTTCGCCTTGAATGTCTTAAATTTTCCAATGCATCAGCTTTGGATGCTAGACAGTAAACCATGACATTCGACTATAATCATCTATAAGTAGAAGAAAATATAAGCTTCCCCCAAAAGATTTGACCGACATAGGGCCACATAAGTCTGCATGTACCAATTGTAATGGCCGAGAAGCCCTCCATTCTGAAGTTGGAAACGGTTTCCTGGTCTGTTTTCCAAGCATACATCCTTCACATAGATCCCATGGTTTGATTGGTGGCAAACCATGTACCATGTTTTGTTCATGTAACAGTTTGAGACCTTTCTCATGTAGGTGTCCAAACCTTAGATGCCATAATATAAATTTATCAGTACTCGTGGCTGCCATAACCTTACCTCCTGTCTTATGTTTAGAGACATCTAATGGGAATATATTGTTTTCAGTCATCTTAATAACACATGCAACATCATGTGTACGTTTGCATGTTATAGTACACGTTCCATCATCAAACATTAGAGCATACCCGTTTCTCATCAGTTGTCCAACACTCAATAGATTATAATCTAAATCAGGGACAAATTGAACATTTTCAAGTGTACGGGGTTTACCTGCCTGGACTTCAAGTTTAATCTTGCCCTTTCCTTCTACTTGTATGTTTTTTCCATTACCCATTTTGACTTGCACCTTTTTTGTAGTATCTAAGTTTTGAAATAGTCTCTTTTGACTTGTCATATGATTGGAACACCCACTGTCTAAGAGCCATATTCATTATTACCCTCATCACCTCCAAGAGCCATAAACAACATGTATTCTTCGTCATCATCTTCTTCAAATGCAGCCTGAGCTTGTGGTTCATTCCAGCAATCAGCTTGCACATGACCAAACTTATTGCAATTATAACATTGTATTTTACCTCTGCCGAATGTTCTACCATGACCTCTACCTCTGCTATGAACTGCACCTCTCCGACGACCCCTGATCATATTCGTTCGATCATCCTCTTTAGAAGCAGCCTGAAGAGCCTGCTCTTCGTGAACTACTTTGGATCCTCGGTTCACTCGAGCTTCATGGGCCTGCAGAGATCCCATCAACTGATCAAACGAGAGTCGTGTGAGATCTTTGGATTCCTCGATAGCAGTTACAACATGGTCCCATTTCATCGGAAGACTCCGTAGTACTTTCTCCACCATCGTTTGATCCGACACAACTTCACCATACGAACGTTTCTGATTAACAATCTTCATCACCTTGGACAAAAAATCTCCAATAGATTCTCCATCTTTCATTTGTAGTGTCTCAAAATCTCTCCGCAGACCCTGTAATTTCACGAATTTTACTTTAGAATCACCTTGAAACTCAGTGGCGAGGAGATTCCAGGCTTCCATCGCTGAAGTGGCCGCTGCAATTCTAGAAAACACATCATCATGGACAGCCTGTTGAATAATTGACAAGGCTTTTGCATCATTCTTCATGTTTTC
Organism: Flaveria trinervia; assembly: GCA_025506515.1. Lineage (NCBI taxonomy): Eukaryota > Viridiplantae > Streptophyta > Magnoliopsida > Asterales > Asteraceae > Flaveria > Flaveria trinervia. The sequence goes on along the minus strand of CM046454.1, from coordinate 619,193 downwards.
TCTATACCGTTGAAGATCGCCATCATTTCGGTTGTAACCAGTGGATACAAAGTCCCATAAATCATGAGACAGAAGAATTTTCTTCACTCATATACTCCAAAATTCATACCCATCACCTTTGAAGATCGGAAGTGGAATACTTGACACACCGGATGGATTATTAGCCATATTTCTTTTCTTCACAACACAGCTCTGATACTAGATCTTGGTATAGAACTATCAAATTCACACACACTTTTGTATATGAGACATAATGGTACTAACTCTCATCAGATTTACTTCGATAGATTGCATCAGTACATAAACACAAAAGGAAATAACTGACCCCACCACCACAAAACAAGGACACCACTACTCAACTAATACCATTACTAAGTAACATAGACCACTACTTTGACTTAGTAAACAACTATTAAATAAAACATAATAAGCATGACATAGTATGCATGACACATCCTACGACACCTACATAAAGACATGTGCTACATAAAATAACTTTTGAATTACTCCAATTTCAGAGAGACGTTAAAGGTTTTTAAAAAGGGTTTCATTCATTGCAAATCAGAACAGATTCTTTTCAATATGGAAACCAAATCGGCTTTCTGATTCGGTACGGATCCCTGTTCCAACGGTGAAATCCCAGGCGCTTCTCATTTATTAATTAGTTGTTTATGTGAATTAATTTTGATGTTTAAATGAATATAAGTTATTTTATATAAAAAATAGATTATTATTTCATAATTTGTTTATAAAACTAGATGAGGACATAAAATTAAATTGTTGAACGGTTAACCCAAACCTATTTTGGCCTTCTCCTAAAATATTATAATTTTAACCTTTTTCTCAATTTATATAGTTTTTGTAAATATCTTCAATATTAATACACAGTTAACACCACTTGTGTTTTTCTAAGTGTCAAAGATGAATTTAAGTGTCTTTCTTGTGTTTTTCTACGTAAGAACACAATCAATAGAATATAGTTACAACCCCAACCCCACCATTGGTCATTTTCGACCACCGCCTTCTATGTTCTTCGTTCACCGACCCTTGTCCCCTTTTCCATGTTCTCCATCTCTCTAATTTACCTTGGACCGGTTAGCATCCCAAATCACCCTAGAACTTCAATAGAAAACTTAAATCCCAAATTGTTTCATCAACCACCCGAACAAAACCGCCACCCTAAACTGTTTCCTCCGCTACCGCCAGCACCACCTCCACTACAACCATCATCAACCACCCCTTGTTAACTTCAATTTCACTTGTGTACTTTGATTCAATCTAATTCGGGAAAAATCGATGCGTGGTTAGTATCAAAGCCTAGATTCTCACATGACCCGACTTTATATGAGATTTGGATGGGGGTTAGCAAAAAATACTAAAAGTGTGTAATTTTTTTAAAAAGAACTTGTAGTGTATTTATTGAAGAGTAAGGACACAATGTATAATTTAATATATCTATAAAGGACAACCTGTGTATTTTAATCTAATATTAAAATAAAATACAAATATTTGAAAATATCAAAAAAATATTTGAATATTTTAATTATTATTAATATTTTTCATATAAATATATCGTATATTTCTTATATCCAAATATCTGAAAATGTTCATATCTGAATCCAAAAATTTCAAATATCCAAATTTTTAGATGTTTTGGATTCGGGTTTTTCGGATATTTGGGGTTCGGTTTTAGATTCGGATATTTGTGCCCACCCATAGTATTCAATGCTCTTCTCCTTGAAGAAAAAGATCATTTATATCATTAGTCCTTGTTACTCAATTTATTAATGCTGACACATACTGTAATTATTGTGTGTCGTCAATGACTACGAACAAATGGTCTCTAGTCAAATATATTCATTACTAGGTTAGTACCTCGTGTATTACACAAGTGAATAAATAATATATTAAATAATTATTAATAAAAATTAATGAATTATAAAACGGTATCTTGATATAATATATGATTAATACTACGTACGATAAAATAACGATATTATATTTTAAACTTTTTTTAATTTTTTTTGTTTTAAAAAATGGTTTTTAAACAAATTGTTTCAAAACAAATTGTTTTTTAAAAAGTGCCATTTTTAGTAATTTATTTTTTTATAACTTTGAAATTTAATTAGTTTTGTTTCACAAGAATTTTATTTTTAAAAGCCACAGGTTTTAAAATATATTTTGTTTTTAAAGTTTAATTATTTTTTGAAAAATTTTCTTATTTCATAAATGACATTTATTTTCTTTACGAATTGCATTTGTAGAAAGATCTCTTTTTTTAAAAAGAAATTATACATGTAATATGAAAATATATATAATATGAAAAGAATAAAATAACATCATTTGTAGTTAATATAATATTTATTAACTTAGTGACTTTAGAATTGTAACAAGTGGCGCACAAAAAACTTTTTTTATTATTGATAGATTAATACAAGTTGAAGTTGACCATAACTTAAAAGTTGTCGGACTTAATAACCCACCAACTAATCCACCCTTAATTGTAATACATAAAACTTGTTCATCCATTATGTGTTATGCTAAACATAATTCATAGACCATAATACTACCCCCCCCCCCCCCCAGGTTTATTTATTTATTTAGTATCTATTTGTCATTAATTGATGGGTCAGAAGGAAAAGAAAGAACTAAAGTAACGTGTTAAATCCTTGAGACAATTTATTATACCAACTATCAACTACTTCTGACAAAAGAATTATTATTTTCTTTCAAAAATATCCTATTGTAAGATTATTTATTCTAATTAGTCTTGAGTATAAACAGTATTTACAAAGATTTAACTCTTATTAATACACTGTTAACCTAATCAACTACAAAAGAGTTATCAGTTAACTATTCTTGCAATATTTTGGGAGTATCCCAATCATAAGACTAGGATTCTAACAGCGGTGGTTGTGAGATATGATGATGTCTTAAAACAAGATTTTCAAACGGGAACAAATCTGGTCAGTTAGTTTTCTGTAACCGAACCAAGCATAGAACAATGACAAAGCAGATCAGGAGACGGGCAAGGTTATAGGAATAGTGGCGAAGCGAAAACAGGGTCAGGTATTAAGCCTTAGCTTCGATACCATGAAAACTTGTACGTATTTCTAAACTATATTGTATAATGTGAGGACAACTCGATTTATAGGAAGGAGTGGTAGGAGGTGTATAGTTTGTGGAGGTTAAAGGGTTGTGAGGACACCTATATTTATAGAGCAATAACCTAAATAATAGGCATAGGTCAAGAGCCCAAGACTACAAACTATACCTAAACTACTACATATTTTCACTTAACAAAAAATAACCACAAGAAAGAGACATGTTTCTGATATCTATGAATGGTGGTAAGGAAGGAGTGGTAGGAGGTGTAGAGTTCAGGGGTTGTTGATTGTTTGAGAGGTAGGTTGGTCTTCAGCTGTGGTAGTGGGGTCGGTAGTTGGTGTGGTGTTGTAGGTATTGGGTGAGGCTAGTGTAGCAATGAGGATTGGTGGGTTGGGTACAAATATGGTATATGGATTTGAAGGAGGATTATTTGAGGGTGGTTTCGGTTGTGGTGCAAAAGGAAGTGTGATTCGTTTAAACACACACGATGAGCAATGTACATGCGCTCAGTTATGGGGTCTAGACAATGATAATCATGATGACGTACTGTAGCCAAGAAATGTGCATGGGTGGATCGGAAATCCATTTTGTGAAGATTGTATTGGCCTCGGTAAGGGAAGCATTGGCAACAAAAAAACTCGCAGAAACGAGAAGTCGGGTTGTTGGTTATGGATGATTTCAAATGGGGATTTGTTCTGTTGGTAAGGTAGACAGTTGTGTGATATGCAAAATGCCAAAAACGTTTTGGAACGGAGGATTGAGCATGAAGTGAAAGTCTCGTTTCAATGACATGGTGATGTCACCTTTCAACAATGTCATTTTGTTTACTTGTGTGTGGACATGAGCGATATTGAATTATACCAAATGGGTTGAAAAAGTTAGAAAGGTTTCTAAATTCTCCACCCCCTATCTGTTTGAATGATTTTGAGTTTTGTTTGGAATTGTCGCTCAACCATGGCTATAAATTGTTTAAGACATTGTACACATCTGACTTATTTCTTAAATCAAATATCCATATATAACATAAGAAGTGATCAACCAAAGCATAAAGTACCGATCATAATTAAAACTGATGGCGGCCCCCAAACATCACAATATATTAAATCTAGAATATTATTGCTTAGAAAAGAAGAATCGTGCAAAGAAAGTTTTTTGGACTTTCCCAATTAACAAGAAGTGCAATCAAAACTGAACAAATTATTAGAAACAAGATGTAAAATATTTATGTGCAGGAGACTTTGATGTGGATGTCCAAGCCTTAGATGCCAATCTAAAAAGAAAGCTTGTATGGCAACAAAGACACACTTATTAAAGGTTTGAAGTTGTGGTAGAGTAATGGTGTAGAGTCCATCATGGCTTGGCCCCTTAAGAAGGGTAGTGTGTGTAAATATGTCCTTCACAAGGAAGAAAGATGGGTAAAATTCAAAGTATACATAATTATCAAAACAACATTTTTGAACAGAGTAAGTTTTGTTTGATTTGTGAAAGATGGAGAATATTGTTTAAGGAAAAGGGTTTGTTAGGTGAGAAAATATGTGAAGAGCCAATATTAAGAATAGGTGTTACCATTACCAACATGAAGGAAGTCATCACCGTGATATGCTTCAGATGTACCTAAACTTGAAAGATTAGGAGTAACATGACTATTCGCACCCGTGTCCGGAAACCAAGTTGTTAACGAAATGGACCTATGATGAGCAAAAGTATGTAGATGGTCTTCCACGAATGGTGGATGGATCCCGATTTGGGCAATAAGATGAGAGGTGACCAATGCCATATTGTTTGCATGTACTGTAGACAGTGTTTTGATTGGAGGCCCATTCAAGCTGACTTTGGTTGCCACTAGAGATGCAATTTATAGAGAGGCATGGCCACGACCACGGCAGGAACCACGAACATGATGGTTCTGTTGAGATGGGCGATGGCTGTAGAAAGCTTGGGAAGGAGCGGAATGCATAAGTTGATAACCGTGTTGGGCAACAAGTTGTTACAGAGTTAAAAAGGGTAGAGGGTGGGGTAGCGGATGATGGGGTAAAGGTTTTGTATTGCTCTCACAGATGGCAGTAAAGGCTTGTCGTATGGTTGATGATGGGTTTGTTTTGCCTAACATGTAATCATGGTTAGACAACATGCCATGAAGTTCATTAAATGCAACCGGGAATTATCTAGCTAAAATAGTGGACTTTAACCCATTGTATTCTTCATGTGGTCACAAGCAGAACCAAGTCTTTGTCTTTAAATGGTTCTCCAATATTAGAGATGACATTGGCATATTCTTGGCCCCTAGTGAGGTAAGCAGAAGGTGTTTCATCACCCTTCATCTCTAACTTCAAGAGTTTGGTTTTGAGTGTGTATACACGAGAAGATGTGTGTGGGGCGTAGGCATGTTCAAGTGACAACCAAAGATCATGTGTAGTGTCACCTTAAATATGTTGAATGGAGGCCATATAAACAATAGAGATTAGGATCATTTGAACTTGATCATCATTGCTCAACCAAGATGTATAATTAGGGTTGGGATGGGTGGTAGCTGGAGATTGTTGTTCTGGTGCAGAAAGGGGTGAAGCTTCTACAATGGTAGGAGGTGGACAGGGTATGGACCCGTCCATGTAGCCAAACATGTTGTTGGTGATTAAAACAACTAGATCGTTGTTTTCTAATAACCGTAGTTGTGTGGAGATAAGGTGAAAGAAAACTTCTGAGAGTTGTGTGAGTTTTTCTCTTGAGTTGTGAAGGCTGCAAGGAGAGCCATTATGATTAGCGGACGAGATTAGGGTTGCGGTGTTTGAAATGGTAACGACGACAGAGGGACACAACTAGGGTTTGGCCTAGCCGCTAGGGTGTTTGGCGGTGTTAAAGGCGGAAGTAGAGGTTAGCAATGGTGCTTGACAGCAAGCCGCAGTAAAGGTGGCTACTGATGGCAACAGTGGGGTGGCTGTAGGTGACGGCGGCCGATAGGGCTTAGGATTACGATCTTGACTCTGATACCGAGTTGAACTTTATAATTGTAAAGATGAACTGAATTGTATTTTATATATTAAGGAATGTTGGAACTTGTTTGCCCAACACACATATAAGATTGATATGGTTAGTATGTTATGATCCAAGTCGGGTCATACCTAATAACAAGCTAAACAAACACCAATAAATATTTATTTGTTGATGAGATCATACAAATAAATATTAACACCAATTTAGAAAATGGGTTTTCTAAAACGTTGCTATTGTAATAAAACAACATTATATGGATAATTTGTTCATGATAAATTATTTGTTTTATTATTTAAGCTAGTTAAATAATAACAAATAAAAGTGTGTTAATGTTATAAATTAAAAGAGGTTTTAATTTTATAAACTTATGTGTCAAGAGTGTAAGTTTTTTTATAAACTTTAAAATGGGGGAACCCTTTTTTTGAAAGAATTTGGCCACCCAAAGGAGAGGCTCTCCTTGGGATTGCATGTCTTGGTTACAACAAGACTTTAATCCATTCTTACACTCAAGCTTAACCAACACTTTCTCTCTCACACATATTGCAAAGGCTCTCTATAAACAAAGCTGAAAAATTTTGGATTTTGAAGGAGCAAAAGGAAGAGGGTTTTGGTGTTGCACTCCCTAACTTCAGGCTTTCTCTCTTGGAGGTTGGACATTCAAGAGCATCATCATATTCATCTCATCCATACTTCATCATCTTGTTCTTGAAAGGTAGTTTCAAGAACACCCTATGGTTGTTCTTTTCGTTTTGATAGCATGCCATTTCACATATATTAATGATCCTTGTTTATGGGTTTTGTCTTTGGTTAAAATGGTTAAAATTTTCAGATTGTTTAACACATTTTAACCACTAATATCCGCTGCGTTTTATAGTTTAAATGGTTAAACTAGCTTTGATAAACTTGTTACAAAACCCAATAATGGCATCTAGAGCCGGTTATATGGAATACTTGCTTCAAAAGTTCTTGAAAAGTTAGTTTTTATGGACTTTTTCAACCCATTAGGGGTTGTTTTGTTATGGATGATTGAATCCCTTATGTTTCAAGGTTTTATCTTACATGCTTTAGTATAAACCTTGAATGATAAACATCAAATGGTTGATTGTGTTGTTTGGACGAAATCCTAAAGTTTTGGTTCATGTTGGCGAGAACTTTAAGGTTATTAAAAGGGGTTCATCGTTGTTCTTGATTTTTGTATATAATACATATTTTGGTGCATAACATAGCCTTGACCTTATGTGTTTTGGATTTGGTTGATTGTGGTTTGTCATGTTGGTTTTGATTCTTGAAAGGGTTGTAATATTTGTGTTTGTATTTTGGGTTGTAATATATTTATTCATTGATTATGTAATAAATAGATCAGATGCATTTCTTTTATTAGAAATATTGTATTAGGATATGATTTTGTAAAAGAAGATGCACAAGATGAAGACCCGAAGAAAGACACAAAAGACATGGACACTTGAAGCATTTGGATGTGGATTCAAGTGGGAGTTCATGGGCACATATGATGTGTCATTGTTAACCCTTAGGAAAGACCTAATGACAATACTTGTGATGGCAAACAAGTGTAGTCAACTTAGTTTCTATGGTTGTGCACTTATGTTTGTATGATTATGCTTGTTTGGTTGTTTGTTGTATGATTGTTGGTTAATATTTGGATATGCATAACAAACTCATTAACAAACTTAACAAGCTGAAAATTGATGGTTCTTTATCACTAAGTGATTAATAAAAGGTTATTAAAAGGATTAATGATTTTAATAAAAGGGATTTTATTAAAAGTGAACCATAGGGTACCTTGTATTTGAAAGCATGCAAATATAAGGTACATAGAGTTTTCTAAACTAGTATTATGAAAACTTAAAAATTCTTTTAAGTTAAACACAATCCTTTTGCACAACACTTAAGTCATTTGGAAACTCTTAATGGGATAAAGATCACCTAACCATTTTAAGGGAACTTGTGATTTGAGGTGGGGATACCATATTTGTGGGATAAATGTCACCTAACCACTTATGTTGGAAAACTCACATGTGTGTGTAAGTAGGGTAACTTGATTTGCAAACCATGTTTAATGGATCACCTACAATGTGGTTTACAAAGGTGTTGATGGGATAAACGTGCCGACTACACATATGATGTTTAAGTCGATCCCATATCTTAGAAGTTGCAAAGGGTTGCAATTGTCAAAACGTTGACTACCTTGTTAATTTAAATAATGAGATAAAGGTCACCTAACCACTATTTAAATGTAACGTTGGATTCTAGAATTTTAAAATTGTGTAAGACACTTAAAAGGGCTTTAACTATTAAAATATGAACAATATCAAAAATACTAAAATTAAACTTTGTTAAATTTTGTAGATGGCCACCAACAACAATGAAAATAATAATATCCCGTCCGCTCACTCACTATCACTAAGGACATTCTCCAAAAGGAGCATCTGAACCATAATAACTTTATAGATTGGTTTCGAAACTTGAGAATCGTTCTCAAGCAAGAGAAACGGTCGTATATTTAGACGATCTGATTCCCGATCAACCTAATGAGGAGGATGAGGAGGCCTATAATAATTGGGTGAAATACACCGAGGACTCGGTCTAAGAGTCTTGCCTCATGTTGACAAGTATGACTACGGATCTCCAAAAGGAGTATGAACATCATGGAGCATACGATATGATTACCCAGTTGAAGGAAACGTTCCAACAACAAGCAAGGGTAGAGTGCTTCGAAACAGTTCGAGCACTCCATGCATGTCGTATGGATTACACCTAATCTATTTCATCATGTACTTAAAAAGAAAAGCCACATTGACCGCCTCGAAAGGCTGAATTGTCCCGTCTCTAAAGAGTTGGCTATGGATTTGATCCTCAACTCTTTGTCAAAAAGGTTTGACAACTTTGTCATAAACTATAATATGAACGGGTGGGACAAGAACATAAGTTAGCTTCACTCTATGCTCAAAACTGCCAAGGCGGACATGAGTAAAAAGGTTTTACCCGTTCTCACCACCAATGAATATGGGAACAAGAAGAGGCCTCACCCTGCACCCAAGGCAAATGTTGCCAAGGGTAAAGAGCACATTAGAGGAAAGGGAAAGGGAGTGGTAAGAGTGCCACCACCAAAACCAGCGGAGAAGAAGCAAAAGGTTGCTTCAAATGACCCATGCTTTAAGTGTGGGGAGATTGGACATTAGGCAAGAAATTGTCCAGTCCATCTTAAAGAGTTGCAAGCTAAGAGGGATGTCGGGCAAACCTCAGGTACAATTTTCATGATTCATATTGATCTAAATTTCATATCCTATAACACATGGGTATTGGATACCGGATGTGAAACTCACATTTGCAACTTATTGCAGGGGTTCAAAAGAAGTAAGGACTTCAAGAAAGGGGATGTTAGCCTCTACATGGGGAATGGGGCTAAAGTTCAAGTTGAAGACCGAGGGGACTACATCTTGAAGCTTCCAAATGGTTTGGAAGCAATTTTGAATAATGTTTTGTATGCTCCTAGTTTGACTAGAAATATTATTTTTGTTTCCCAATTAAGACAATATGGTTATGTTATGACATTTATTGAAAATAAAATTCATGTTTCTTTAAATAACATCTTTTATTTTAAAGCTATACCTATTAATGATATTTATGAATTGGTTCGTGAAAACACATTACATGATAGCTCATTGTACCAATCCACCACCAAAAAACTCAAATTGGATTTGAGTGATACCTATCTTTGGCATTGCCGTCTTGGTCATATAAACAAGAAACGCATACAAACACTTCAAAAGAACGGTCTTTTAAAAACAAGTGAATATGATTCATTTGATGTATGTGAATCTTGTTTACAAGGAAAAATGACTAAGGCACCATTTCATGGCAAAACCGAAATGGCAAAAGATTTATTAGAAATTATACATTCGGATGCATGTAGTCCTTTTAAACCAACGACCAGGTACCATGAAAGATACTTCATTACCTTTACTAATGACTATAGTCGATATGGTTATGTCTACTTGTTAAGACACAAAGATGAAGCTTTTGAAATGCTCAAAATCTTCCAAAATGAAGTAGAAAATCAACTCAACAAGAAAATAAAAATTCTCCGTACCGATAAAAGAAGTGAATACCTAAGTGATGCTTTTAGAGATCATCATAGAAGTTGTGGTATCGTCTCATAACTATCTCCACCTGGAACACCACAACACAATGGTGTGTCTGAGAGGAAAAGTCGAACTCTATTGGATATGGTTCGATCTATGATGGCTAGAAGCTCATTGCCTCTATCATTTTGGGGTTTCGCTTTGCTCTCGGCGGCTCGTATTTTGAATATGGCCCCAACCAAGAAAGTGGAAACGACACCTTTTGAAATATGACATGAAAGAGTTCCATCACTATCATACTTAAAGGTATGGGGTTGTGAGGCTTATGTTAAGACTCCCACCTCAAACAAGTTAGAAAGCCGTTCCACTAAGTGTATCTTTATTGGATATCCTAGAGATTCTATGGGATATTATTTCTATGATCCATTGGAACAAAAGGAGTTTGTTGCCAAGAAGACTGAGTTCTTAGAAGCTAAGTTCCTTATGAAGGAACTAGCAGTAGAACAGTGGATCTTGAGGAGGATAAAGAACCACAAACCGATACACATTTGATTGACACTAGCACTCAATATGAGGATCGATGTTGAGGGTGATCAAATAGTTGATCAATACACACAAAACGTTCACAGATCTGGTAGAACTAGTAATCCACTTGAAAGATATGGATTTTTCGTGGATGGATGCTATGTGGTAGATTCCGATGAACCAACCACTTATCGTGATTACTGTCCAATTTGGATTGTGACAAATGGCTTAAAGCCATGAACGTTGAGATGCAATCCATGTATGACAACCAAGTATGGGACTTTGTTGAACCACCTCTTAACTTCAAGATAGTAGGAAGTAAATGGGTTTCCAAGAAGAAAACCGACATGCATGAAAACTTGGATACTTATAAAGCTAGACTTGTAGCAAAAGGTTTCACTCAAACTCAAGGGTTTGATTATGATGAGACCTTCTCGCCTGTTGCAATGCTAAAGTCTATTAGGATATTATTTACCATAACTGCTCATTATGATTATGAGATTTGGCAAATGGATGTCAAAACTGATTTTCTAAATGGATATCTTGGGGAAGATGTCTATATGGTTCAGCCTGAAGGTTTTATCGATCAAAAACATCCTAACAAAGTATGCAAGTTAAATAAATCAATCTATAGATTGAAGCAAACATCAAGAAGTTGGAATCACCGTTTTGATGAAGAGATAATCAAATTTGGGTTCATAAAAAACGCTAATGAAGCATGTGTATATAAGAAAGCTAGTAGGAGCATCGTCACTTTCCTAGTATGGTATGTGGATGACATTCTACTATTTGGAAATGACATTCCAACCTTGGAGGGTGTAAAAGCTTAGCTTGAAAACTGTTTCTCCATTAAAGATCTTGGTGAAGCCGTTTATATTTTAGGAATAAATATTTATAGGGATAGATCAAGGCGGTTGATAGGTTTAAATCAAAGTGCATACATTGATAAGATCTTAAAAGGTTCAAGATGGAAAACTCTAAGAAAGGTACGGTGATATTGAGTAAGACTCAATGTCCAAGCTCAAAGGATGAGCAAGACAAAATGAAGAGAATCCCGTATGTTTCTACTATATGATCCATCATGTATGCAATGATATGCACTAGGCCGGACATGTCATGCGCTTTGAGCATGACAAATTGATACCAGCAAAATCCTGGAAACAACCATTGGATGGCTGTTAAGAACATACTTAAGTACTTAAGGAGGACCAAAGATATGTTCCTAATCTATGGATCTGGTGAGGAGGAACTCGTAGTAAAGGGTTACACGGATGCGAGTTTCCAAATTGATCGGGATGATTCACGATCATAATCGGGGTACATTTTCATCTTGAATGGAGGAGCAATCTCTCGTGTAACATCCTGTATTTTTACATTGACGATGTTTATTTCTTGAATAGACCATTATGGTCAATTATGAAATTCATGGGTTACTTATGGCTATTTTCTTAATTTGTCTTTAATTCTTGAATTTGAAAGTTAATAATGATAATTATTACGTAATAAATAAATTATAATAATAATAATAATAAAAAAATAATAATAATAATAATAATAATAATATATTAATGTACTAATAACGAAGGCTTTATTAATAAAACTAATAGAGATAACTATAATAATTTGTAAAAATATTAAACTTGTAAGAGTTAAAAACTTAAAGTAATTAAGTTAGGGGGTTAATTTGTTAATTTTGAAACTTTAAATGAAAGTTTTAGCATGAAATAATAACATTTGAAAGTTGAGGGACCATTTGTGTAAATAACCAAAACTCCAATTTGTTTCCCCCTCAACCCACGTTTTTCCGGCAGGTCTCCGGCCAACTCGCCGACGACTCTCCGACCACTTTAAAACTTCGAAATCCGACGTTTTTAACCTCAAAAACCGACCCAAATCGTTACATTTACACGTTTCGAACTTAAATTCACGATTTAATTACGTTTAAACATCGGTTTCTAACCTCAATCGATGGAGTAACCGAAACCACTAAACCTTAAGTCGTTCAAACATTAAAGTACAATAATAATCGAATTAACTTAACATAAACAATCGTCTATCCATTCCTAACGTTGTAATCAAGCTAGTTTCTCCTGAGAAACACACAACCATTGAATTCGAGTATCACTTTCATCGTGAACCTGCAACTCGGACAAAGGCTACCTTCTGAGCAGTATTGACTTCAATTGATAGAGGGCTTTGGTTCACCTAGGCCTTCAGATTCTTTCTGCAAAATGAATTTGACTATCGTGCACATTTTCATCGTGAACCGATTTCGACCAAGCCGCAACGTATTCTTCATTTGTTCTTATAGTGGTCAACTTTGAATCGGGTAATTAAACGCTATTATAGACTCGTTTTCATATAGAGAACAAAAGCCCTATGGGATTTCTGTATAACAACATCGAATACGTGTCAATTTGGGGGAATTCGAATTAGGGTTCATATGTTATTTGGGGTTTTGTTTCGTGTTGTGGTTTGAAACTATCATGAACCGAAGCCTATCACGACCATGACCCTGGTTTACTGGTTACACATACACATCCGCTACTTAAGGTCCAGGGTTCGAACCTGGCAACCTCGTTTTTTTTAAAAGGCTTTTTAAGCCTTAATTCAATTATAGAAAAATGTTATTTAATATAAAAATGAGATTTATAAACTTCAAATATTTTTAAAGGTCAATAAATAATTTCTGTAATTTTCTAAGTTAAATTAAATAAATATCTTTGTAATAAGACAATTTAACAAAGGTTGTTTTTGAATTATTTCTTAAAAGAAATGGACTTAAATAATAATTAATAAATTATTGTTGGTTTAAACGTTTCTTTTCATTTAATATTGTTTATATCATGAATATGACAAATAATTACTCGAATATTATATCTAAACCTTATTAATTATTAAAAATGATTTAATTTCTCATTCTCTATATTTAGACATATAAAGAATATATTTTTTTAAAATATACTTATAAAATGGCCAAATCCACTTAAAACCCTAGCCCTCGTTAATTCGCTAAACTTTATACCATTAAACTTAAACCTTGTAAAAATGTGCATACTTAGGTACCTTGTGAAGGACTACGTTGGAATGTTGCTTGCTATATTTTCTTTTTAATCGTTATTCCATACTTATTTGATCATGTGAGTATTTCTATACCCCTTTTTATATTTTTACACTTTTGGGGTGAAACATGTTACTTTATAAACTTTGCACTTGTAAACACGTTTGATTCTTGTAAACTTATTACATTTCACCTGTATGTTGTAGTTACCTGAACTTTGTAGCTACCATGTGATGTCGAATATATGTACAATCATTAACTATTGCTAGCCTAGCGAAGTCATAGATCTATGGGCCAGACAAGCCTGCTTGGTTGATCCAAGTACACTTAGCTAATCGTATATACTTTTAAACGTTTGAGACTTGTAAAACTTTTTCGAAGTTTGATTGTGCATTCTGTCTTACATCCCTAGTTTACTTTGTTATTCAACTCACAACATGAATTGTCATCTTGTATATACTTATGTAATGCAAACTATGGAAATCTCACCAACATTATTGTTGACCTTTTATTTTTAACATGTTTCAGGAAATACTCAAGCTTGATCGCCACTTTTGAAGTTCTTCACACCTAGGAATGGACCTAGTTAAATAAATGAATAAGCTTGTTATGTTTTCTTTATTTGAGACTTATGTTTGTAATATTACCTTTGAAACTTATGAATTATATTTCTGGATTTAATAATAGCGTTATGTGGCTGTGAACGATCTTAACTCTCACTCCTCGACGATTCCGCCGTCAAGGTTGGGGTGTGACATATTGGTATCAGAGCCCATAACTATAGGGATTTAGGTTATTAGAAATGGTGACCTAGACTATAATATGCATGAACCTTATAGAATTATATTTCTATCTTGTAAAATGTATGGTTTGCATGCTACATAATGCTATGTCTTCTTATGTGCAACTTGATGCTTTAGCATAGGTTTGCCTTGTAATTAAACTTTGTTACTTGTCTCCCTAAACTTAACCTTGACCCTTTGACTCTCCCCGATAAATGAAACTTCTTAATCTTATTCTCGACGTCACGTGGAATCTTATGCTTATGTTATGACTTGGATCTTTAGACGTTATGTCTAATCTGTATAAATCTCATCAAGGTTTTGATTCCATGAACCTAAAAAATCTTGTGTGACACATAGACACCTGTATCCTGGATTTCCTGGCAAATGGCCTTCGGGCTAAGGCAAGCATATCGTATAAATCCTACGGGACTAGTTATGCTTACCTGGGGATTTCTAGGATGAGTGATAAACTATGGTCAACATACACAAGTTTCTAAGGCAAATGGGTCAATTTACCTTGACGTGTCAATGTTTCCAAATGGTATTGCGTTACCAAAGGGAACCATCCGGTTTATACTTAAAATATAAAAAAAATCCATGATTCTTTGGACTAGTTTATCGTCGAAACTCTAATATCTTCTCATTCCTATCTTACAGAATGTTCCCGTTAATATTGAACTCGTTATACTCCTCAATTCCTATATTTAAACAACGTTATACGTTGTGTGCCTTATGTAACTATCTTCATACCTTGACCAACGTGTACATGGATCTTAATATATCCAAAGCTATTGGTCGTCTAAACTGAATGTTTATTTTTAAACTTAAAATTGTTATTTAGGTTTTTCAAATGTCCTTAAAGTGTGTCCCATAACTGAAATCATGCAATGCCGAAAGGTGGAATACCTGCATCCCGGGATACCTTGTCTAGGCAAGGTATACACATAAATTTGATAATACCTTTGGATCCGTTTATCTGACCTGGAACTCATGAGATGGGTGTCCGCTTATAGGTACGCGTGTCTACCGTAAATTTGTGGTTGACGTAACACTTTGAGAAGTCAACGCATCTCCCTTTTATTTTGAACCAAACGGTTACATCTCATTATTATGTTGAATCATTTCCGTCATTGATCTTGTGTTCCTGACTTAAACCATTCAAGATTTGAGAACCTAACACAATTAACTCCGTTATCTCGAACTTTAACCTTAATCCTAGCAAGCATGATTTCCTTTTCCTGTTAATGTTACATTGATGTAATTTGAAGTTTCTGAATTTCTAGCTGATATTCTCTTCATTTGCTAAGTTGAGCTTTATAAAAACTTCAAACCGTTTCGCATCGTAGGCAATGAAAGAGTCTGCAAGTCAACTTATGACTAAGGACACTTGTATCCCCTAAATGATTATATCTCATCAAAACAGGGGTGACTCCCTTACTTTGGTGATTACTTCCTTTTCGCTATTACTGTTCTTATAAAATCTCATCGTCAAGACAGAAGTGAACCTCATACCTTGATGACGATTTCCTTCTTTTTGTTTTTACGAGTTCGTATTTTACAAATGGAATTACTTCCTTAAAATATGAGTAAAATTTCGTATCTTGATGATGGTTTTCAATCTTTGTATTGTGTGTTTTATGAAATCTCATCCTCTGAATCGAGGTGATTTTCTTGTTTTAAGGATAGATTTCAAACATTTTCCTTTGGAACTCGTATTTCACGAATGAAATGACCCCACCAAAATAGGATTGAACCCCGTACTTTGGTGACAAAGGTCAGTTCTCGATTGTTTTCTTGTTATTAGGAAATTCAATCATCAAGATAGGTGTGAAATCCATACCTTGATGATCATATCACATGTTTAAAATTTGATAGATTGTATTTTTCCTTAAATGAAATGACCCCATCAAAGTAGGAGTGAATTCCGTTCTTTGATGAAACTTTTCATTTTGCTATATTTTGTTTCTATATAACTTCACTGTTAAGATAGAGTGATTATCCTTACCTTAATGGTAAGTTACCTCATTTCATTCTTGTGGATCTTCAACAATGAGTTAGGATCAAGCTCTCATCTGGTAGATCAGAGTCATATCTTGGGAAATACACCACCAAGCTAGGAGTGATAACCACATCTTGGTGAGTATTCCCATTCCTTGATCTCAAATTTACCAAGGTTTTAAAACTTCAATTGATAAGAAACATGTGATAACTTAAAGGGTGGACACCGTTATCTGATCGATAGTGTTCCAGCCAGTCAAGCTAAAGCATGAATCTTGAACTCAAAAGGGGCCGTTGTTACTTAAGGGTAACCCTAGTTCCAAGTCTGGAACATTTAAATTTTAAATCGATTTCTTCTCTCACATTTTTTTTATGTTTCAATTTGACGTTGATCTAGTTTTATGGAACTTTTTTTACCGATCTTCATTCTGAGTTATCATAAAACCTAATTACACAATGATAACACTCCTAAAGCAATCTTTCATACAAGATAAAATTTATTATAAATTTATGCCATGCCTTTCTGGTTATAGCAATGTACGGTTGTGTTCATGAGTTTGATGAACCGCGTGTGCAAGCTGTACTTGGAAACCTATTTGTGATTGCCTTTATCGTTGATATTCTGAATTATTCAAATTCTAATTGGTTCATGAACGACGTCTTTGTTTAACTCTTTACTCATAATTAAAAATGCAATTCCCATTATTTTGGATAACCTTGAACTCCAAATCTTGAAAATCTCTATCTTGGCTCCGACTCACAAGACTTGTTATTGCCTTCATTTCGAGGTGAACAAAAAGGATCATGAATTTCCACGATTGGTATTCATGGTTTGGCATAAAGGAAATGTTGACGTAGTTGATATATGTTAAAATTGTCTTGTGTTTCTTGATGTCATTTGGTGCGTTATTGATCTATTGGCTAGTTTCGCGCATTTCATATTGACTCATGTGAGATAACGAGTCGAGAAATTGACTCGTACTTACCTCAAATAGTCGGTTATCGTGTGTCATTAAATATAAATCGTTAATACTTGTGATCGATTCATCTTTTGTTATTAGCAATGCCTCTAATCATCTTTGGGAACCCAACTCAAAATACGGCATATTGTATCATTCTTAACCTGACGGTTTAACCGGAGGAGCGATACGTATTCACAAGATATGCGTTAAGCTTGTGTCATTATATAGTGGCACTTGGGATTCTTAAAATTCCAACGGTCAAACTTTCATACAATTACGGGATACCGTTATTTCTTTCTTATTGGCTTCAAGACATCATTTTATTACACCATTTCATTCCAGATGATGGGAGAAGTGTGACTTATAAGTCTAATATACCTCAGGAACCCATCATCGTTTTTCAACGTTTCATGTGTCAAATTTCAAAGAGTTAGTTTGTCAAAGATAACTTTCGCATCCCACTGGAAGAGTTCAAATTTGGATGCATTATGTAAAATTCCATAATTCGTAAAGTGAAGCATCTCACCCGTAATCAAACGCCAACCAAAATCCGCTAGTACACTTATCTTTCATCATAAGTCTCTTGTTTGCTTAGTCATTCTAAATTTCGGGACGAAATTCTTCTAAGTTGGGAAGACTGTAATATCCTGTATTTTTACGTTAACGATGTTTATTTCTTGAATAGACCATTATAGTCAATTATGAAATTCATGGGTTACCTATGGCTATTTTCTTAATTTGTCTTTAGTTCTTGAATTTGAAAGTTAATAATGATAATTATTACATAATAAATAATAATAATAATAATAATAATAATAATAATAATAATAATAATGTACTAATAATGAAGGCTTTATTATTAAAACTAATAAAGATAACTATAATAATTTGTGAAAATATTAAACTTGTAAGAGTTAAAAACTTAAAGTAATTAAGTTAGGGGGTTAATTTGTTAATTTTGAAACTTTAAATGAAAGTTTTAGCATGAAATAATAACATTTGAAAGTTGAGGGACCATTTGTGTAAATAACCAAAACTCCAATTTGTTTCCCCCTCAACCCACGTTTTTCCGGCAAGTCTCCGGCCAACTCGCCGGCGACTCTCCGGCCACTTTAAAACTTCGAAATCCGACGTTTTTAACCTCAAAAACCGACCCAAATCGTTACATTTACACGTTTCGAACTTAAATTCACGATTTAATTACGTTTAAACATCGGTTTCTAACCTCAATCGATGGAGTAACCGATACCATTAAACCTTAAGCCGTTCAAACATTAAAGTACAATAATAATCGAATTAACTTAACATAAACAATCGTCTATCCATTCCTAACGTTGTAATCAAGCTAGTTTCTCCTGAGAAACACACAACCATTAAATTCGAGTATCACTTTCATCGTGAACCTGCAACTCGAACAAATGCTACCTTCCGAGCAGTATTGATTTCAATTGATAGAGGGCTTTGGTTCACCTAGGCCTTCAGATGCTTTCTACAAAATGAATTTGACTATCGTGCACATTTTCATCGTGAACCGATTTCGACCAAGCCGCAACGTATTCTTCATTTGTTCTTATAGTGTTCAACTTCGAATCGGGTAATTAAACGCTATTATAGATTCGTTTTCATATAGAGAACAAAAGCCCTATGGGATTTCTGTATAACAACATCGAATACGTGTCAATTTGGGGGAATTCGAATTAGGGTTCATATGTTATTTGGGGTTTTGTTTCGTGTTGTGGTTTGAAACTATCATGAACCGAAGCCTATCACGACCATGACCCTGGTTTACTGGTTACACATACACATCCCCTACTTAAGGTCCAGGGTTTGAACCCGGCAACCTCATTTAAAAAAAAAGGCTTTTAAGCCTTAATTCAATTATAGAAAAATGTTATTTAATATAAAAATGAGATTTATAAACTTCAAATATTTTTAAAGGTCAATAAATAATTTCTGTAATTTTCTAAGTTAAATTAAATAAATATCTTTGTAATAAGACAATTTAACAAAGGTTGTTTTTGAATTATTTCTTAAAAGAAATGGACTTTATATAATAATTAATAAATTATTGTTGGTTTAAACGTTTCTTTTCATTTAATATTGTTTAAATCATGAATATGTCAAATAATTACTCGAATATTATATCTAAACCTTATTAATTATTAAAAATGATTTAATTTCTCATTCTCTATATTTTGACATATAAAGAATATATTTTTTTAAAATGTACTTATAAAATGGCCAAATCCACTTAAAACCCTAGCCCTCGTTAATTCGCTAAACTTTATACCATTAAACTTAAACCTTGTAAAAATGTGCATACTTAGGTACCTTGTGAAGGACTACGTTGGAACGTTGCTTGCTATATTTTCTTATTAATCGTTATTCCATACTTATTTGATCATATGAGTATTTCTATACCCCCTTTTATATTTTTACACTTTTGGGGTGAAACATGTTACTTTATAAACTTTGCACTTGTAAACACGTTTGATTCTTGTAAACTTATGGCATTTCACCTGTATGTTGTAGTTACCTGAACTTTGTAGCTACCATGTAATGTCGAATATATGTACAATCATTAACTATTGCTAGCCTAGCGAAGTCATAGATCTATGGGCCAGACAAGCCTGCTTGGTTGATCCTAGTACACTTAGCTAATCGTATATACTTTTAAACGTTTGAGACTTGTAAAACTTTGTCGAGGTTTGATTGTGCATTCTGTCTTACATGCCTAGTTTACTTTGTTCTCTAACTCACAACATGAATTGCCATCTTTTATATACTTATGTAATGCAAACCATGGAAATCTCACCAATATTATTGTTGACCTTTTATTTTTAACATGTTTCAGGAAATACTCAAGCTTGATCGCCACTTTTGAAGTTCTTCACACCTAGGAATGGACCTAGTTAAATAAATGAATAAGCTTGTTATGTTTTCTTTATTTGAGACTTATGTTTGTAATATTACATTTGAAACTTATGAATTATATTTCTGGATTTAGTAATAGCGTTATGTGGCTGTGAACGATCTTAACTCTCACTCCTCGACGATTCCGCCGTCAAGGTTGGGGTGTGACATCTTGGAAGAGCTCTAAGCAAGATGTAGTGGCATTATCAACTACAGAGTCAGAATACATCACCGCTTCATTAGCAGCTCAGGAAGCTGCATGGTTAAAGAAATTCATTGCCGATCTAGGGGTGGCCCCTTCCATTCAGGACCCCCTAGAAATTCTTTTTGATAACGAGGGTGCAATTGCTCAAATCAAGGAACCCCGTGCACATCAAAATACTAGACGCATTGAATGGAGATTCAACTACATAAGGGATGAAGTTGAAAAGGGAAAGATATGTATTCACAAAGTTCAAACGGATCAAAACATTGCGGATCCACTCACGAAGCTTCTTGAAAAGGCAAAGCATGAAAGTCATACTTGTGTCATGGAACTTCAATATTCTAGTGACTGGATTTGATCTTTAATTTTTGTATTTAGATATTGTAACCCTTTATTAATTGAATGGATTATTTGGTTATAATGATTCAACTAATATTCTTATTTTGCATGTTTAAAATCCATGAGTAAATCACTTGCTCAAAACGTCCGTAGTCGTTCATACTTGTGGGAACAATTATAAAGGTAAGACTATTATGAACTTGGATTGGTAAATATTCATATGGATGAATATAAAGCAAAGGGTTGCTGTCAAAGTTTATAGATATTTATGGGATACAAATATTAGACTGACCTGCATCTTAAATATTACTACATGAAATCTTCCTGATTGATCAGAAGTATTTTGAGTAAAGGCGAACATTATTTGGTATCCTCTGACCTGAGATACATATTAGGTCTTGATATTTACCGAATATTATACTTTGACTCAGTTTTTTACTGTTCTGAAATATGGCAGTACATAAGTCTGAGTTCAGGTATAATACAAGGTAGTTGTGAGAGACGTATGTAGTCAAGATGAGATTTGTCCCTCTTATTCATTGAAAGTAAGATGTCTAAGGCTTGATAAAGTAAAATCAATAGAGAATGATTATTCTGTGTCTCTGGGATTTAACATGACATCTGTGACAAAATGATAGATGATTGATTTACCTAAAACATTTTGTGTAAAGTAATTGAAGGGGATGATGTTATTGAATGTCACTTATTCATACGTATTAAGGGTAGTTAATCGTTGTTAGGCGGTATTTACTGCTTGCATCAGTCTTTTATGAATCTTGTGCAAGCGGGAGATTGTTGGAACTTGTTTGCCCAAGACACATATAAGATTGATGTGGTTAGTACGTTATGATCAAAGTTGGGTCATACCCAATAACAAGCTAAACAAATACCAATAAATATCTATCTGTTGATGAGATCATACAAATAAATATCGACACCAATTTAAAAAATGGGTTTTCTAAAATGTTGCTTTTGTAATAGAACAACATTATATGGATAATTTGTTCATGAGAAATTATTTGTTTTATTATTTAAGTTAGTTAAATAATAACAAATAAAAGTGTGTTAATGTTATAAAATTAAAAGAGGTTTTAATTTTATAAACTTATGGGTTAAGAGTGTAAGTTTTTTTATAAAATTTAAAATGGGGGGGAACCCTTTTTTCTAAAAGAGTTCGGCCGCCCAAGGGAGAGGCCCTCCTTGGAATTGCATGTCTTGGTTACAACAAGACTTTAATCCATTTTACACTCAAGCTTAACCAACACTTTCTCTCGCACACACATTGCAAAAACTCTCTCTAAACAAGCTGAAAATTCGGATTCAAGGCATAACAAAGCTGAAAAATTTTGGATTTTGAAAAGGCAAAGGAAGAGGGTTTTGGTGTTGTTTATGTCACTCGCATAAGGCTTCCTAGACTTTTTAGGCTATATAGTCTTTTTAGTGGAATCCAATCTATATATATATATATATATACATATATATATATATATATATATATATATATAGGGGAAGGTTCAAATGAGAACCACTTTTTTGTGAGAACTCTAAAAACCAATCTCAACCATTCATTTTTTATCACATGCAAATGACATGTCATTTCTCCCCCTTTTTTAAATGTTCGTAACTTTTTTCACGACATCATTTTTTCAAAAAAAATTCACCATAAAATTCAGTATTTTTTTATCTTTCCAACGCCTACTATATTGATATACTTTTCTAAAAAAAATCATACATCCGTTGTTTACATATGTGTAAATCTAGTTATACACATGTGTAGTACTGGATTTACACATGTGTAAATCCGACATTACACATGTGTAAAACGAATTTCGTTAAAAAAAACGAGATTTATTTTTATAAGTTTTTTAATATTTTTTTATGAAAGAGGGAAAGTTGGGAATATTTTTGTGTTTTTATTTTTATGTTATTTTTGATTTATAATTTTTTTAAATATGTTTTTGTTAATTACAATTTTGTCATTGAGAACTAGTGGTTGAGATTAGTTCCTAGAGTTCTCATAAAAAAAACTAGTTCTCATTTGATCTCTCCCATATATATATATATATATGAATAAATTTCTTGTTAGTAATATAATTATATTCACTTTTTAATACATTTTTTAATTTATATAAATAGAATTTATGTCTTTACTAGCAATGAGGTTGATAAGTTTGCAGCTAAAAATAATACTTTATTAATTTGGTAGGTAACTAAAGTTAAAACAACATTTCAAGCTTTACACATATGTATCAATGTTATAGTAACTATCAAAACAAATTTTATTCAAACATAATTATTAGTTTCTTACGTACACGTATGCGCAGTAACAAACTTACACATACGTATGCACTTCATATTTACTATAGTTGAAATTTTATTTTGTTTGTTTTTTTGTGATTAACTAAAAACGATATCATAAGAGATTAAGAGTGAGAAACTTTTCTTAAAGGATTTGATAATTATCATTATAATGGAGGTTACATATAATGTATACTGATTTGTCTATTATACCCTTCCTTACTAATTAATGTCATATTTAGTTCACAATTAATTTTAATAATGCCATATTAATTTACAACCCTTGATCAAAATTGATTGATGGTTAAGATGTGGTTTTCTTAGTTTTCATTTATAAATTGGTTTTTTTTATCCTTCCCCTATATATATATATATATATATGTGTGTGTGTGTGTGTGTACACATATATATAGGGGATGGTTCAAATGAGAACTACATTTTTTTGTGAGAACTTTAGGAGCCAATCTCAACCACTTAATTTTTTATCAAATACAAATCACATGTCATTTCCCCTCTTTTTTTAAAACCTTAATAACTTTTTTCACGATATCATTTTTTCAAAAATAATTCACCATAAAATTCAGTATTTTTTATATTTCCAACGCCTACTATATTGATATACTTTTCTAAAAAAGATCGTCCATCCGTTGTTTACATATGTGTAAATCTAGTTATACACATGTGTAGTACTTGATTTACACATATGTAAAACTGATATTACACATGTGTAAAACAAATTTCGTTAAAAAAACAGGATTTTTTTATATTTTTTATGAAAGAGGGAAAGTATGGGAATATTTTTGTGTTTTTATTTTTATGTTATTTTTTATTTATACTTTTTTAAGTATGTTTTTGTTAATTATAATTTTGTCATTAAAAACTAGTGGATGAGATTGGTTCCTAGAGTTCTTACAAAAAAAATTAGTTCTCATTTGATCACTCCCCTATATATATATATGTATATGTATACGTATATATATACGTATATGTATATGTATATCATACTTAGTTTTACTAGTTAAAACTTAGTCATCGTGATAGAATGAAAATAATGGTATTGTAAACACACTGAGAACAACCAAAGTTATTGTTTAACAAAAGAAAGATTGCTTGCTCTTGTAAAGATTGAATTTGCTTTGCCTTTCATCTGCCTCTTGTCTTCATCTTTGTTTCTGGTCCTTCAATGTTATGGTCTCCTCTAGCGAAACTTCTTTGTACTTTTCTATAATATCAACGTCAGACATTACTTATGTTACAATAGAAAACCACACCGTATTATATCGACTTTAAACTACAAAGAAATTAATATTTAGATTCCTTGTATCCTCGCTTTAATTGGTGATAAATGTATGTTTATTTCTTGTTAGTTGTTGATAATTAATTGCATAGTTTTGTACCAAATGATACGACCATAAATAACATGTCGAATGGATCTCTGTGTGATTGAACTAAATCAAAAAGATAAATCTACACGTTTTAATATATATCTATTAAATACTAACCAGTGTTTTCATCCACCGCGCGTTGCGGCGACATCATACGCGGGCGATAAAGTATAACTTATTTTCGAACTAAATTTACGTTGAAACGTACAAATTTTTAATGTTGAATTAAAACGCATAATATTTAACATGACTCGTTTTCACACATTTTTTTTCCTCAAAACGTAAACAAACTCAAAAAATAGATTAAACACGTGCAATGGCGCTATATGTGGCAAGATAATGTATAGATTATAAGCACTCCGATTTGTTTTTGAACTAAATTTTATGTCAAACATAGAGTGACTCACATTTATATAATTAAACAAAAACTTATTATGATTGACACGACGTGTTTCCAACCAAAACTTGCATAACTCAAAGCTTACGTAAACTTAGCCGCATAAAAGTTTTATATTTAACCGACTTATTTCTGGCAAAATTTAAATCAAAGCATACACGAATTCCGAAACATATAGACGATCTCAAATAATATATACAAATAATCACTTAAACGTTTTAGCTTCACCATATTGTTTTATTTCAATATTACTTAATTAATCGTTTTGTATAATATTTTAATATCCTCTATTCATAACACTAACAAAAAATATAAATTAATAGAAACGATGAATGAATGGTTGTCTCTAAAAATACATTGAATGGAAATGAAGAGGAGAAGCCTTATACAGTAATAAAATTATATGTTTTTTTCATATTTCTCTTTATAATTTAAAGATGAGACTAAAAATGGGGATGATGATGTGAATGCTCATAAGGTAGAAAGTTATACACAATTTTAGATATATATAATCTCAAAATATAATTTTTAATTTGTTATTATTAGTCACTAACTAGTGGATAACTCACGCGTCGTAGCGAAATAAACAATTTACAAATCTATACTTGTTATATTTTATTTAGTTTATCAATTATTTTGTTTTATGTTTTAAATATCTTATACGACTTATGATAATTATCATATATTAGAGCTAACACATTGCTACAAAACTAATTAATATTAACAAAAATAGTTGAATGACTTAACTTTTAAGTAAACATAAGCATTGAACATTATTAAAGTTTAACAAATATTTCCACCAAAACGTTTAAAAATAAACGTTTCAGATCGTTCCAGCAAAAGATTTACACCAAAACATTTAAAAATAAACATAGTTAAGTTATAGTCTCAAAATGTTTTTAAATGTGATAGATTAAAAGATATAGCTGAAATGTTAAAACATAATAATTTTTTTTGGTTTATGGGTAGATAATATAAAATTTATGCAAATTTTAGTAAATGTAAAGATATTATGTAACTAATTATAAGAGGTAATATATAAATAATGTTATAAATAATATTTTACTCTCAAAAGTGATTGTATCTTATGCATTGAATTTAGTAAGTGTTCTTAATTTTATGACATCTTAAAATACCCTTCTAATATACTTTATATATAGTATAGATATAGATAGGGTAATTAATATATGTAGGGATTAATCTATGTAAGTTAAAAAAATATAAAAAAATCAACCATAACTAAAATCAAGAACTTATATTTTTTATATTTACAATTATTAATTTGTAAAATAAATTAACAAATTGTAACATCTTTTGAACAATAAGGATGTAAAAACATAATGAAGTAAGTTATTAAAAATACATTTAGTGACTATTAATAATTGTTAAATTCAATTTAACAACTAAAAAGCTCCTTAAACTAATTGAAAAACATAATGTAATTTATAATTTTAAATTAAAAATAAGTTGTACAAAATTGTATACCTTTTATGTATGTAATTAACTTATTAATATATAATTTGTTCAACTCTCATGATACATAAGTTTATAAGCAAGTCTATTTAATGTATACGCATGTCATATTATTACTTAACTCATCATATGCATATAGTCATCCTATGACCTATCCTATGTCATATAAATTTTATTTAATAAAAAACGATTATATAAATTATAAATTACTTTTATTTTAGTAAGGAAGCTCTCAAGGCATCTCAAACCAGAATATTCTTCTCGTGCCTTCGAGTTTATCGATGATAAATTGATGAGTGAAACGAAATTCTGGGGATTTGTTTTTTTCTTTTTCTTTTTCCCTAAATGCATTATATAAAAAGAATCCAAAATGCAATATTCTAATTTCCACAAGACGAAATATATAGAATTTTAAGGGTAAGGATAACCGACTTTGTTCTTTTACTCTTTTCAAAAGCATACGAGGTTTATAACAAAAGAAAATTACACAAATGATATCCCTGTAATTAATCAGAATATCAGATTGCACGTATGGTTTTTAAAACGTAAAAATTATAAAATTAGTTTAAAGTTTTTGATACCTATTGTACATTTGCTTTTTGACATTAAATCCATTCAGTTTTATTGTATTTTATAAAGTTTGAACTAGCTTTTAAATTTAACTACAAGAACTATAAATATAACATTCATATAAAAGTTAAGTTTGGAGTAAATTTATAATTTTTTATTCTGTTCTGTAATATTTGTACTCATAATAATTTGTTTTAAAAGTACACCATGTTAGATGAAGAAGTTGCAACCGTAATTTCTCAACATTTCAACGCAACGGTTTTCATCAATACAATATCTACATAATCACTATCTTCACACTTTATATCTACATATGTATGTATGTATCATAGTCAACCAAAGGATATACCCCCCAAAACACATGTTTTTCCCTTTTTAAGCTCTAATCATCGTAACTTTTCCACTTCTCTTTCGATTAACATCGATTTCAGCAGTCTACTGATATTTGTTTTCAACGTCATACGTTCTTCACAATCCTTTTTCATCTATGTAATCTGCAATTTAGGGTTCTTGACATATGATCAAGTTGGGGGTTTCAGTTCTACCGTGAATGATTCACATGTAATTTGTTTTGTAATCGATTGATTCTGTTTATAACTGCAATCGATTCAATAGAAACGAGCGTATGAGGTTGGTCGTTAGCTTAAGTAAGTATCTAGTTTGAGATGGCTGTGGTCGGTTCTGTATCGGTGGAGGGTGAACAAAACACCAATCATGTTGTGAACACCTCGGAGATTATGGAGATTAGGGGTGAAATTGTTGAAGAAGCACCTCATAGGGTGGTTGATGAAGATAAGGTTTATGTGGCTGTGGGGAAGAATATGAAAGAGAGTCAGTCAACTCTGCTGTGGGCTCTGCGTAATTCAGGAAGTAGACAGATATGTATTCTTCATGTTCATCAGCCTGCAGAGAAGATTCCCATTAGTAATGTTTCTTTACTTGACTTGGTCAATATCTGGATTTCAATTAGTTAGTCAATATTTGGAATTCAATTAGTTTGGTCAATGTTTGATAGATGCTAGTGTTTTGATAGATGAAATTAGGTTAGTTGCTGGATTCGATAAGAAAAATGTCAAAAAGTGTAAAAATGTGATTTATAAAACTATATCAATGAAGTGCATACATGTTAACATAGGATTTTAACTTTCAAGGCCAAAGGAATATGACTTTCAAGAAGATTTAAGCAAGTTTTTCAAGCTCTGATATTTTTAGTGTGTCGCTAGAGTATGGGATGTGGGATTGAAGTGTCACATATTTATTTTTGGAATCTGTGTGAGCATTTATGTACACATTTGTTAATGTCCGTTTTAATTTTTCAGTGGGCACAAAGTTTCGGATAGACCAACTTGAAGCACATCAAGTAGCGGCATACCATGAAACTGAGAGGGAAGAAATGCACCGGCTGCTTGACCAATATAATCAGACATGTCAGCAAACAGGGGTATTGCACTAATTGTTTGGGAACCTTACTTGTTGTTGCTAAGGGGGTTGGATTTGGTTTTGTAAATGATTATCTGATTAGTGTTTGGATAAACAGATCTTGCTTCTGGTCATCTGATTATTGCGGTCAAGTAATCAGCTTAATAGCAGTTGCAAAAAAGCTTATGATCTAAGTGTAAAATAGCTACTTATTTACCTTTATTGCGGTCAAATACCTACTTTTAGAGGCTATATTCTCGTTTAACAAACCTTTTTTTTGCCGAAGTCATCCTTTTTATCTATTAATTTTTAAATAATTTAAACGTTTTTAAAATTTAAACACTCAAACTTCTTATTTGATTATTACAACTTCAAAACCGCAAAGACATACAAGCACTATTTTCTACAACTAGTCTGGTTACAGTTAATTATTAAATTATGAATACTTTGTATCACATAATCATTTCCTATGCACACACACCAAACACCCTCTAATTCTATAATGTCCTCAGCTCTTATACCTGCTCTGTGGGATCACCATTCTTTAAATGACTTAGGTGTGTGCTGAGGTGCACTATATTGAAATGGAGTCTATTGAGAAAGGTATTGTTGAATTCATTCTTCAGCACAATGTCAGAAGGCTTGTCATGGGAGGAGCTGCAGATAAGCATTATTCAAAGTAAGTTGTAAGGAAGCTTCACAG
The DNA here is from genome assembly GCA_025506515.1 of Flaveria trinervia. Taxonomy (NCBI): domain Eukaryota; kingdom Viridiplantae; phylum Streptophyta; class Magnoliopsida; order Asterales; family Asteraceae; genus Flaveria; species Flaveria trinervia. The sequence continues at coordinate 589,958 of CM046454.1, read as the reverse complement.
CTTACATTTCCATTACTTTATGTCTTTATTACATAAGAATATGACATTTTCATGCTTACTATACCTCAATATATAGGAAAATGGTAGACTTGAGGTCCAAGAAAGCCATCTATGTACGTTCACTTGCAGCTCCTTCCTGTGAGATTCAGTTTTTAAGCAAAGGAAACGTGATTTTTACTAGGTATGCCTAATTTTCTACTCTTGTGTCTTGCTTACTGTATGTATGTATATGTATGCACCAAAAATACCCTAACTCCAAACTATAAAACATGAAAGTTCCAAATTAGAGGCAAAATCAGGTTGGATTTTTTTTATTTTAAATTTAGTATTTAGAAAATTTGGTTTCAAAATTATTATTTTATATTTCAAAATAAGGTATCCATAAAAGTATATTGCTATCGTTACCATAAATACTTTTATGATTATGCTAAGGGGGAACATAATTGCGTTATGATGCGGCCAACTTGGATGCATATAACAGAAAGTACCAGTATTGGTAGTCCTCAAGTTTTCAATAAAGAATATCACTATTGATAGTCCTTATATTTAGTGAACACAGCCAATTTGGCTGCACAATCCAGCTATGTTTTCCCTATATTTGTGAGTACTGGCCCAAATGTAAAGTTTAGGTAGATTAAAGTCTAATTACATTGTTCACCCTATCGGCCATTAGGCCACAAATGTGGTTGGAAACGATCAAAACTTACTATGTCAATGCAGGCCACGCAGGCTGGATGGAGCTAGGGTCTCACTTTCATCTCCGTCGCTCTCACCAAATATAAGCTCTAATTCTGGAGGGAGATCCTTGAAGTCAAGATCTATTACTGAAGGAAAGAGTACTGCATTACAGCTCAATAGTCCAACTCAAAACCACCGTAGAGTCATGTCTGACAATCTTGGAATCAAAACACCAACTTTCAGTGTCGAGTTAACTCCTGCAATTAGGTTAATATCAGGAACAGCGACTGATGAATGGAGTGGGATTTTACAAACAAGTCCTTCCACTGGTTCACGATTGTCTACATGTTCTAGTGAAATGGTTAATGATTCAGGACTGATCCCTCATGCAATAAGTGAAGCTGATTCAGACTACAGTTTAGTTCCTAGGTTTAAAGACGGCCTTCAAAATCCTTCCCCTCCCAGTGTCCTGGTATGTAAAATAATCTCCTTCTGTGATTGAATATAGATGTGGTTAGATGGTTGGGTTTGGCAGTGGGTCAAAAAGAAGTTTGGGTTGCCTGTAAACACATTTTTGTCCTTTATTTAAAAGTTACACTTATCAATAATGCAATAGTTAAGATTACAGAAATGATGTTATTATCGTAACAATCTACATCTCGAATAAAACAACTTAGGAGGTTGAATGCATTAAAAATAGATTATTGGTCAAAATGGATCACTTTTTGGTATGGGTCAGGCGTGGTTGACCTGTAAATATTTATTTGTCCACCTATTGTCTATTTGACCCATTCTCTTTTAGCTATTTTTTTTATTAACCGTTTGAGATCAAACATTACCAAAATCGATCCATTCATTAATAAATGGATTGTAATCGTCACTTCTAATCAAACAAGTTGATACACGGTTTTTCTTTACATTTTAATTGTCTTTTTATTTAGAGTTTATTTGAAACTTCAGCAGGAAAGGGGAATAAACGATGAACTTTATGATCAGCTTATACAAGCCATGGCTGAGGCAGAGAATTCCAATAAAGAGGCATTTGAAGAGTCTATCAGGCGCAGGAAAGCAGAAAAGGATGCCGTTGAAGCTAAGCGCAGGGTAAACTTTGTATTCGTCTCAAAATAAGGTTCTTTTGTTATTTAGTTTTTTTTACTCCTAATCTTTTGTCCATGTTTAATTGGATTATTATATAAATGGAATGTAATAAAACTACATTGGAGTTGCTTGAGCTCATATATCCATGATCAAAGAGTAGTGTTGCTTTGTGATTTGATCTAGCTTGAGCTCATAAATAATCTAGATTGGGAGATTTAAAAGACTTGCTCAATTAACATTGAAGCTCGTTTTTGAGCAACTAATGCATGATTACATGCTCAGACTTTGGTCTGCCTCAGCAACACTGGGCTTTTGTCACTGTGAATGAGTATCATAATATGCATTAACCAATATCTTCACATGAAATATGTGTGCAAACATTCTGTTAGACTCAGGCATAACAAAATGTGTTTTATGTATAAACTCTCTCTAGTACGAGTAACATGCTTTTCCTAGCTCTCTTATTCAAGGGGAAGTATGTCTACGTTTTTTATACATTCAAAATGAGTAAGATTTTGGTATGCCAGAAGCGCTTTTTGTCTTTAGAGTGCCAAGTATGATGGAAATGTGATATTGTTATCGTAGGAGATTTTATGCATTAAAAATACAAATAGGGTGGTGTCTGACCTAAATTTTTATCTTACTTGTTTGACTCATTGATAAAATACAACCTGAATCAACTCATTCACATGTAAATGACTAGTTAAGATGTTTTAAATAAACAAAATGTGAGACCGAGCTAATTGTAGGCCATAATCTTACAGGTTAAAGCATCTGAAAACTTGTATACGGAAGAATTGAGACGAAGGCTAGAGATTGAAGAAGCCCTCAAAAAAACCAAGGAAGAACATATAAATATTAAAAGGCAGCTAGATGAAGTTTCAGAAGAACTCCACATGGCACTTGAGCAGATATCAGTTCTCGAAAGTCAAATTGCTGAGTCTGACCACACAGTGCAGGATCTAGAACAAAAAATGTTCTCTGCTGTTGAGCTTTTGCAGAATTACAAAAAAGAACGTGATGAATTGCAGGTAGAGTGTGATGATGCCCTTAGATTGTTAGAGGAAATGAGGCAGAAACAAGCAGAAACCTCATGCTCAAGTGCCTCTCAGTTCTACACTGAGTTCTCGTTCTCAGAAGTCAAAGAGGCCACTTGCAACTTTGACCCGTCTCTCAAGATTGGAGAAGGGGGTTATGGAAGTATTTTTAGAGGTTTTATTCGGCAAACTGAAGTTGCCATAAAGATGTTGCACTCACATAGTCTGCAAGGGCCCACAGAATTTCAGCAGGAGGTATAATGGTTAGAAACATGACTATTGAAATAATAATCTAATGATCTAATAATGCATCTGTGCTTGTTGTTGACTTTTCAGGTCAATGTTTTGAGCAGACTGAGACACCCAAATCTTGTAACCTTAATAGGAGCCTGTCCAGATTCATGGATAATCATCTATGAGTATCTTTCTGGTGGAAGCCTTGAAGATCGACTCAACTGCAAAGACAATACTCCCCCATTATCATGGCAAAATCGAATCCGCATAGCTGCTGAACTTTGTTCTGTTCTTATTTTTCTTCATGCTTGTTCCATTGTTCATGGTGATTTAAAGCCTGCCAACCTCCTCCTAGATAAAAACTTGGTCACAAAGTTAAGTGACTTTGGAATATGTCGTGTGCTCTCCCAAAACGAGTTTTCAAGCAATAACACATCTTTATGTTGCCGTACTGACCCAAAAGGTACATTTGTCTACATGGACCCGGAGTTTCTTTCTACCGGAGAGCTTACTTCAAAGTCGGATACATACTCTTTTGGTATTATATTATTAAGGCTATTAACGGGTAGGCCTGCTTTGGGGTTGACGAAGGAAGTGCAACGTGCACTTAATGAAGAAAATCTGAAGAGTATATTGGATCCTACAGCGGGAGACTGGCCGTTTGTGCAGGCACAACAGTTGGCTCTTTTAGCAATGAGCTGCTGTGATGTTGCCAGAAAAAATCGGCCCGATCTTGCATCTGAGGTGTGGAGGGTGCTTGAACCAATGCGGGGTTCTTGTGGACTTTCATCATTTGGATTCGGCTCAGAACGAAAAAGCCAGATTCCACATTACTTCATTTGTCCAATCTTTCAGGTTAGTTCTCACTTCTTATTGCATTGTCTAAACTTTTTTATTTGACCCGTTTGAAATAAAAAATCAACACATTCACAAGGAAGATAGGTGGTTTAACAAGACGGATCAAATTTGCAGGAAATCATGCGGGACCCGGTGGTTGCTGCTGATGGATTTACTTATGAAGCAGAGGCTTTAAGAGGATGGTTAGACGGTGGTAATAACACCTCACCCATGACCAATCTTGAGCTAGCCAATTCCGACCATGTCCCAAACCACGCCCTACGGTCAGCGATTCAAGAATGGCTCCAGCAGCCATGAACCATGTTTGTTTATATTTAGTTATCATATTATTATGTTTTTTAACAACAATAACTAGATTTTCTAGGTTAAAATCACCATAATATGCACCATACAGGACTAGAACCAAATCTTTTGGTTGGGACCTACACCACTTCCACTTGGGTACTATTATATAATCACGTACATGTGTATAGATGAAAAGATAATGATTCTTTACTGTGTTTATCATGACATATGCTATATTTTGTATTCATGTGTATATGAGTGAAGTTATGTGAATTTTGTATTCTATTCAGAACCAACAATTTGTTAAAGAGCATGAGAATCGTAATTTGTACCTATTGATTTGAATGTGACGTATATGACAATTATGTACCCGTCTTTTTTTTTCTCTTCACGTTTTTTGATTGTCTTTAAGCATTATGTACAAATGGATCATCTAGTTATTACGATTCTTTACATATTATTGGTTCTAAAACAAACATGTCTCTGGCATAATGTCACTTCTACAAATATGGGTGAGCATGGGTCTCCTTGGCTTGATAATGTAATTATTTTATTATAATTTTTATTATAAATATTTTTATTATTTAATACATAAATAAAAATATTTTAAAAAATGTATTTTTTTATATGTTTGGTTTATAAGTTTTTTAAACCAATATGTGGGTTTTTTAAAACTTTATAAAATGTCTTCTTTCATAAAGACGTTTAAACTAAATTGTTTTTAAAAAGGTTTAAAAACTAAGAATTGTTTAAGAAAATATGTTCTAAAAAATGAGTGGTTTAAAAAAATTTAGAAAACCAACCCATTTAAAAAAAAGTTTAAAAAGTCAAAAAGTTGACGTATAAAAAATAAACGGTTTAAAATCCGAACATTTTAAAAAACATGTTTTTAAAAAAATTTATTTGTGTATTTTAAACGTATTTTATTTAATAATAATCTTATTAATAATTAATATTAAAAATAAAAATTTTTGAAAAGAAAATAAATATTAAAAAAAATAATACTATAATTCAAAAGAAAAATAAAAAAGATAGATAATGTGAGTACAATTTTTATTTTTTATAATATTTAATATCGCTAACTGTTAAATAACATATTTAAGAACCATATACGAAAGGGAAATAAATATTAGAGACTCTATTCAAATATTTTAAACTTTAAAAACAAAATTTAAAATTTCACACTAAATTTACTCTTAAGTCTTTTTACAGACAAATGTGTAAACTGAAAATAAGATTAAATGATAGGTGTGTTGTTAGAAATTTTCCAAGGTAAAAAATCTATCACTAGCGGCGAAAACAAAACGAAACATAAATGTTTTCAACGTTGGTATAGTAATTTTATTTATGTTACATGTTGTACACATGGCATGATCTGATTGGTTGAGCCACGCAAAGTAAAATAACATAGGACTTTGCGACCTCCGAGCGGTTCAAGATCGCGAGACACTTGCAAAATTCTAAATCTAATTCTTCCTAACAAAATTTCCGATGGCCCAAGAAATCGATAATCACACATCACCATCCCACAAACCACCAAATCCATCATCATCATTATCATCATCATCATCATCATCATCATCATCATCATCATCTTCTTCTTCTTCTTCTTCTTCTTCTTCACAACAACAACAACAACAACAACAACCCGATCCTAAGCAGGTATGATACAGATTTGTTTTAGGGCTTTTTGTTTCCGGGTATGAGCTTGATTTGGCAGTTGTGTGTGTGTATTTGGTTTCGATGAGGATGATGATCTGTTGCTTAATTGTTCATCTGGTTTTAGTTAGAAGGAAAGATATTACTTTTTCTATTGTGTTTGAAACCCTATCGGCCGAATTGGTGTGGAGTTTTTCCACCAATCGTATGCGATTCTTCCTGCGTACGTAGATTTTATGTGGATTGTATTCATAAATTTTAACTTGCCAGTTTTCTTTTGGTAGAACTTGTTATAGTGTTTATTGTAGTTGGAGCTTGTGATTTTATATGAAATTCTTAAGTATAAGGACTAATTTTTTAGTTGACGCGTGTGTAAAACAGTAGGGGAAAGGTTGGGGTACTTGTAAAGATTGAAAGTTGTTTTGATCTTATAGCTTGCAATTGCAAGTGATGGGTTTGCTTTCAAACCAATAGTTATTATGGTCTTATTAAAAATTTGATCTTTGAATGCATCGGCTGCTTGGTACTTTAGTGTGTTAATGCATTGTGTAAGCTTTCTGTCTATTTTTATCAGGGCATCCAATTATTGAACCTGCTTTATAGACCATCTAAGTCTGTATCTAGTTTTGTAAATGCCAAATCCAGCATAAAACAGGTGGAATGAAGAATATAACCTTCATATTTTAAAAAAATAAATTGTTTTATTACTTTTTTCTTTAATGGTATAGTATTATATGCTCCCCTTCCCTAAAGAAATACAGTTTTGTTGTGAGGCTTGATTTAATGAGAGTATTTGTCAAATAAATAAATGCCTAATATTCCCTTAATTCTAGAAAATTGAGAAAGCATGTGGATCAAGGTTGCAAGAGAAATCACAAACATTACAGGGTATCTTGTATTGATCGCAAAGGGTGAAAAAGTATTTGGATTGAATTCTTACTAGAATTGTAAGATTTGATATCTATAGTTATCAAATTGTTTTGAAACTATTGGTATTTGTAGCTCTTAAACTTGTTTTGAAAGTTTGATATGGGCTTAGCTGAAAATAGCCCATAGTTAAGCAAGTTAGTTTGCATTGTCTTGACTACTTGCCTTCTTGGGAGAGGTGCTAGTTTACTTATGGATTTTTGTTGTCTACAGTGTGTAGAATGTTTGATTGTATGCATTGGTAACTGATTCTAAATTCATAAAAAGGAAACTCTTTTTACCCCTTATTTCTTACTTGATCCTTCTACAAAGAAAAAAAATACCCACATTAATGATAACACTGGGATAAAAATCCTTTGATGGGGTGTGCAACTTTTAGGATTTTCATTGTAATTGCAATCACTTAATAATCCATCCAACTTTGTTGCAGTTACCTCCATTCTATGGCTTCACAGCACCAAATGGTGAACCCCCAATGTTTCCGAACATGTACCCCATTATGGTTCCTGCAATAGTCCCTCCACAACAGGCTCAGGAACAAACCGATCATGGACCTGGCATATACATGGTTCCCACTTTCCCAAATTCATTTGTGGGACCAATTGCTGGATTTCCATCCAACACACTCATCCCTTTTACTTACAATGTTCCTACGTAAGTCATTCATCTTTCCATTAAATTCAAAATGTTTTTAGACTTCTAGTTCGTAGAGTTTGTATTCATCCATATACTGCTGAATAATGTATCTTTTGTAATAAATGAATGTACACAGTTAGATTCATGATAAGTTTTTTAATTCTATTCAAACTTACCCCTTGAGGTAGAGTTCTTGCAATCTATTAACACAAGTATATAATCGTAATTATGAAGTTCTGGTAGATGAGTAAAATTGATGAGATATGGATGCACAAAAGATGTATTACTTGTATTAAACCTCATGAGACTAATATGTTAACCCTCTCCCCTCCCCCTTTGGCTGATAAAGTACAGAAGAAATGACTTTTTAGTTAGTAAACATAAAACTTAGTTGGGTCAACAAAATTACATCTGTAGATTATTGATAAAATATAACTCATTTATATAGTTGATGGATAATTTTTTATGAGAAATTTTAATATTGTTAAGCAGTGGGCCAAGTCCTTCTGAAGCTGGAGCACAAGGTGAGCAAGGGCAAGCAGGACAGCAACAGCAGCAACAGCAGGCTGGACAACAGAGACAAGTTGTGGTCAGGAGATTCCAAATTGCAATTCATCTTGATTTAATGCTCTTATTCAAGCTGGCGGCTGTTATCTTTTTGTTCAACCAAGATGGCTCAAGAAAAAGGCTTGTCCTGCTCATATTTTTTGCCTCATTGATCTATCTGTAAGTCATAAAAAACCATCCTCTATTGTGCATTTCAACTAGAATATAATTTATTAATCATGTGGAATAATTCATAACTACATAAACTATTAAGAACTGGCAAGATGGGTGGGCTGGCTAACAGATCAAAATGGTTGCTTACTGCTGGTTGAAACGGATCACTTTCAGTAAGGTGGTCAAAACAGGTGGGTCAGGTCAGGTCGGTTTGCCAACAATTTTAGTTAAAGTTTTAAAAATCACTATAAATAATGTGTTAACTGTGTTTACGAGGACAAAAAGTCGATAATATTTCAATAGTATGTTAAATCTTTTGAGTAAAACTGATTTAGGGAATCATATGCATTAAAAGTAGACTTGGGTTAACTTTCAACTCATTAGACTTGTTCCTTTTAAAAGCGAACCTTTTTGGGATGTGTGTCAGGTATCAAACAGGAGCTCTTGCACCACTGATACGATGGCTGTCGCAAGGAATGCAGCGAGCAGCTGCACCTCCCCAACAACCAAGAGCTCCTGCTGTTAGGGCAGATAACATCCCTGCAGCCGCTAGGCAAGAAAATGAGAATGCTCCTTTGTTAGGTATCGTCTCCATTCTTCTCACTAGCTAGTAAGTTGACATTTTCAAATATTCATGTGAATAATATTGGCATGTGTTCAAATTACAAAATCTTGTATTAGACGGGCAAGCAGGAGCTGAAAATGAGAACCGGCCAATGGGTGATGTGAATGAAGAAGGTGCAGTGAATGGAAACAACAACAGATGGTGGGGGATTGTAAAGGAGATACAGTTGATTGTTTTTGGCTTCATTACTTCTCTTCTCCCTGGCTTTCACAACATCGACTGAGTTAATCGTAGTAGGTTTATACAACTATCAAGTGGTTATATTACCGGAGATTATGGGCTGTTTTTTATCGGTGAAAGAACCAACAATGAATGTCCTGCCATTTTTGTATCTTCAGTTTCCCTTATATGACAGAAATTAACTTACAGATGCTTGTTTGCTTGTTTGAGTTATATTAGTTGCATGGGTTATGTGGAGCTTAAGGTCCACACCCGCCTTTAATTGGTACAGACCAACATAACAGAAAAATGAACTAATTTCAACTATAACTGCATTTAGGGTTTTATGCAATCAAAAGTTTCTCACTAGTTATTCTAAAGATAAAAATAAAAAAAAACCATTAAATATCTTGCTTGGACGTCTAACATAACTTGAGATTCATATAGTTATAGTATCCATAATTTCGTTAAACATTTTATATAGTTAATGAGTAAACGGATTGCAAAGCTAAAATGCTGAATTGTGCTTCATCTTATAATTGTTGGAAGTCCTAGTATGTTAAACCAATAAGCTGGAATCTGAATAAAAATTAACACTCTCTTGTTGGTGACTGATGAGATGATGGATGACCTAAAGGATGAATACACCTTAATAGCTTGTACTTTTCTCAAACCAATTAGAGGGGGATTAAACCAATACATCGCCACAAATTAACTTCGAATGTTTCTAGCGTTTATAGAAAGTGTTTATAAACCTGCTCTCAACCACATCTTCACCATTATCATGAGCTCTGGCCTACTGTCTCGTCTCTCAAAGAGACTAGATAATTCAGTATATCACATCTCATGATTGGTGAGGAAGTTATCATCAAATGTAGTGTTTACTTCATGTACCTTATATGGCTTAACTAACACTTCCATTATGACAACAATAATTGTACCCAACAAAATATCACTCATAGTAAAGCTATTCATAGAGTTTGAGGATGGTAGATCTAATCTCTATCCTCAGGGAAAGAAGGCTACTTTCAGAGGCCCTCCGCTTCAAAAACAAACATTAGAAGGCAAACACTTCAATTATGATGTTTCATGTATACTTCTTTTCTTATTAAATACGCAACTCCAAAACTCGCTAAGATGGTAGCGGGTAACAAACAAAAGTCTACTAAAAACCAATGACCAAGCTGTAGAAAACAAAAGCAAACCCCCAAATACAGATCTTTTACCCAAGAAGATTTTGCTATTCCAAAACACATGAAGCTTCAAAACAACTAATATAAATAAAGTAAATAAATATGCCACAATGCCCTCCTATTTGAATGTGATTCCATGTCAAACCCGTGTTTTCTTTTTCCTGCATTCTCATCAAAACAAAACACAAATTCTTTTATTTGATAAATAAATAAATGTTGAGTTTGCAATATAATAAAACATGCATAGGACCAAATACCAAAAGTCTTACCTCTAACCATTATAAAAGAGCTACAAACTCGTATACATCCTCCTCTTATGACATTTGGCCAACCTGAACACCATATAGTTTTTTCAACAGTGAATATTTAGAATAATGCATCACTACATGTAGTAAAATGCAACTATAATTTTGTTTCTATTTCTCAAACCTGTTATCTTCGCGTTATAATGAAATAATCTTACCATTTTCATTCAGTACGGGAGAGGTGAAACCTGGGAATAAGTATTTATCCTAATGAGGTCTAAACTTCATTTCCTACCAGCTTTATGGGTGGCCTTGCTTTTCCAACAGAAAATTATCAAATGCTGCGGCTATTCTGTGAAATCCAAACATAGAAAAAAAACCAGTCAAAACTCCAATGAGTAAAAAACTTCGATGGGGACAACTTGTTGGTCCCACCATGAAGGGGCATTCTACCCCGTGTTGGCATTGAATAGGTACCAAGGATGGCGCTTAACGCATATGAACGAGTATCCTTCAGTGCTAGATCGTCCTATATTTAAGAAAAACAGAAAAAAGCAGAAAATGTTTGTGTACCAACATAAGGCTGTATTTTGTGTGAGAAAAATTTAGGTTCGGGCTCTGTTTGTGGCTTTCCAGCCCGAATGTTCATGCTTATTTGTCTAAAATTCAATTCTTGGCTCAGCTAGTATAGATATGATCTTATATGCCATGACTCAAACGGTAAAATACAACCCCCAAAATAAAATTACAGTTAACCTATACAAAAAGTCAAAATTAAAAGTACCCTTGAGACTAAACTAGCAGGTTATATGAACATAAATTATTAAATGGCTCCAATAAGTTGGGCAATCTCAAGCTGATTTAAGCTAAACTAATGCAGGCTTGCCAAGCTGCCATATCAGAAGCATACCAGGTTCCTGTTCAGCTCAGAGCTCACCACAATTTTCTGACAAACAGGTTCACACACTGACATGCCATCTCTCTCACCTAAAGTCTAATACTATACTCTATTGATGGAGATGAATGTCCAATAAACAGAAGATGTTTAAGAAAAGTAAATGAATAAAGATGTTCTACGTACTTGCAACTTTGCCTGGTCATTGGTCAACATTTCCGTTGACATGACCTTTGAGCAAAGCATGACCATTTCCGTTGAGTGTTGACATGACCTTCGAGCAAAGCAGGTAAATTGAAATCGTTTCACTTTGTTTTCTCGTTTTCATTTTATGTATCTTTGTATCCAAATGCAGTTGGTATATATTTTGACCTTTAATATCTCATACTGTTCATGCCAGCATGGGGATATCTGAAAACTCACCCAATCCCACTACCAAAGTCAATTGATCTCATCATACACGGTGTGATCCTGGGTTATTGCCAAATTTAGACCCTTGCTGTCAATTTAAATTGAACCACCAAGCAAAGTAATCCATTTCTCTGAGGAACAAAAAAAAAGGAAAAAAAAAACTTAAGAGATCATGGAATTAAGTACTCGCATTCATAGACAAAACTGAATCCTTCATGGGGTTATATTTAACATTAAAAAGGGTGTGTATATCTAAAAACTACCATAATAATGTTTCAAGAAATTAAAGTGACAAGCAATTAAGGAGCAGTGATTCCTTCTTTTAGCTCATTTGCAATCTTTATCAGTATCATCACTATTAATGAACAAGACCACAAAAGAAATATAAATATATGAATAATAAATGAAAGGACTCATGCTTTAAGCACCATCAAGAAACCAAGCAGATAATCAACACGCATGGAATTCAAGTACCGACAAGAAGCTGCAGACAAGAACAGAATGGATCTGGTATATGTTTTCACTATCATAGCATGAATACAAAGAGATAAACATGTTCAATCAAAGATTCATCACTCAGCTATATGACAATAACATTCCTATCAGCATCCACTTAACATTTAACAATCAAAACCATTGTTATTTGAAGGATCATTTAGCTCATACAGAAAATCATCAAAGAGTCTGAAGGTGTAGAGACAAAGGAGACAGCAGATGTTAAGAGACAAACAAGCATATCTAACGTAAAGCAAATGCGCTAAGCTTTGACTATTTTGTACTTTACGACTCTTTCTATGCAATTTAAAAAGTGTATAAGAGGTTCAAAAACATCATGAAGATGGGAGGCACTAAATAGGAAGGCATGGTCCTTGATTAATAAAATGATAAAGAATAGGTAGATTAAGTTAAAAGAGAATGGTGAATAGATTTGAAACACGAATGCTGCTTCCCAAGTTTCACAAATAGGAGAGGGAAAGAAAAGAAGAAATGAAAGGAAATAGTTTTGCTATTTTTTTTCATGTACTTGGTTTAAAAAGAAATGGAGGAAAATGTAATGTAGTTGTAGAGACCGGGAATAAAAACATAAAATACTACAATTATGAGCACCTCGTTTAAATAGTTGATTTTTTTAAGTCTATAAGAAGGGGCATTTTTGTTTATTACAAATTTATTAAGTCTTTCTTTCCCTTCTCTTCCTTTTCCTCCCAAAAATGGGAAGAAAGTTAGTACATAAAAAAGCTCGAGAACACGATACTTTCTATGTTTCACCCTTTCCCACACTTCAATTATGTATAAGTGAAAATATACACATGTAAATCAAGGGAATGTTGTCTTATCCCGTTAGACATTTTTCACTAGATTATCAATTATCAATACAATTCTTGCTTTTCAAGTAGCTACTAAGAAGTGTCAATCATGAACACCATAGAAAAATCCAAACCACAACTCAAACGAAGCAAGAGATCTAGGTTATGAGTTATTAAACACATACAATCTAAGATACTCGCCCATACTAAACACATTCACCATAAAATAGAGAGTCATGCAGGAATTGGTCCTTTACTACAAATATGGTATTATAGTATAATCATATATATATAATATATGTAACCCCGTCCAACGAGTGATATTGTCTACTTGGTCGGTAAATTGCAAACCAAGCGCATAGTTCTCTAAAACATACCACCATAGTTGAGAGGTTACTCCATATAAACCCAACATCTCTCCATGTCCATTTGTGAAATATGAGCAAGGTGTAAAACACACCAACCTTTAGGGATTCTATAAGAAGTGCCACATTGTCCTAAATGAGCACAATGAGTAAATTTGATATCATTGTCACACCTCGTCCAAAACATAGTTATATTGTACGCTTTGCCCGCAATTTGCAACTGGGGACCAGGGCTTTCATAAACGTTTCACTATAGTTGGAGAGGTTTCTTCAATATAAACCTAACATCTCTATGTCCACATCGACTTAAGGTTCCAATAAGCCACACTAAAGTGTTCCAATTTATGGCAAGGTAAACAAGAAACTTATTAATGTAGTGATTCACTTTCCTTAGTAATGGCAAAATGTACTATGAAATCCATACTCCATATTGGTAACATGTGGATGCACTTACGATGGAACTAATATTACTGTTATAATCCCATTTGGATATTTAAACATTGAATCAAGGTGAATTCTTTTATTTAACCCATAACAAAAAGATGCAAAGTTTAAACTTGATTGCAAAAGAGTAGCGTGATAAAAGAGTTCACAATATAGATGTTTCACTTTGGTTCTCTACTTATAAAGTACACCCCCTTGTAATGGTAAACTCTATTTCAGTGTTAGTGTTATTAATATTGACTCACTAGTGGGGATTCATGGACATAGGTCATTCCTAAGACATTAATGTATACACTTGTTTTCATGTTTTTGTGTTTTTAGTTTGTCTTCATGATTTTTTTTCATAAGTACAGGATAAACCCTCAACTTCCACCGCTATTAGCCCTCAACAATCTTGATACCAAGGCACAAACTTAAACTTAACACTTTGAAGGCGGGCTGAAATCTAAATAGGATTAAGTTTTAGGTAGATTAAAAAAGAATAAAACTTCTTGACTCAAAACTCTTCTCCAAGAGTATCAAATCTCATTGCTTATTTGCTTGTCAAATATCTAATTTAACATATACTTGGGGAAAATCCAATCCTAACTCCTAAGAAACCTTGGTCCTAAACACAACATTAAGTGTAATTAAAACTTGAAAAAAGGACTCTTAGAAAGGTCCTAACCAAGCCAAGCCCTAAATTTCTTTGTTTAAACATTTATTTATTATTATTAAATTAAATATTTCATCAAGATATTTAGTATCTTAAAAATTAATATTCTTATTGTAAAGAAAAAATATATTTTTTTCCATAAAAATTCGAGCCCTGAATTTCTTTGATTGAACATTTATTTATGTATTACTAAATTCAATATTTCACCAAGATATTTAGAATCTTAAAATTTAATAATTTATTTTTATAAAGAACAAAATATAGTTTTCCATAGAAGAACCTAATTAAAAGTTTTTATAAAGCATGAAAATATATAGAGATTTAGCATTAGATAGTGAATCGTGTAGCTCATAAAAGAATTTAAATATCTATACAAAACTTAGACAATTACATATACATTAACAGGGCATTGACCAATTTACATATTAGGCAATACAAAACCTTGCCAAGACCAAACATTCTAGTCTAGTAAATTCTAGGACTAAGACGGGGCCTAACTAAGATTTTTGATAAATTATTAAGACTTATTGCGATATTCACGCTTAATAAGGCCTAAAGAGACCAAAGTTGTTTAGGTTCAGGTCGGGCCTGACCTAAAGGCTTGAACCCAACCCATTAAGGCATCTTTACAAGAAAAGTCGACACCAACGAAAGGTTGAACTAGTTCTATGCTAAATAACTGATATGTAATAAGGATGTGTTTGCCCGGAACTCGTTAAAATACAAAAAACAATTAGGCAATCTTGTGGAACTCCCTATGATTCTTTAAATTTTATTAATCAACCAAATACTCATACTTTACAATGACCCTAGACTCCCTATTTATACTTAAACATCACCTTGGAAAACAAGAAAACTACGACCCTCAAACTCAAATTAGGAAATTAAATAAAACTATTTATGGTGACTGAATCAAACTAAATCCCAAGACCCCAAATTCAACTCACCTAACTTAATCCCCAAGTTTCAACTTTTCACATGTGAAATCAAGATTGACCCAACAAGATAGTCATAAACCATGTCTTAAATATTATCACAAAACCACAAAATGTAGTCCAACCCATGAAGAATAATGTAACCTAGAGCAACTAACCTTTCAAAAAGCATTGATATATATATATATATATATATATATAGTGTGTGTGTGATATGTGATAAGACAAACACACATGTGTCTTAGGTAATGCTATTAGAATGAGAAAGTAGGATGCTAGGATGGTAGCCAAACTGTGAGTGCCTTAAAAGCATGCCCTTCACACAAACCAGCGAAAGTAGGATGCTAGGATGGTAGCCAAACTGTGAGTGCCTTAAAAACATGCCCTTCACACAAACCAGCGAACACACTACATTCAATCATAAATGTTAAAAACCAACAGTTTTGCACACCGAGAAATCATTTCATGACACAATACAACAGAGTATATAAGCATTATAGTAAGATTTGCACCAAGTTGACAAAAATCTTAAAGGCCAGATATCATGCTGAAAATGACCAAGTAACTGCATTCAAACTGCCTTACCAGATACAGAAGCAGTGGTCTTTTGTTTATCTTTTCCCTTTTTGTTCTTTTTACTTTTACAAGCTTTTGTCTGCTTTGGATCTGCAAGAGTGAACTTAATTAATTCTCAACAATTATGTTGACAAAACATGACAACAAATTCACAGAAATCTTCATGCCTTAAGTTCTCGTAGGTGAGGTTCAAACATGATGTACCGAACAGATAATAACATAAAAGTTAGAAGTAAACCTTCATGTTCACCATTAATAAATGACATAAGTTCATCAATAGATCGATGATCCACATGTGGTGCTTCAGCCTCAACATTCTGAAAAGTGAAAACCAAACCCCACCTACCATCAGTCTCAAGAAAACTCAAGTAACTAAAAGCCTAAATTTGACTACACAAATTACCTTAAGTTTCTCTTTTTGTCTCAACTCTCGCCTCTTTCTTTCACCTAATTTATTCAAGAGTCGTACTTGTGGATCATTGGTAGCAATTGTGATAGGCTCCCATTTATCTTCCTGCATCACTTAACTATATCAGTATTAAATTCCAGTCAAGTGTACATTATCCCGAAAGCAGTGTAAAATAACATGTGCCAAAAAAAGACACCTCCGTAAGATCATCAGGTAGTTCAAAAGCTTGGCGAATCTCCTCACTAGTACTCCCCTCGATTAATCTCAGAAGTGCAGTGCGAGTGAGTTCAACCAATGGTGTCAGTTGCAGGCTGTCAGCAGCAATTCTTAACTCACGCAACCTTTTCTTGTTCATGCGAATGAACTTTTCATTAAAAAGCTTCCGCTCCTACGCACAAGGGAAACATGAATATAGTTTTGCTTTTATTTGTTTAATCCTAGAAAATATTTTACAATCTTGACATAATAAATCAAGATTGAAAAAGCTTCCACTCCTAGGTTTAATATCCCAATATTCCTGAAACTGTAAAAACAAACACCAAAAGAAAAAGAAACGAATATCTTTTTGAAATTCAACATTCACTAGGAAACTGGTATTCGGTCATTGTTTGTTTTACCTCTAAGATGTAGCTTCATACACACAGCTTCCCCTTGTATCAGTTTATAGCCAATGTTGTCATATTCACTAGAGATTTTGAGGGGCATTCAAGCAACTTTATCATAAAAACGTACCATTTTTTAACCATTTTCCAGTTCTCCCCACAACCTACTCTCACCATGCTTAATTGTAATTGGTGTCACGGCTATGATTAGCTTGAAAAAGTTAGTGGGTGGGGTGTTGCAATACTTCATTCTAAAATCCTCAACACTATAATAATTACATATGGGTCGGTGTTTAATTGTCATTGGTGCCAAAAACTGATGATTGGCTACACAATAGTTTGTAGCGGTCCTATAGCATCAAAAGCATTAGGCGCACTCAAGGCGCAAACGCTAGCCTGTGGCCTACGCGCAAAAAGCGCACGCCCAAGTAATTCAAGAAGCCCAACCAGGAAAAAATAATACATATATATATATAATATATATATATATAATATATATATATATATAATATAAATTCTAATAATAATATCTAACCAATACATATTTAATATTCAAATATCAATTAACTAGTTAAATTTTTTCAATAAGGTTTAAACTAAAGTTAGCAGAAGAAAACATTGTAGTTCAATCACCATCAATAGCCAGCAATGAACAGAATGTTACATGTTACTGTTTGTGCAGTGTTAAAGATCGAAAAATTATGCTTTTTTAACACAATTATCCTCTTTATTTTCATCACCTTTCTACCCCTTCTCTCTCCATGTAACTCTGCTCTCATCAGGTAGTTTTCTCATATTTTCGCTGGAACTTGGCAAAAATCTGACTGGAATCTGGTCAGAACTTTGCCGAAGTGCCAGCGTTGCGACTCACCTGGGCACCTAGGTCGCCTTTGACAACTATGAATGGTGCTATGTTATTTCCTGTTGAAACCTTAAAAAATCTACCAAGTACTAATTACACTTTTGACCCAAAATAAATTTTCAAATCCTACAATCTGTTATAAACGTATTATTGACTTAAATGTTAATAAAGTAATTAAATATATTCAAAAAGATAGATAACAGTTCTCTTCTAATTACATAAGAAAACAAATTTAGATCACAGACGTGAATATATAGATCAATCCCAACCTAATTAGCAATTTCATCCAAGCACAAAGTGCGGGCGCATTAAAGCTCATTTCATCAAGTTAAAGGGAATATATTAGCTGAAGAGCATAAGTACCAAGTTTGAATGTCCCGGTTGGTGATAGAAGTGGCAAAAATCAATGATTACACCAAGTACGATGAGATCAATTGTCTCCGGAAGAGGGATTGGACAAACTTTCGACAATCCCATGCCGCCATGCACAGTTTGGCGTATTAGAGGGCAAAACAGAGCCACGTTTTGTTCCACTTGTTCAATGGATCCATCAGAGGTCTTCAGCCATATGTAAGATTTCATCTGAAAAGAAAGCTAATTATATAAGAGTTGATCCACTTTTCATACCATCATGTTTGTCTTCTTTGTAAGCAAACCATATTTTTTGTTAAATTATAGAAAAAATAAACTTTTTTGTGAGAATGGGTGATTTTAGGCAAAAAAAATTAATTAAATATGGTGGTTGTATTTGCCTTCGTTTTTTCATCAAGTCATTCAAATTTTCTCAATTTTGCTAAGTGTATCTTTATTTTTCTGTATTTTCCCAAGATGATGTCTATTTGTTATAAAATATCAAGTATGACGGTTCAGAAGTTAACCAATAAATTACATAACATCCACAAAGAAGCCCATGTAACAAACCACAACAAAATGATGGAAAGCCAACAAAATATCAACTTGAAAGGCATATTGAAAGAAGATAAAGCATGACAGAGAAAGTAGGAAGAAAAACTTATGCTTTACCTCAGGGGTGGTTACATCTGATCCTGACATTCTTCAATATAACCAACAAAATGATAATCTAATTTGAAGTATGACCTGAGTGATTTTAAGATATTAAGCTCTGAAGTAAAGTAACAATAATCTATATATCAATAAGAGTATGTTGTCAGTCATCAATGAACTATCTGCAACACAAGACCATAAGCCTAAATGACAGCAGTCGTAATCAATAACTGCTACCAAAAATATATTTTGTATCTTGGAATACACTCATTCACTACAAACCCTTAAACAAGAAGATAAATAACTCTTTCAATCAAACCAGATTGATGTTAAAGTCGCTAGTGCCACTCAGTTACCAAATAACAGAAGATTACAAACACCATCAGATTAATCAAGCATAATAATATACATGCTTGCAAAACACTCATCCAACAACAAAAATTTCAACCTAATTTCAATCTGTGCAAACGCCCAAAATTTCAATCTCTTATCAATTTCAACCTCTGGAAAATGTTATCGGTCGAAGAAACCGATAAAAATATGTAATTGAAGTTAATGGCTGTAAAATAGCGAACGATTGGGCGATCGTCTGTAATTTATCCACAGTAATCCAAATCAATTACACAATTCAGATGAAAATGCTTATACATGTACAATTGTTGATGTAAGGAACAAGTTTTAACATGCATTGCCAATGAATCGAATCAATAATCACATACCTCAATGATGATCCGAGAGCAATTGGGGCAGAATTGCTTTGAATGTCTGTAAATTTAGGGTTTTATCAGTATGGGCGATGAAATCTATGTTACCTTTCATAAAAGTTGCATATAGACCCTTGACAATGGTTCTGGTTACAAATTTTGAACATTTTTTTATTGTGGTAATTTCGTAAAACAATAATTTAAGTTTCGGGTTGGTTTTATATAAATTATTATGATTTTTTTTATAACAATCATATCACTTATAAATATTTTTATCCCGATCAGGTTATTATTTTAAGATTTTTTTAATTAGGTCATTTATATTTGTTAAATAATTTTAAATAAATTTAATATATTGAAAAAATTGATGGTATGTATAAAATACAAATTATTTAAAAATTATGAATTTTCTAAAAATTATAAAAATATGAGTGATTAAATTGTAACAATTTTAAAACTTTAGTGACCTGATTGAAATAGATAAAAATATTAATGACTTGATCAAAACAAATAAAATATTAGTAACTTGATTAAAACACTTTTAAAACTTACTGATTTATGAAGTTTTCCCTTTTTATTTTATTTGTGTACTTAGTCACCCGCAAGTCACTGGCTTGATAGTTTAGTGATTAATAACCAAATACATTCATTAAGGTTCAACGTTTTGATATAAGATAAGTTAAGAATTAATATAGTTTAAAAATAAAAGTAAACAACTGCGGGTCGCGCTAGTACACAATTTGTCATTGTGAAATTGATCATGTGGACATTATAAAATGTATAGTTTTAAAGAAACCATACTTTCCATGTCCTTTATTTTTATTTTTTTTATGTATATAATTATTACAGTTTTGCTTTTAACATGACTATTTGGTTGAAAAAATGTGTGACTGACTGACGTACGAAATAAATAAAAGATAGTCATCTAAATACATATGACTGATGGTTTGATTAGATCTTTTTTTGCAACGAATAAATAATTATGCTTAAAAGATACTATGTTTAGGTGACTTTAAAGTCCATATCAAACTAGAATTGTCTTTCAATTCTCTAAAAAATGTAAATGCATGTTTAAAATTACGGTATTCAACCTTATTGTTACATATGGCAATCACCAGGTACATGAAGAATTTTAATAATTTTGGTCTTTTGTCCTTATAAAACCGTGTCTCGTATTCTACCTTATACATTAAGTAGTCGTTAGTCAATACATGCAAGTCAAATATGTATACTTGTGTATCACCCTATCAATGTACTCGTTATAATCTTATTTGATACGATGCTCATTACGTGAAATATATATAAATTCTCATATTGACAGCCGACTTGAAATATTAAAATACTCTCAAGTACATGTCTAACCGGCCATTTAATAATTTTAGTAATTTCAATTTATAACAACTTCAAAACACTATTTATTATATTTTTCTTAAATATATAATATATAAATATATTCAGGTAATCAAGCTGGTATATCCAGCCAGGTATCTCCTAATCGAATACTAGCTCCAGACCATGAAAAATTCTAAAACAAATCTTATACCCATTAACGTGCTCGATACATATTCCAAATGTTTTGGGTTTTAAGTGTTACAGTTTGGTAATGTATTAACCATTGTTTACCTAATCCTATTTACTTATAAATAATGGTACGATGACTTATCCATGCTAGGATTTATGAAAATCAGGCTTTAAATTAGCATTGCCTTTATAAACCAGCAAAAGGCCACCACATGGTGCTGTGTGTGTGTCTATATATATATATATATATATATATATATATTATTTGTATATTTATACACAATACATAAAAGTACTATTTACAATATATATTGACGAAGAACGATGAGTTTAAGAAGAATAAATTTTTTTGTGAGGTACTTGTCAGTGGTTAACGAATGAAATAATATGCGTTTTTAGTAAGAAGCTGTGTATCATAAAAAAATTCACACCAATGATCCTAGCACAAATGGTTAAAGCAGGGTATCCAAGGCTTTATTAAAACATGAAAATCTTGGGTTAGAGTCTTTCATATGAAAAATATAAAAATAATAAAGTTTTTCAAATTGGATCATGGGGATTTTCTCACATAAAGTGATTTTCTCCTAACATGGTTTTAGATTTAGTGTTGATAGGGGCAGACTGATATATTGTAGAGATTAATGAAAAGGCTGATGCAACCTAACATCTAATGTCTATCCTGCATGCTGCACAAGTGCTATGAAGAAAAATGCTTAGGAAGTTTCACACATACAACAGAATTATTCTAAGTGTGAAATCTTCCGAAGCCAAGACCAATATCTTCCGAAGCCAAATATGAAATCTTCCGAAGCCTCAGAGACAAAGTCTTCCGAAGCTTCAACTCATGAAGACAGATTTCTTTCAAAGACTTTTAACACATGCTTTATCTGATGTACTTTTCCATAAAGCTGGACACCTTTTCGCTACACCTCTGTAAGGTCACCAACTTACATGAGTTGGTAAAAAGGTCAATGCTTTTGGTAACTGTACATTGAGGTCTTGAGTCTATAACTTTCTACTTTATGTACTTTATCATTTTTGTAATAGATAAGGATGTGAGCTATGGCATGTCATAATCACTAGTCAAAAGGCAATCTGCCTTTTGACTCTACAATTGATTTTGTTTTGTGTCTAGTCAATTGTATCTAACTGGCTTTCAAAGTATAGCCGGCTGTAGGATGTAGTATAAGTATCTCATGTTCTTGTATCTTTCTATTATGCTTTGTAACACTTGTAATAGAATATAGAGAAAGCAATATACTGCATTCTTGAAAACCATATACTTGTGTTCTGTCTCTTACATTACTTGTGTTCTTAGTATCTTATTATGATTAATCCAGTCTTACTGTTTGATTAAGTTTAGTTAATCTCCTATTTGTGTTGTTGTGTTGTAATTGACCCCTTCACACCGGTCCTGTATTTGGTATTAGAGCATTTCTGGCTCTTGATATAAGATCTCACCATCTTAAGATCCCTCACACACACAAATACTAAACTTTTCAAATGGCAACCATTTCCAAGACTGATATGGAAACTGGAACCATGAACAAGTCCCCACTGATCACTCTTGATGAGTTTGATACCTGTGTTTGAAAATGGAAGGTTTCATCAGGTCTCTTGATTCAAGAATGTGGGAGTCTATTGAGAATGAACCTTTCATACCTAGCACCCCTTCTGCTACTGGTGCTGGTATGATCCCCAAGGATGTGGCTAACTACTCTGATGAAGATAGGAAGAGTAAAGATTGACAAAAAAACCATGACAGCCCTTCAAACTGCCATTCCAAACTCTATGTACAGAGGTTTCAAGAAGTGCAAAACAGCCAAGCAGCTGTGGGATGCACTGAAACTGATGTATGAGGGTTCCTCTGAAGCCAAGGAGAACAAGAAGGATCTCCTGAAGCAGCAGTTTGAAAACTTCAACTTTAAAACAAGTGAAACCATGACTCAGCAATACTTCAGGTATGTTAAGATTGTGGATACCCTTATGGATAGAGGAGTTTCTCTTGAGAACACAGACATTGTAAGGAAGTTCATGTCCTCACTTACTAGGCAGTGGACATACTACTGTGTGGTGATCAAGAGAACTGAAAATATCAAAACTCTCACTCTGACAGAGTTATATGGGATTATCAGTGGCTACCATATGGAGATAAACATGCAAGGTTCATCTAGAAACTCAACAATCAAATGGGTTCAGCCCTACATGTGGTTGAAAGGGATAGCATAGAACCCAAACATCATCTCATATGCTACCCTGACAACTCACCAAAGGGTCCTTTCATCACCTTCCCAGAGACACCAAGGGAGAACTACAATTAAGGAAGCCCATTTCAAGAGACAAGCTCTTCTCAAGCTTTTGTATCTTTTGATGAAAGCTGTGGCAACTCTCTTTTCACTCTTGAAGACCTGGACTGTATTCATCCAGATGATCCGGAATACATGAAAATAGTCCAGCAGATGGCTTTTCTCACTCACAGAGCCAAGAAGTTTTACAAGAGGACTGGAAGGAAGTTTCCAAGCAATACAACCAGTGGAAAGTTTGGCCTGGACAAAGGAAAAGTCAAGTGTTACAACTGTAACTTGATGGGCCACTTTGCGAGAGAATGTAAGGCACCTAAAACAAGCGGTGGCCAAACATAGTCCAGACCCAACTACACTGACAAAGCTCTCCAGAATGAGAAGTCAAAGCAGCAGGCTGTTGTTGTTGTTGAAGAAGGAGGCTTTGACTGGAGCTTTCAGGTGGAAGATGCTTCTCCTAACCAAGCATTGATGACAGATCATGATGAAGCCAAGGTATTGGAAATCTCTATACTCCTGAATGCATTGCTAAAGTCAATAGATACAGGTCCTATAACTTGGAAATAAGATCTGACCTTGAGTCCTTAAACATTTTAAAATCTGATTTTAGAAAGTCTGAAAATGATTATAAACTGAAGATAGAGGACCTTGAGAAAACTATTTCAGTTCTAAAACATGAACACATAGATTTTAGGACTCAAATCAAAGATCTCATAACCAAGCTGACTGAGTGCCAGGCTGAGCTTGTGACCAGCAAAGCCAGGGCAGAAAAGAGTGTTTTTAAAGAAAAGACCTTCAAGAACATGAATCCTCATCTCTGCACAACAAGGTGTGCTATCAAAACAGACAGGGACTGGGATCCAATGAGATAGCTCCTCCACACATAATCTTGTCTGTAAGATCTCCTAGGTGTGAAACTTGTGAAGATGAGCTTTCTCTCATAGATCCTATGAGTGAAGAGGATGAAGAAGAGATAGTGAAGAATTCCTCTGAGAAGAGTGAAGAGGAGGATTCCAAGAATGGCCACTATCCTTCTGAGGAGGAGGAGAAGACTGTGATGACCAAGTCCATAAGAAAGAACTTGATTAGAAAGAGAAAAGAAAGACAAATAAGGCTCAAGAGATCAAGACTACTTTTGACTCTAAGCAGAAACAAGTTTTCATATCTGCAGGATTCAAAGTAGTAAGGACTGAAGACATAAACCAAAAATCTTCTACTAAGAGTTCTGGTTCTTGTTTAACTCATCTCAGTAACATAAAGCAGACTTATCTGCTGTGTACCACTGCTGCATAGCCTGGACCATCAAACTCCAAGAACAGTTCCCAGCCAAAAGGAACTATCTTAGCATCTGCAAAGATGAAGGTGGAGAAGGGATGTGACCAAAGACAGTCTTGTTCCCAGCAGAAGACTTTTGTGAAGAAGAAAATGATGTGTGTCATGTGTGAAAGTATCACTCACATTGCTAAGGATTGTCCATACAACTGTCCATATGACCAAGACAAATACTTCAAAGAGTTCTAGAGATTCAAGCTTCAGAAGGAAAACCTGGTTCCTTCAGAAGCTCCAAGTCTAAGAAGAAGGGAAGTGGAAAATTACCCTCGGAAGAGAAGTTGGTCTTGGAAGAAAGGAGTTCTTCCGAAGCACTAAAGTCTGATGCAGTGTCTGCGGAATCTTCCGAAGGTTCAGTCATCAAAACTTCCGAAGTCCCAAAAGCTTCCGAAGTTTTGAAGGTCAAGTCCAAGACTCCAAAGGTGGTGGAAGTCTAAGAAAGACCAAGTGACTGAGAATTCTCCATCAACAACAGCTCAAGATCCTCTTAGCACAACCATAGGATCTATTACTGTAGCATTACCTTCTGTTTCTGAGCCCAAGACAAGCAAGGCTTTGGTTTCCAAATGTAACTAATTCTTTTCTTTGTGCAAGGACAAATCAAAACAAACAAAAATGTCTGGATCAATGATAGTGGTTGTTCCAGGCATATGACAGGCAATAGGTCACTACTCCAAAACTTTGAAGAATTGATGGAGGACCAGTTGCCTTTGGAGGAGATGAAGGTGGTTACATTTCTGGAAGGGGCAAGATCACAAATGGTAAGCTCAGCATTGATAAGGCAAACTTTGTCAAAGAGCCTGGGTACAATCTTCTGAGTGTATCCTAATTTTGTGATCAGAGTCATAACATGCTCTTTACTGAGCATGAGTGCATTGTTCTAAAGCCTGGTGTGGTCATTCTCATAAGCATATCCTGCTTAGAGCCCCCAGGAAAGAGAACATGTACAAGATGGATTTGCAAGAAACATCTCCCTTTGGAGAAGTTTTATGCTTTTTGTCTAAAGCCATAGTGATGAGTCTTTCCTATGGCATAAAAGAATGTGCCATGTAAACTTTAAAAACATAAACAAATTAATTAGAATGATTTGGTTATACCAAAGAAAGAGTTTACAAGTGATGATCATTGTGTTGCATGCCTGAAAGGAAAGCAACACAAGGTATCTCATAGGCCTAGGAAAGGAACTCCATCACTACACCCCTACACTTGTTACATATAGATCTCTTTGGCCCCACTAGTGTAATGAGTCTAGGAAGGACCTCTTATTGTTTTGTGATCACAGATGATTTTACAATATTCACTTGGGTTTTCTTCCTTAGAACTAAGGATGAGACTCCTGAGATTCTAAAGAAATTCATCTTAAAGATTGAGAATCAATCTGATCACAAGGTCAAGATCATAAGATGTGATCAAGGAACTAAATTTAAGAACCAAATCCTTGATACATTCTATAGTGAAAAGGGTATTACAAGACAATACAGTGCTCCCAGGACTCCTCAGCAGAATGGTGTTGCTGAGAGGAGAAACAGACACTGATTGAGCTGCAAGAACCATGCTGTCTGAATCTAAGCTGCCCATCACCTTCTGGGCAGAGGCAGTCAACACTACCTTCTATGTGCAGAACAGAGTTTTAGTGGTCAAGACTCATGGCAAGACTCCTTATGAACTTTAGCACAAGAGGAAACCTTTCATTGGTTTTCTCAGGTCATTTGGATGTCCTTGCACTATCTTGAATACTAAAGATCAAATTCCCAAGTTTGCTGAGAAATCAGATGATGGACACTTATTGGATACTCTTCTCAAGCTAAGGCTTATATAGTGTACAATCTTAGAACCAAAATTGTTGAGGAGTCAGCCAATGTGACTTTCAATGAATACACACCCTGTGTGGTTGGTACTGGTCCTGATTGGCTATTTGATCTTGATTTAGTTACCAACTGTTTTAACAAATCTTGTGAGAATATTTCAAGATCTGCAGAAAATCTAAATACTGTGATCTTGATCCAAGATTTGAGCTAAGAAGACCTTCAAGTCATACATCTTCAGCTCCAGTTGGAACTACTTCTGCTAATGAGGTTTCTATCAGCACTACAATGACAAACTCAGATAATACATCTGGAGTGCCTTCAAATTCCAGTTCAGAGGCTTCACAACCAGATAAGAACATCTCAATTGTGGAAGACAACAATGGTGGTGGTGACAGTGATCAAGAATTTCTTGATGCTTCTAACCACACCATAGATGAGAACATCAATGATGTCACACATTGCTTGGATCAAGTTTCTCTTGAAAAGTGTGCTGATGTGGTGAGGAAACATCCATGCCAGATTTAAATTTCTCTAATTTAGATCTTTTCTTAACAACTTGCTATGATCCCTCAGCTTAGGATCCACAAGTCTTATCCGACCATAAACATCATTAGAGATGTTGTCATAGGGGTAAGAACAAGAGGACAAAACCATGAAGCAAATGCTTGTCTTCACTCTTGTTTCTTATCCTAGATAGAGCCAAAGAAAGTTGATAAGGCTCTAAAGGATGGAAGTTGGGTTGAAGCTATGCAACAAGAGCTGCTTCAATTCAAAAGGCAGAAAGTTTGGAACCTTTATCCTCTTCCTTATGGGAAGACTACCATTGGAACCAAATGGGTGTTTAGGAACAAGAAAGATGATAGAGGCATCATCATCAAGAATAAAGCTAGACTAGTTGTTCAAGGATACACACAAGAAGAAGGGATTGACTACACTGATGTCTTTACTCCAGTGGCAAGATTAGAAGCTGTTAGGATATTCCTGGCATTTGCTGCATCTAAGAACTTCAAGGTCTTTCAGCTTGATGTGAAGTGTGCCTTTTTGTATGGAGTGATTGATGAAGAGGTATATGTCAAACAACCACCTAGTTTTGTAGACCTTGATCATCCTGATCATGTTTGCAAGCTTGACAAAGCTCTTTATAGGCTGCATCAGGCACCCAGGAAGTGGTATGAGACATTGTCTAAGTATCTTTGTAAACATGGATACAAGAGAGGTACCATAGATGGAACTCTCTTCATCAAGGATAGGGAAATGACATATTGCTAGTTCAAGTGTATGTGGATGACATCATCTTTGGTTCAACTAATCCAAAGCTCTGCAAAGACTTTGAGAAGATGATGAAAGACAGATTTGAAATGAGTGCCATAGGGGAACTCAATTTCTTTCTAGGAATTCAAGTGAAGCAAGTTAAAGATGGCATCTTCATAAATCAGTCAAAGTATGTTCAGGACATACTCAAGAGGTTCAACATGACTGATTGTAAGATTGATAAGACATCCATAGCTAGAAACCACTCCCTTGGACCTGATCTTGAGAGGGAGTGTGTAGATGAGCACTTATACAAGGCTATGATTGGGTCTCTTATGTATCTTACTGCTAGCAGGCCTGATATTATGTTTGCTACATACATTTGTGCAAGATATCAAGCCAACCTTAAGATGTCTTACCTCATCACTGTCAAGAGGATTCTAAGATACCTCAAGGGTGCTTCAACACTTGGTTTATGGTACCCTAAGAATCCTGACTTTAATCTGTATGCTTATAAATATAGTGGTTATAGTGGTTATAGTGGTTGCAACATGACTGCAAAGTCTACATCTGGGGGATGTTAGTTCCTTGGTGGAAAGATTGTCTCATGGCAAAGCAAGAAACAATCATGTGTCTCTGCATCAACTACTAAAGCTGAATACATTGCTGCTGCAAGCTGCTGTGCTCAAGTGCTTTGGATTCAGAATCAGATGCTGCATTATGGGGTAAACTTCAAAGAGACTCCCATTCACATAGACAACAATAATGCTATCTCAATCATAAAGAATCTTGTATAGCACTCAAGGATAAAGCACATCAATATCAGGTATCATTTAATAAGAGATAACTATAAAAAAAGATTAATTAAACTAGTCAAAGTTCACACAGATGAACAATATGTTGATCTGTTTACAAAGGCTTTTGATGAATAGAGATTTAAATATCTAATATCAGCTATTGGGATGATAAACTTTGAGTAGGTTTTTCTTAAAACTAATTCTTATTATTTCTTAAAATATGTGTGTCCTAAGTTGTCTAGTTCATCACTTTCATAAGCTCATGTTTTCTTTGGATGAAAATTTCTTTTTGAATACTTTCCTTAGATTTTTGAAAATTTCTGATACTTTGAAAGTTATGCTTTTAACTTCGGAAGCAAATCATGCCTTCAAAATAAATAATTGTCTAAGAAATTTACATTCGGAAGAGTTCTTAGATCTATCTTCTGAAGCTTAAATACTTGTCCCAGACACTTACTTATTTTCAAGGACCATTTACTTCCGAAGCAAAATTAACTCTCGGAAGCTTTGTATTTTATATACAAAACAATCAAGTTTTAATTTCTCTTCCGAAACAAAATTTTCAAAACTCTCAAGAAAATCTTCTGAAGTCATTTTAGCTTCAGAAGCTTTTTAATTAAAACTTCCGAAGATAATAAACCTTCAGAAGCTTTTTGACTTCCAAGAAAACTAATTTTTGAGCAAAAGTAAACTACTTTTTCAGAGGTGGGACCGACATCCAGATTTCAAAGTTTATCCTCTTTCATTAAACTTTATCTGAAATCCCTCTCACATATAAACCCAACGGTTTCCCCCTCTTTCTATGATCTGTTCTTCCTCCAAATCTAAAAACCCAATTTCTCTCAGAAATTTCTTTCTTCCTTCTTTCTTCATCTTTAAGCTACCTCAAAATAGCCAACCTTGCTCACAGAAATGATCCCAACTTTACCATGCAGCTACACAGGCTACACAATCAGGTTGCTCTGTTAAGCTCTGAGAGAGATCCTCATTTCTTAGAGGTTTGTCGATTCTTAGCTTATGAGAAAGATCCTTATTTCTTAGAGTTTGTCGATTCTTAGCTTTATCAAACTACTTCACCTCCCTAACCATTCCTCTCTATGAGGATCAGCTGCTTGATTTCTGGAAGACCTGTCAAGAGGTCATTATGGACGGGGAGAAGGTACTATCTGCCACAGTGCAGGGGAGAACAATCTTCATCACTCCAGCCATTATCAATAGGCATCTTCAGCTAGATGATGGAGAAGGTGAGGTGTTCCTCCCAAAGGAAGTTGTTAATCATTCCTTTGAGCAAATGGGATATGAGAGAGATTTCTCTGTAAAGACCTTTAGGAAAGGGAATGTCTCATCCCAGTGGAGATTCCTGCTCCATGTGGTCATCCATAGCTTATCAAACAAGCATGGTGGATGGGACTAGATTCCTGAGGATCTTTCCTTCATAATCCATGGAATGGTTCAAGGGGTCAAGTTCAGGTATTCTCAGTTTGTTTATACCAATTTACTTGTTAATTTAGACTTCTTAGAATATTACATGTTTCTAGATATGTCCAGTACATTCTTAACTATGAACTGGGCTCACAGTTGAGAGAAACAGGTAACATTCTTAAATTGGGACAGATGAAGCCCGACATCTTTAAAATACTTAGAAAGCCCACTATTGGCTTCTCTGGGGTAGAAACAACCTAGTCCCAAAAATGTTAGAGCTCATTGCTCAAGATGACAACCTAGCAGCACAAGCTAGTGTTGAGCCCACACCTGCTACCTCCCAACCACCCACACAGCCTCAAATTACCCTCACTTACCAAAGAAAATTCAAACGAACCCCTGCTCAGACTATTCAGTCTGTGGAGATCCCCATATACTTACCCATACAGGCAGAAGTGGACACTGGAGCTCCCACTTCTCCTGAGGAGCAGACCACTCTCATCTCTTCAAGAATCAGTGCTGAGGTTCCTCATGCTCAGCCTGATGAGCTCATTAGCCCAACTGCCTTAAGCCATCACTCTGAGTCCTAACACTCAAGTGATCAACCTTCAGAGGATAGTTATCATCCCCAGCCTATAGATCTCAACCAACCAATTCCCAACCTTGATTTCTATACTGATGAAGATCTAGGTTTTAGTGAGTATAATGAGTCTTTTTTCTTTACCCTTACTCAAAGAGAGATGAATGCTCCTGAATCTCCTATATCTATCCCACATCAGTCACCTACAACTAAGGTGGACACTTCTGAACCTGTTCAGAATGTCCATATGGAAAAAGGCTCTCACTTCTGAAAGTGATTACATCATTAAGACCTCAACCTTGACAACTCAGCCCACTGACATCTCAACTGAGATTGCCAGTGAGCAGAGGAAAACCAGTAGCCAAGAACCTCAAGCTGGTGATGAGAGAGAGGACTTTGGTCCAATCATCTCATCCCCTAATGATTCTTCTGATGAAGATTAGGGGAATCTAAGACTAAAGGTGCACAAACTGACTAAAACATGCACCTATTTAGTCTCAAAGGTCAGTCACCTTGAATCTCAGGTGACTACCTTACACAACAGGATCAATGATCAGCAACTTAAGATTTCATATCTTAAGAAAAAACTAGCTGGGAGACCCTTAAGAAGAGCTTAACCAGGAATACAAGAACCTGTGGATGTGATTGACCTATTTTCCAGCTCACCTATGCAAGTGGGTGATGCTATCAAAAAGGGGGAGAAAGTCATTACAGCCACAGAACCTGGGAGTTTTTCAGAGAGAGTGGACATTGAGGATTCACCATCCTCACTTGCAATTGTGCATTCTCAGCAACCTCCTCAAGTTCACATTGATGTGGACTGCACAGACTCCTTCATACAGAGTCTGTTTGAGGATGGGATACCAAGGGATATGTCATCTTCACCATCTTCAAATCACATCATTGGGTGGAGGTATGACAACATCAGGAAAGCCCTAATCATCATAAGAGTTCAAGGGCAGCAAGAAGTTTTAAATTTTCAGACCTTGAACTGCTATGAAGGTCTGGATCTAGTCAACATGCCACTTGTCAACCCA
Source organism: Flaveria trinervia (assembly GCA_025506515.1). NCBI lineage: Eukaryota > Viridiplantae > Streptophyta > Magnoliopsida > Asterales > Asteraceae > Flaveria > Flaveria trinervia. The sequence goes on along the minus strand of CM046454.1, from coordinate 558,389 downwards.
AGCAAATCAAGACAAGCTGACAGACTGGCTTAAAGAATCCAAGACAGGATCACTGCAGAGTTCAGCTTAAGAAGGATACTTAGGCAATGAGGCAATGCCATCGGTCAACTGGATGTTGAGACAGACCCTAAGATTAGTTTCATAGGGGAAACTTTGACTAAAGGCCCAGTGGCAGAACCCGTGACCCATGTCTCATCATCATCAACTACTGCAGAGATCCACACTCCTATTGAGACACCTGCTGGTGAAGGTGTTTCTCAACCTCTCTCTGGCTAGAGCTCAGAAGCTCCATCAAGCAATGAAGGCCAAAGCTCTCTCCACCCTGAGTCACAAAGGTATGTGAGTGACAAAAGGAAAAGAAAGATGATATCTGAGGAGATTGAGGAGAGAGAGAGAGAGAGAGAGAGAGAGAGAGAGAGAAAGGAAAAGGAGACTGAGGGGAGAAAGTTCCTCTGCTAAGTCTTCAAGACTCATGAAGTCTGCTATCAGGGCTGCCTCTAAACCAGACACTCAGAATGATGAGTTAAGGACAGTCAGGATAAATTATCTGTAGACAAGAAACTATGACATAGACAGTGTCATCTCTCTCCCCTTAGATGAGTTTAATGAACTAGTTGACCTGGAAAGGTCAAAGGAGAAGAAGGAGGCAGAAGATGCAGAGCTCCTAGTACAAGTCAAAGAAGAGAGAAGAAGAAAAAGACTATACAAGGATATGCCTACCCTCTCCCCAGTTCAGGAAAGTCCTGCACAAGAAGATGTGGTTCAACAAGAACCTTAGGTAGACAAAGAAGAGAGAGGATCAAGATGATCAACTACCTGAGTGCCACAGGCTTCTATTAGGCAGATGCACTTCTTCCCTTGTTCTATGACTATGTTAAGTTTGAGTACTTAAAACAACTTGAACTTGAGATAGTCAAGGATAGAAAGACAACTAAGAAGAAGCTAAGGGAAGAAGCTGTAAAATCAAGAGCTATCATCCAAAAGAGCATGAAGAAGTCTGCTGATAGGCAGAGGATGATGAGCTTCTTGAAGCTATATGGATTCTTCGGAAGGAGACTTGGCCCCATGTCTCTACCCACTATGGATGAGCATATTAGGGTGATCAAGCCGAAGATCAAAAGTGGAGAGCTCATTAACTTACATTCCACTCCAAGTGAAGCCCCACCTGAAGTGGAGGTTAAGGTTGAACAACCAGAGACAACACTGTAATATCCTGTATCTTTACGTTAATTAAAATTTAACGTTGTTTAATCTTGTAAGGACTATAATTGCCTAATATGAAACTCATGGATGCCTGTTGTGCTTGTAATTAACTTTTATTTATAAATTTATAGTTTCATTAAATTGAACTTAATGTTCAATAATGAAAAGATTCAAATAATGAAAAGAAAATTTATAAAAATTAGTAATGATAATAATAATAATAATAATAATAATAATAATAATAATAATAATAATAATAATAATAATAATGATTACAATAAAAAAAACAAGAAGAAAATAACCTTAAAAGTTATAAACTTAAATTCTTTGAGTTAGAGGGCTTAGTTAGTCATTTTGAAAACTTAAAATAAAAAGTTTGTTCATAAAATAATAAGCTTAAAAGTTTAAGGGCTAAAACTGTAATATTTTAAAATCCTATTTCATTTCCCCATGATTCCCGGTGGTCGACCGGTGTAATCTCCGGCGACCTTCCGGCGAGCCCCAAACCCACGAAGAACAACCGATACCATTACCCAAACCGTTCAAAACCGTTCGCGTACATGATTCGAACGTAATTACTCACTTAAACGGTGTTAAAACACCGGTTACAATCCTCAAACGATCGTATAACCGACGCCTTTAATTCTATAGTCGTTCGGGCATTAAATCGTAATAATAATCAAATTAAACGAACGTACACGATCATCTAACTAATCCTAAGCGGTCACAACAACCAATTTCACCTGAAAACATACAAACTTCTCATTCGATTCCCCCTTCCATCGCGACCTGCAATCCACTTGTAGACCCTATTTCGAGCTCTTTTAACTTCAATTGACAGAGGGTTTTTGTCCATCAAAATCCTTGGAAGCTTTCTATGCAAGGATTTGGATAACATCAACGATTACAACTCAAACCACTTCCCCCACAGCCGCGACTTGTTCTTCATTCGTGCACATCGGTTTCACTTCAAAAATGGTAAATTAAACACCTTCATAGACTCGAAATTACATGGGGAACAAAAGCCCTATGATTACAGGCTCCTACATAATCGAATTAAGGTTCAATTTCGGATTTTCAATTAGGGTTCATATGGTTAGGGGAAAACCTTGGGAATGTGTTTAAAAATAAAAGAGACCAAATGATACCGCGGCTGGATGCCTTGGTTCACTGGTTCTCCACACACATTCTAACTTGGAGGTCTCGGGTTCGACCCCGGGCACCCCCATATTTTTTTTAAAATGGCTTTTTAAGCCTTAAATCAACTTTAGAAAATTTTTAATAATATAGAAAAATATTTTATAACCTTTAAATATATTTTAAGTTGTCAAAAAGCTTTAGTAATATTTTAAAATACTAAACAACTAAAAACCTTTGTAATAAAACATTTTAAAGGTTATTTTTGAATTATTAACATAGATTTTAAATAATTAACAAAATAGTAGTGACCCGAACAGTCCTTAAATTCTATCGTTTAAATCACGATATTTTAAATGGAGTTTTATTTTAAAACGTTATAAATTCTTTTGTGTAATAAAACTATATTATGTTTCAAATTATATTTAATTATAAATCTAAATGATAAATAACTAATTCTTCAAGTAGTTGTTAAAATGATTATGTGAATAATATGTTATTATCTAATCATTTGAGCATGTTATATCATTTAATGAAGTTATTCGTTAACTTTTATTTAAATTCTTGAAAATTATAAAACAATATAAATTGCTTTAAGTTTTTAAAACTTTATAATAAATTATTTAAAAGCTCAAAACTTTATAAAATGATTATAATATGTAACCTCCTTATCAACTTTTAAATAGTTAATTTTTAAATTAATAATTTTCTTTTCACATATTATATTTCTATAAAATCAATAACTTAAATTGTTAAGACATTTTCAATTATTATTGGTCTTAATTGATTTAAATTATCCTTATTAAACCTAAATGATTTATTATTAAACTCCCAAATTCCATTTGAAACCCTAGTTCATGATTTATTGTTAATCTTATTACCAAACCTAATCTTGGAATCTATACGTTTAAACAACTTGTAAAAGAAACCATTTGGAACCTCGTTTAAATTATTATCATCATTATTATAAACATAATTACTCATCAAAACCCTAAAACTATTGAAACCCTAATTCTTATTTAAACATTAATCAATATATTAACTTAATCTTCATCTTGTAAATTATATATTTAGGTGCTTGTAAAGGACACTTGGGATTTATCTTGTAATCTTTTATATCATCTTGAAATGCTTATTTCCATGTGAGTATTCTATACCCCTTTTTCCTATTTTCACACTTTGGGGTGAAACATGTTAACTTATACTATTGCACTCATAGACTTATTTGAGACTTGTAAACCTATGGCAATTCATCTTGTAAAAGTTGTGGTTAGTTGAACTTTCGTGATTACCATGTTATGGCGTTATATGTACAATCATTAACTATTGCTAGCCCAGCGAAGTCATAGATCTATGGGTAAGACAAGCCTGCTTTGGTTGATCCAAGTACACTTAGCTGATCGTATAATCTTGTAAACGTTTGAGACTTGTAAAACTTTGTCGAGGTTTGATTGTTGCATTGTTCATAACATCCCTAATCACTTTATTCACTAACTTATGACTTGAATTGCCATCTTTTATATAATCTATGTATTGAAACTATGGAATGCTCACCAACATTTTATGTTGACCCTCTTTATTTTTAACATGTTTCAGGAATACCTTAAGTATGTGTTCTACTCTTTGAGGCTTATCACAACTAGGATTGGACCTAGAGATAAGATGGAAGATCATGTTATTTGTAGTATTTGCACATGATGTATTCTTTGTTGAAACTTTTGCTTGTAATGTTACTAATGAAACTTATGAATAATATATTTGGAATTAATAAATAGCGTTATGTGGCTGTGAACAATCGTAACCCTCACATCTCGACGTTTCCGCCGTCAAGGTTGGGGTGTGACAAACACAACCTGGACCTCCTGCTGAAACTCAACAAGCTTCATCTTCTGATCCACAACAGGGTCAACCTCCCTCTCCTTCTGAGCCTGAGAGAGAGGAAGTCCCAACTGAGAAAGACAGTGAAGATCAATCTGGTACTGCAGGCCAGTCTTCTCAGTTAAAACCTGCAAAGAGAAAGAAGAGGATGGCTTATAAACCAAAGCCAAAGAAGAAGAAGACTGCACCCTCTTCTAAACCCCACGATGAGTCAGAACATCTTGAGGTTGTGCAACCAGAGGATGCTACATCAACTCCAATTCAAACAGCTCCTCTAGCATCAGGAAGACCCATCTTGTTTTGGACATACACCACAAATCCAGAAAGATGGCATGTCATTAGAGATCAAGGCACTGAAGACATTTACACATGGCAAGATATGTTTCAGTTGCCTCTGCATGACCTCTTTGATATGAGAAGACATTTTGATAGTCTGAAGGATCATGATCACCTTATGAAGAAAGGATTGGTGATCATCCTAATAAGGACTGTTGATATCTGAAGTCTACTAAGTGTTTTGGTAGCATCAACCTAGGGGGAGTTTGTAGAGATTAATGCAACCTAAACATCCAATGTCTATCCTGCATACTGCACAAGTGCTATGAAGAAGAATGCTTAGGAAGTTTCACACATACAACATAATTATTCTAAGTGTGAAATCTTTCGAAGCCAAGACCAATATCTTCCGAAGCCAAATATGAAGTCTTCCAAAGCCTCAGAGATAAAGTCTTCCGAAGCTTCAACTCATGAAGATAGATTTTTTCTGAAGACTTTTAACACATGCTTTATCTGATGTACTTTTCCATAAAGCTGGACACCTTTCTACTGCACCTCTGTAAGGTCACCAACTTACATGAGTTGGTGAAAAGATCAATGCTTTTGGTAACTGTACATTGAGGTCTTGAGTTTATAATTTTCTACTTCATGTACTTTATCCTTTTTGTAATAGATAAGGATGTGAGTTATGGCATGTCATAGTCACTAGTCAAAAGGCAATATGCCTTTTAACTCTACAATTGATTTTGTTTTGTGTTTAGTCAATTGTATCAAGCTGGCTTTTAAAGTATAGCCGGCTGTAAGATGTAGTATAAGTATCTCATGTTCTTGTATCTTTCTATTATGCTTTGTAACACTTGTAATAGAACATAGAAAAAACAATATACTGCATTATTGAAAACCATATACTTGTGTTTTGTCTCTTACATTACTTGTGTTCTTAGTATCTTATTGTGGTTAATCCAGTCTTACTGTTTGATTAAATTTAGTTAATCTCCTCTTTGTGTTGTTGTGTTGTAATTGACCTTTTCACCGGTCCTGCATATATCAACTTCCTTTTGAGGATGTGCTAACCTAAAAGCTCAATGTATCGTACTTAAATAATAAAAATGATTGAATGGATCAATAGTTAGAGATCCAAATACTTGGTGTAATTCTTCCACTTAAATAAATCTTTCCGAGTTCTCAGATTATGTTTGAAAATATGCTATAAATTATACAAATAAAGAATATATAAATAGATCATCAAAATAATAAAATAAAAGTATTGAATTTTGTAGGGCCACTCCTTCCTAACTCTGCTAGCAATTGATGATTTCATGTGACACAATTTTATCTTCATTTAATATATATGTAACAATTTATTTTTCTAGAACGAGTCGATTTAAACAAGTTACAACCTATCTAGTAGAAGCATGCAGCCTTTGGAGTTTTGACTGGTTTGTGTGCTTAAGGCATTAGCAGCAATTGCAAAACACGTCTTAAAATTTTTTTGCTTAAAGAAACATTAGAAGTTATTTACGAAAGTTAAATTATATGTTAATGAATTATTAACATAGAAAAAGTAAATGTTGAATGTTGGTGATGTTGGTCAGTTTTCTACCTTTAGCAAGTAATTGTTTCTAGAAATCAATATTAAAATCTCAATAAACCAATTTGGTTTTTTAACCGCCTAGAATTTGGAAAAAAAAATGAAATAGTACAACTTTTGACCAGCGATTCAATACTTTTTTTAATATATTTTTAGAATTACAACTCAACACACTAACACACATATCTTTTTATCTCTAAAATTGCACAAATTCTCAATCTATCAAATGTTCAAATTTGAACAACACTGTTCTTTAAATAGTCTTTATATCTACTACTAGCTACCAACACATACATGAGTGTTCAAAATATTTGAGTTCGAAATATCCGAAAGTTCAAATTTAGATAGTGATGGTTAAAAACTTTCGTATATTCCGATATTCTCTGATTATCCGGAAACTTCAAAATATTTTTCTTTAATTTTTAAGTATTAAATAAATATATTTTATAGGGTGAGAATCTTTAGTGCATACCGAGACTTTTGTAAAGTATGTCGGTTTTTACATCTATAATCTATAATCTTCAAACAAAAAAATAAATGTATATTTGAAATGGTTATTCATATGCAATTATAATTATATATTATCTTCAAACATGACTTTATAATTTATAAATTTTTATTACTAATTATTTATTGATTTATTTATTTAACCCGTGTAATACACGGAATACTAAGCTAGTTATTTTTATAATAGCATATATCTTATCATTACACAAAAAAATAATTAAAAAATAAAAAAAGTTAAAAGTAAATTTCGAGTATACAAATCACTACCCGTATCAATGTTCAAATTTATAAAAAGCCCTAAACGCAAAGAACACAATCTAATGTTTTTTTTAGCATCATTTTATTCAAATAAAAAATGGACAGCTACACAAGTCAACTTTCTTGCTGTTGCATTTAAACCTCTCAACTACGTAAAGGGTATTCTCGTCCTGAAAACACCAAACCCAGGGGTACCTTGGTCATTTCCTCCACACCACACCACATTTAAAACTCAACCTTCCCCCCTCGTAAACCCATAATAATCACTTGCAACTTACAATCCACAAGCGTTTCAGATTAACATCTACAGAACAGCTCAAATGTCGCTACCGACGCCGGAGTCCGGCGACAAAACCTTCCCGTCGATCACCAAATGCGAGTTCTCCACCGTCAGCCACCGCTCTATCGCCGCCGACCTCGACGGAACCCTACTGAACCAAAGCTCCGCCTTCCCGTACTACATGCTGGTGGCGATTGAAGCCGGCAGCCTCCTCCGCGGCCTTCTTCTTCTACTCTCGTTTCCACTCATCGCAATCGCGTACGTGTTCGTTTCTGAGGCTTTAGCGATTAAGATGTTGATCTTCATCTCCTTCTCCGGAATCAAGGTCCGCGACATCGAGCTCGCGTCACGCGCCGTCCTGCCGCGGTTCTACGCGGCGGATGTGAGGAGTGACAGTTTCGAGGTGTTTGATCGGTGCCAGAGGAAGGTTGTGGTGACGGCGAATCCGACGGTGATGGTGGATGCGTTTGTGAAGGACTATTTGGGCGCGGATAAGGTGCTTGGGACGGAGATTGAGGTGGATCCGAAGACGAAGAAGGCTACTGGATTCGTGAAGGCGCCTGGTGTTTTGGTCGGAAAATGGAAGAGGTTGGCGATTTTGAAGGAGTTTGGGGAAGAATCGCCGGATATTGGGATCGGCGATCGGAAATCGGATCATGATTTCATGTCCGTCTGCAAGGTTAGTTGATTTTGAAATTCAATTTCACTAGCTCTCTTATGGTTTTACATACGTTTTGCATCATATAACACCTTAGAATTGATAGAACACACACACACAAACTGATTATTCGTGAATTGTGGTTAGCATTGATACTGATTGTACTAGTGGCCCTGTGTTCTAACACGTTAGAGATCGAGTTTGCGAGGATGAAGACAGCTGATGAACACTAACATAGCTTAAGGACTTAAGGTCAAGCAGTTATCTAACAAGATAAATGATAAAATACTGACTAGCGAAAAAAGCTCATGCTCATAACGTTTTGATTATAGCACAATAGACAACAATTTGAATTTGAGATGAGGATATGGTTGAAACTTGAAAAACTGGCGATTTCATACCAAAGAGAAGTTCAAATTTGTCTCGTATACGAGCGATGTGACTTTGATGTGGAGGAGAGAGTGGGAAAATAGACCATTTGTGAGAAACTGATGGGTACGCTCGTGAAAGAGTGGGTAAGCTTAACATTCGTGCAAGAGATGGTACTCACGACTGACGTGACTTCATCTGTAAATAGTTCCGTTAGAGATGCTCTAATTTTGTTAATAAGTGAAAATAGATCAATTTAAGAAATTTAGACATTTTGGCTTAATGTTACACTAAAATTTGTCTCTTAAATCTTAATCAGTGAATTTGCATTAAACGTCAATTTATTTGGGTTGTCCCATTTAGACATATCAATTATCTTGTAGTGCAAGTTTTCAATTTATAAGTGGTTCGGATAAAATCGAATCGATTGATGAAGATAGACAGATAGTATTAAAATTTTAATATATAAAACGAGTCACATCTTATTTAGTAATTCTAAATATTGTTTTTATGTTAAATAGAAATCCACAAGACACGAAACTGGCTATAGTGATATATATGGACGATGGTCTATGTTTATGCCACAAGATTCACAATATAATATAAAATAATATTGACAGAAACTAAAATAAATTTGTAAGAATGTATACTTTTGGGTGGATGGGATTAAAGGTGAATGACGGATGGTAGTTATCTTAAATCTGTATTTTCGGTGCATTCAAATATATAGTCTAGTGGTTGGTGAACAAAAACAGTATGAAGTGAAGTTGCGTGTAAACTCATTAATTAGTTGACCCACAAACGTCTTTAAGCACAACCAAGTGGTAATACACTTAAATTAAGGCCTGCCTTTTATAGGTTTATTTATGACGTTGGTCTGTGGTAGTTGGCCCAAATTTAAAGTAGAGAGAGACTCTTGAATCTTGATAGTGACTTTTGTTAACCCAACTTGTATTAATTGTAAACTTACTCTATCTATTCCATCATGAATGTTTTCTTCGGACTTTTAAAATTGTACTTTTTAGGATAACTCACAATTAACTTGTATAAGCCACTCACCTTGCATGATTTTAAAATTTTAATTTCTTAGATAAATTGGACCGACTTACCAATAGACCAATAGTATGTCTTTTTAAGAACAAATTAATGTGATTACCGATAGAAGATATTATATGATTTATTATTTAACACCATGTGTTTTAGAACAAATACATGATGATAATAATAGGAGGATAGAAGAAAATAAAGTGAAAATTTTATAGTCATGCATGTTATTACGTCTTATACATGATATGATAAAATGTTAATTTAAGTGAACTTTACCCTTTGATGTTATATAATATTATAAAGCACAATTCATGTAATTTTAAAGGTTGGATTATGAGATTCACAGTTAACAAAAAGATCACAACTACAATCCATTTATCTGATTCTTACGTGAATAAAGATGCATGTGAGTATGGCATTGATAGAAAAGATGACAAAAGGTTGTACAAATAATGAATCATGAGTGGTAGATGTCACTTTAAAGTTTTGCCTTCGTGAAAAGTGTGTTCATATTATTTATTATGTGAGAGAAGTCTTTTGAGAAATTTTACCTTCAGTAAATACACTGGGGTACAGTCATACCTAATTACCTATATCAAAATTGTCACAGTCAAGTTGTTTCGAAATTGTTTAAAATAATTAATGTGGTGATATTCTTTGTTATGTGTTCTCATGTTACATTTGATCTAAGATAGCATCCTTTTCTTTTTTACTGTACAGGAAGGCTACATGGTGCACAAAGACAAATCCGCGGCCATAGTATCACCAGACCGCCTAAAGACCCGCCTGATCTTCCACGACGGCCGCCTAGTCCAACGCCCAACACCACTAAATGCTCTGATCACCTACATCTGGCTGCCATTCGGATTCGTTCTCTCCCTTATCCGTGTGTACTTCAATCTCCCACTACCCGAACGAATTGTCAGATACACCTATGGCATGCTCGGGATCAAGCTCGTGATCCGTGGCAACCCACCTCCACCACCTTCACCTGGGACCCCCGGAAACCTCTATGTGTGCAACCACCGAACCGCCTTAGACCCAATCGTCATAGCCATTGCACTGGGCAGGAAACCGTTTTGTGTCACATACAGTGTCAGCAAACTATCAAGATTCCTATCACCAATCCCTGCCATTGCCCTGACCCGTGACCGTGAAGCTGATGCAGCCCGGATCAAAGAACTGCTCCAAAAAGGTGATCTAGTGGTCTGTCCAGAAGGAACCACATGTCGTGAACCGTTCTTGTTACGGTTCAGTGCACTGTTTGCGGAACTAAGTGATAGAATTGTGCCAGTTGCCATAAATGTCAAACAGAATATGTTTCATGGGACTACGGTTCGCGGGGTCAAGTTTTGGGACGCATATTTCTATTTTATGAACCCGCGGCCAACGTATGAAGTGACGTTTTTGGAACGGTTGCCGGCGGAGATGACGGTGAAAGGAGGCGGGCGGTCGGCTATCGAGGTGGCGAACCATGTCCAGAAGGTTTTGGGTGCGGTGTTGGGGTTTGAGTGCACCAATTTGACAAGGAAAGATAAGTACCAGTTGCTTGGAGGGAACGATGGGAAGGTCGAGTCAATGTATGGCAAGAAGTGAAGTGAATGTAATCAATCCTTCATAGCATATGCTAAAAGAGTTTAGTCTCGCTATATCATTTCTTTGCTGCTAGCAATATTGTGAAATGTTTAATCATGTTAAATTACTTGTATTTTACATTGAAGTAATGATATAAAAATCTTGGAGATAATAATTATTCATCTAATTACTCTCAAATCAAGGATTAAGAAATATGGCTTATAAGAGATCTAGGTTTTAGAACAAGCTTTCAATCACTATTTATGTTCAAAAAATTTCATACATTTTATTAAAAAAACAAATTAAATAAAATTGAAAAGGAAAATAATTAGTTTGATTTGAAACCAGTTCAAGCTTGAAACTAGGTTTTATCCATTTTGGTTTGGGTTTGATAGGTTCGAAACGGTTTCAACACAAGGGTTTACAAGCCGCCTTCAATCTACATGATTGGTTTTAAACTGGTTCTGGTTCCAGGTTACAGACCAACTTTAAAAGAAACAAGCTTAGAAGGAATGACGACTACTTTCGACAAGTAACATCAAACACCGAGCTTCAATAAAAAAAAACTGATGTCTAACAAATGAAAGCTGCCGATGACTAACATGGTGCTTTTGGAACACAAGTATATGGGATTGACAAGCAAGCAAACAACACAAATAATATTATCATCTGAGAAAATAGTATTCACAAAAACATAAAAAGTGACATAAACAAGCAACTGTAGCATTGCTTTTCTTACAAATAGGTCAGGTCAGTTGGTGCTCAAAACAGAACCTGCTATCCACACCCACAAAACCATATCTTCTTCAACAGTATTTTCGTCATCATCTCTTCACCTTTAACTTCAAAGATCTCTCGATCTAATGGAGAAACCTCGTCGATTTCCACCTACGATTGCATCTTTAAATCGGGATATTGGTCCCACCATCCTCCCAAATTTCTGTCAACAATATAAACAACTTTGATCATTGAAAATAACTTGTAATTTCACCCATCCATCTTTAGTTTAAATCTTTTATGCAAAGTAATTCACTTTGCATGTCCACTAACATGTTTTCACTACTAAAATCAGAGAGCTTCACTTTCGAATTCACAACAGCATCGACAAAAATAACATAGAGGGATAGACCTATCATAAATTTAAAACTATGCAGTTTCACACAAATGAGAAAAGCTTTCCAAAGTGCATTTTGAATGCATAAAGCCTCCTAAATTATGTTGGTCTAGAATTTGAATATTATTGAACTGATATATTGTATCATGTTTATTCACTTAGATTTAAACAAACATACCCCGGAGCTCCAAGTTAAATAGCAGGGTCTAGGGAGAGTAAGATGAGGACAAAGTACAAAACCTTGCCTATCTCTAGAGATAGAGAAGCTGCTCCCAACATTCACTTACTGTTTTAAAATATAACAAATGTTGAAAGAGAAAATGCTCCAATTCCCAACCCAAACCGTTCGACCTGCAAAAAAAATCACCCGTTACCCAGCCCATCCAGCTTGCCACTTCCTAGTTTATAGAGTTGTTTCATGTTCAGTTACATGTTAACACCAATTACCTCAATCATTTCCTTGGGAGTGATGTCCAAGGGTCTTAAGAATTGCTGACTAAAACTTGCTAGAATTATTTGAAAACAAGCACTATCAACTGTAACTTCCAATTTTGGCACCGTTTAGAAGCGTGAACAACAAGAACGCCTATCTGGACGAGACTATGACAATGAAAGAGCTTGGAAGCCTAGTCCTAAAAATAAGGTTTTCGTAGAACTTGACTCAATTTAAATCTGGAAGTAGGTATTCTCTATTTTGCTATAAATGGTAAGGCTCTTAAACATCTAAAAAGATTGAAGCATATGTTACAGCTACAACATGGAAACCACTTTTATCGATCCAACTGAAGTTATTACCAAGGGAATACTAGAACAGCTGTGCTGATTACATACATATAGAAAGAAAAAAAAAACAGGTAAGGTGGTAGATATACAGAATACAAGTTTCTACAACATAAGCAAGCAAAACGATAAAATTTTTATCTGAATGCAATTGCGTACCTCATCATACACCCCAGAATGCCACCTATGCTGCAAAACTTGCCATCTTTCTTGTTGCCATTGCTGCCCAATAATTACAAGGCCCATCACTGCAGCAGCAATGAAGATGGACCAAAACGTATTGGCCTCTTTTGCATGAGCATATAAAGCAGCAGCTTGTTTCTTCCACCATGCTGAATATGGCAGGCCAGATCCATCATAGTTATCTTCTTCTGTGTGTTTAGGGAAATTTGGAACATCTGAACCTATGGACAAGGCAGACGATTCTATAGATTCCACCAACACTCTGTCTTCATCATCTATGTTTGACTCCCCCATAATCGGTTCACTATGAAATGAATGAAACTTGGCAGAATTGTAAATATTCTCCTCTATTCCTGCCAAATTTAAACCTGGTAAGATTCTGCTGTCTCCAAATTCCACCTCATTGATTGTCGATCTCTTACCTTTCTCGTCAAAAAATGGGATTCCATGAAAATCGTTAGACTCAGTTAATTTCTCAACACTCCAATTACCTTCATCCTTAGCAAACGATTTTTCCCCTCTTTCTTTAATAGATTCTGAAACAGAATCTTCTCCTCCCTGTTCACCAAGAATCTCTGTGTGTTCAGGTTCCAATGGCAAATTTTCATGCTGACTTGGTGGGAAGACAAAATGACCAGACATGAACAACGCATTTGAAGTTTCACTTTTATTTGTGTCAACCAAGTCACCCTTTTCACCACTTCTAGGCTCTACTATATCCGGACCAGGAGCAGCAGCATATGTAGACGCTGTTAGTGATACAACTTCCCAGTCAGCTCCTCGGGGGTCTGCTTCCTTCCCTTCCTCTTTATCTGCCATCTACCAGAAAATAATATCCTGAACTTACATATCCTATTGTCCATGTTAATAAAAAAGAATGAAGTTGTAAAAGGGAGTTTAACAAAGTTCCTTTCCTAATTAAAAGTGACCAAAACAAACACACCGCAAACTTCTATAGAACATGTAAATCAGTATCGTTTCAACTTCAAATAATCTCAGTTGAAGCATAACCATGCTGATTAACTACAATTACTTGGCGAAAGCAAGTTTGAAGAAACAAAAGGGGTGCTAAAGTGGCCATATGTGAGGACACCCACAGAAAATAAATCAATGCGCTTAGGGCCTAAAGTGGCAATATGCACGTATTCTACACTCTCAACACAGAATTACATAAAGTACGAAGAGAAACCTTCTAATTCTTCATTTGCACACACTTGGAGGGAAAAAAACAAGCCCTTATGAGCTTAGGGCTAGGGGAGAGGCCCCTGCACACCCTAAACACCTAACATCCCATCTAAATGTTGGGCTGTGCCAATCCCTAACATTAAAAGGTAGAAATTTATAAATATGTCATCCAAATTCCAGCTCAGCTGACACCAACAACTTACCAGCACCCCATGTTGGGGTCAAAGCACCCGCACCTACAGGCCGGTGGTGACAATCCCTTAAATGGTTAGGTACATATCTGTTATCAACCCAATCTTATACCTACTGTCTCATCATTCAAAACAACACCACCATCAATAAAATTCTACCTAAGAAACCGTCATATAAACATCAATTAGTTCTCTCATGAAACGTAAGCAACAATTCATCAAACCGATAAACAGAAATCCACATACGGAATCTCCTACTAAAGTAGAAGATTATACCACAAAAGGTACAAGTAACCGCAAATATTCTACGAAGGGAAGAAAACCTAGATCGAATCACGAAATTACACACGGTTGAAACAATATGATCAAAATTACATGCAACACGATGGATGAAAGCTGATTGATTAACGAAATCAGGATGAAACTTACAGTTGAGTGTTTGGGATGATGAGATCGGAGGTTACTCCGGTGACCGGCAAATGATTGAAAATGCGTAATCGGGGATAATATATAATAGTGTGATGCAAAGGGGTAAAGAGATAAAGGAAACCGGGTATAGCCGGTAATAAGGAGACGATGAGGGATTACGTTTCACCGGCGATCGTGGGTTATAACTTATAATAACGTCGTGTACTCCATATCCAATAATAGAGTGAATTGTAAAAGCAGTCCCTCAGTTTAAAAGTAGATGTGCACTTTTTGCCCCTATAGAGTATTATAGGTTATAACCACCGAAATATTATAATTTTCTTTGCTGTTTTGGTAGTTCATTTTAACCCTAAAAGAATATAACAATATAGCTGTCGAGAACACGTCGTGCACGTTGATATTTCATGATCGTTACCCAACCATCTACATGTGTTAATAGGTTCGAATAACGATTTTATTTGGTTTCTTTATAACCGGTTGTTCAGATTTGAAGGTTTTGGGATCTTATTTGAAATCCGGACTTATCTAAATAAGAATATGTTTAACCAATCCGAACACATCCAAAAAATTGTATATGACCTAGCATATTTGAATAAACTGAATTAACCAAATAAACCGCTTTATGCTTGACTTCTGTTCGAATATTGAATAAGCAATATTGTCTATATTTGATATCCAATCCCAAAACCAAATAATGAATTAGGACATGTATACGAACCGATTTGGTTATCCACATAACGTTGCGGTTTATTTAACTCCCCTACAACCATCAAGAACGTGACACATTTCTTTTCATGTTCAAGAGACCTTGGGCCAGACTAACAACTAGTTGTATTAAACTAAAAAAATAGAAAATTAGTAAAACATGTACCTACAACATTTCTTCTTAAACAAAGTTTATAAGCAATTTAAAGAAATCGTAAAGTTGAATTTTTAGAAAAGTCTTACGAACCATATAAAGAATTTAGTGACCTGCCCCTTATTATAAAACCTTCTGAAATGACATACGAAACAACCATAAGTTGAAACAACTCAACACTTACAAGAGATTTTTGGGTCTGTCGTTGCCTACCATCAAGAAAAATAGAAAACCGACACTTTTTGTAATGATCGTGAAAAGGGAAAGAATATTCGAAATTTTGCTTTCATCCAAGGTTACTGTTCCAACTTTCGAGATACAATTTGGCAAAGGAAGAAGAAAAATTGTATGTTAATGCAAGTATATTAGTATATTTCAGATTTGTGTAGGTATGGAAGATGGAAGGACTTAATAGTTGAAGATGAGTATAGTTGAGGGACTGGATTTATAAATTTCTTGTGAATTTATGTGAGGCGTCGCTTTTTTGCGTTTTTGTGATATGGTTGGAGTACAAGTATGAGATAAGTACACTACTACACCACCTTTGAAGCATGCAAGAGGTTCTCAAGTTTCCCTCGAGACTGGAGCATTATAATTTTTTTTTCAGTTTTTTATTTTTTTTTTATTTTTTCCCGTATGTTCCCACCCAGGGCCAAGACTTCCCCATATTTTCTCGGTTCCCACTAGCGTGTGTCCTAATACATTATCATTTTGGTGATTATATATAGGAAAAAAAGAATGAAAGAAATTTAAGGTTTACAAGAATAGTTCTTTATAACTGAAAAGATAATACTCCTGATTGAAGAGAAATATTTACCGTCACTTTTAAAATGTTGAAAGAAATGTTGTTGAGTGAGAGTTATTTCACCAAATAATCAATTCAAAAATTTTCACCAAACTCTGTGAAAAAGAATTTGCAATTTTAATCTTAATTTCATTTCATCATGTGTAGCAGTTAAGTTTAATTAAAATGAGTCTCTTCAACTTAGACATAAAACCTCTGGAGTTGATTGAATTGATTCTTTTGAATAACTACTGAAAGACTTCGCTCCTCGCTCACAAAACTCCCTCAAGTCTCTCGGGTCAAGAGAGAAGAGCGATGGCATATCTTGAGCCGTTCGCTTCTTTTGGGCGCTTTATGCTTTTTATGGTAAAAACCAAGGTTATCACATTTCGATTTTCTTTAATCCTCGTCTCGTTCAGCATGTGCCCACCATTCCATCAATGGCACCAAAGATGAAATATAAAGTCTCTATATCCTTGTAGTTAGAGGAGTGAAATGTCTAAAAGTAGTCTTAGTCTTATATGTGTTCAAAAAAAAAAAACCTTATATTATATCTCATACCCGAATATAATATATGTCCTAAAGGTTTCAACTATATGTTTACCCAGCCAAGTTTGATTTTTTATTTTTTTATTTTAACACATCTCAAATTAAATGCAAAAGAGGCAACACCAAAACCACAAAACTTTGGCCCTCAAACCAACCAGTTTTAGTTCACCAATAACTCAGAATCTTGATAACTTTGTTTCTGGAGTTCTTAAAATTCAAAATTATGTAAACCGGTATTCTCTTTTCATCACTTCAATTCCATTGTGATAAAATTCACTATGGGCTTTGTACAACACAAAAGCTTAATGTACAAACCATAGGGGCTAACATGATCAAAGGGCTATGGGTCGGAAGGTCCTGCAGCCGCAGCCTCATCTCCCGAGTCTTTACCATCTTCACTTGCCTCCTCATCACTTGGTTTCTCATCTTCAACCACATTCACATCCTCAGGCTTTGCATATCGTTCACAATACTCTTTGGTACAACCACCCATTATGATCATGCAAACAATATTAATTAGTGTCAATAACATTAAAACTGTATTATAAAAACAACCCATGATGATCATGCAAACAAGATTAATTAGTGTCAATAACATTAAAGCTGTAGTATAAAAACTTGGCACTTTATTAGTAAATACAACATTTTGATCAAAGGAATGGTTACTTGAATAATGATTTGGTTTGACTTCAAGAGGTTTGGTTGTTAGTAAAACATAACTAAACAGAAATCAAAGTAGCAGGGTTGACTTCAAAGTCAAAAGATATCTAAACAATGAGATACTGTGTTAAGCATTGAGTTAGTACCTTTGATTCTTGCTTCATAAGTCGCTTTGTCGCTTATCAGAAGAGCCGCTGCGTCTGCGTTCAACGGATCAGAAGCATTTGGGTCCAACAAGAGTTGGGGAAGGAAAACCTCAAACACATTCACCAAGTCTATTAAAGTAGAAAACAAGACATCAGATTAATAATTTGACTGATGCAAAATCATACTTAAACTCGGTTAATAATATCAATGATCACTTTAACAACACATGAACAATTATTAAACAAAATGATAGCTTTCTAAAAATAATTTTGATTTTTTATAAGATTTTACAAGTACCCTTTAGACCATGTGGACCTAAATCAACATCCATCATTTTCTTTTGTAACTGAGCATGGTAATAAAAGACTTTCTAAAACTAAAGGGATTACAATCAAAATAACTGATTTACCAAACATGGGGCTCCAATTCTGGTTAAGCACGTCTAAGCAAACCGTACCGGACCTGAAAACAATTGATATATTGCAAAATGTCATATTTTCTAACACAGACATGCCTTCTTTTTAAAAGTTGGTGATTTGTACACCGTTCAAAATTGCTTTATACGCCACCTATGGTTGCTTTTATCTTATATGATTTGGTGGTGTATGCAGCCAAAATAGTGCATAAATGACGATCCTTTTTAGAAGTTCATAAAATCACAGGAAAAAGAATCATTTACAATTCATCAATATTTGGATGGTAGATTCGGTTTACAAAGCCGATTGATGGAGACGAATAGGGGTAATCTTCTGGTAGCTCGACTCTCACTTTCCACATACCTCCTGCATAAGGACCTGCATATTCATATGAAATTGGACAAAAATAAAAATTAAAACAGAAAGTAAAAAATCCTGCTTCAAATACAACGAGGGCAAAAATGGGTAATTCCCATATAAGGATCACTTTTAAGTCTGCATTTCAAAACTAAGAGAGTAAAAGAACATCCTTAGCATATTAGGATCAACATTTTGACTTTATACAGTCAAGTGAACCATTTTCAAAATCCAAAATTGTATGATCTGATGTATTTCATGAAGATAAAGAAATAAAGATACACTATCTTTCTTATATGGTTTAACTAAGCAGCATCAGTTTTCTTTAATTCTATGTTAAACTATTATTATTAAAATCTTATATATGTTGATTTTTACTCCAAAAGTCAAAGCCATAATGATTCCATAAATGGATTAGCAACAAAAAGAAGGAGATAAGCATATAAAAAATGTAACAAGATCCAAACCAAATACTACAACTATAATCTAGGTTATAAGTAAAATGATTTAGGAGGTCATGTATGGCCTATCGATTTAGTCATAACAATATTTGCCAACAGATATAAACATATTCCAAGACAACCCATTCATAAGCAAATACGCCAAAAAATACCACCACTGTATATTCTTTAATGCACTTGGATCATGCCATGAAATATAAAATTAAAATTAATAATAAAAACAAAACCGAAAACATCATGCCTTAAACGTGGCGAAGTACATCTACCTTAAGAAGTAATGGTGCATACAACATTTATAACGAGGATTTCCAGGGGCTAAATTCTACGATTAATCAAGCCAATTTCCGAAACAAGATACACATTTAACCGATTTAAAATCAAATGATGCACATTCAAAATCAAGAATCAACATCATGTTATACATCAATCAAAGACTGAAAACATCATAGTTATAAAAAAAACTTCTAGTGATTCAACATGTATCAACATCTAGTTTTAATTCCAAACACATTTAGATCTTTTCAAGATCCAAAAGAATGTTCCCTTTGACCATAAAAGTCAAAATCCTCACCAAATTCAGAACATAAGTAGTTGTAAACAACAATTAAGAACGTCATCAATAAGCACACCCAAAAGAAACAACAAAATCGTGCAAGATTCAAACTTAGAATGATCAACCAAAGAAACGAAATCCAACTAAATTTCTGTTCATTAATACACCATAATGACCATTAGTGGGGTCTTTGGATGCACATTTAGACAGATGATTACTATTAGTGAAATAAACCCATTATCTACCACCATGAGAAGCATAAACAATTGAAATCAAACAAGAAACAGATGATTGATTTGGGGTTTAAGAGAATTTACTGTCAGGAGGTCCCTTCAGAAACACAAAAAACTCTTTCACACTGTCATTGATCGTTTCCACCTTGTAATCTTGCATCATCCTGAAGTTGAAATCATCAATCAGTAGAAGAACAACAATTCAAGCAAACAATGGACAAAATCAAACGTAAACAGGGCACACAGATGCAACAAACTACATGCAATATTGAATGAAAGAGATGAAATTGAAGCAGAGGACTAACAGTTTCATGAAATCGGTCTCTTTGCGTTTGCTTGAAGAAGACATGATGATCTTTGAGAGGGTTTTTGATGTTCTTGAGTTTGTTAGAGGGAGAAATGTGTTGGTTTAAGACACGAGTAGCAGGGGATATATATAGGCATTGAAGTTAATGGGGACGAATACAAAATATAATTTAAAAATAAAAATAAAAAGTGGACCTTAGGATTTTATGCAAACTGTTTTTTTTCTTAAAATTTGTTGTTTTAATTCTTTTATGAAAATTTGCTTTCTATTTTAAAAAAAGGACAACAAAAAGTTCAGATAAATATTACCTTAAGGTGGCAATGAGGATGATATTAATAAGTTAAAAGTCTGAAAAATGTTGTTATATTTTTTATTTTCACGAAAAAAAAATATTGAAAAATAGTCAAATACCACGTACATACGAGAGCCTTATTTGAGTTTTACGAAAAACAAAAAATAAGTATATTAAATGTATCAAATTAAAGTATGTTATTATAATGTATTTATCCCTAAATGTAATGCAATTTCAAATCCCCAAGTAACTTTTACTAGTGATAAGAAAAATATCAAATTTAGTACTTATTGAAAAAACATATTTTCATAGAGCAACTTTTTTAAGAGTTGCATTTTCATGGTCGTGACACATAATTCTAAAGTTTGAACTTTGTAATGTTTTGAATAATTTTGTACTTAAGCATGTCAAATTTTGTATTTTGGTTTTTAAAAATAAATTTATGATTTATGATATTTTTAAAACTTAAATGCTACATATCTTATACTTAAAAGATATTTATTATTATTTATAGTTAATATATTATTGTCTTCCTCGCCGTGTTATGCGCATCGTATTCTTATTAAAAGCGTGATTTAAGACAATAAGATATGATAATATAACATCACTCGAATTCAAGACACGTATTTTACGCGTTTGAATTTATAACGTTTAATTTCAATTTAAAAAAGATTCTTCTCAAAATACTTAGATATTTATTCTATCAATTAAATATAAATCAAATTCTAAGGACAAAAGATCTTAATATTTCGATTGCCAAAATGTTAAAAAAATATTTTTTTATAAAAGATATGCCAAGTATTGAATCAAGTATGTATCATGTATGTGTTGAAAGTATCCATATGTAGTTATGTACAAATATGCATACATAAATTTATAGCATATACGCATTCACACCTCGAATATTTAAAAAAATAATATTTGGCTTTGACACTTTGGGGGTTAGTTAAACCAAAACGGATTTTCAATAAACTAACCAAATAAATTAGTTTGCAGTTTTAATACACTAGCTTGAAACCGGGATAGATAATAACATTGTTTAGTTGTTTTCATCAAAACTAGCTTTAATATATCGTTTATTTCATTGGTTAAACAAACAAAATATTAAATATAATAAAAATTTATTAATTATAAAATAATATTTTAAGATAAGATTTAATTTAAATTACATACAAGTAAGATTATTAATATATGTAACAAAATAATTATATTAACTTTTTAAACTTTTATTTTAACCTTTTTATAGTTTTTTAAATAAACATTTTGTTTCAAAACAAACTGTTTTTAATAAATATTATTTTTAAAAATTTCCTTATTATAATTCTCAATTTCAATTATTTTTTATTTTAACAAAGTTTAGTGTTTAATTATTTAAAGCTTATATATGTAATCTAAAGAAGAATCACATAATATTATTAGTAATTAGTGTAGTTATTTAATAAGAGAAAGAAGTGAAAAATTTTAGATGAGGATGAACTTTTTTATTATAAAATATACTCGTGTATTATACATGTTGAATAAAATACTGAATTCAATAATTAGGATTAAAAGATAATTATAAAATATCTCCTGTCTTTGATAGTAATAAAAGTTTATATAATTAGAACAAAAATTATGTAAATTATAACATCTAATAAAACAAGATTTTTTTTGTCACTTGTCATTCTCTTAATCCATGTTTTTATCACTTGTCCTTTTTTTAGATATATATACATCAATTTTCCCTCCAAAATGTTATTATAGTAATTTAAATACTCATACAAATTAGTTTTCTCTTGTTAAAAATAAATTTCATTAATTGTTATGTTTCTTTTCTCTTATCTATTTTCTAAAATGAAAGTATCTTTTTTAAATTAGTTTTCTGAAAGAAATTAAAAATAACATCTTTTAATTATAATCTAAATAATAAAAACTAAAGTTTTATATAATATGAAATTTTCTAAAACATTAAACATTTTCTAAACAAAATATTTTAAATTATTTTGGTATAAAAATTTATAAATAGGTAAAATATATTAAAACAGTCTTATTAAAACAAATTGAATAATTTAAAATCATATTTTAAAAAAATATTGTTATAGATTTTTTTAAAATAAATGTTTAAAAATAAAACTATTTACATAAGAGAGTTAAAAGTGGTATAATTGTTTTATTGCTAGAACTATTACGTATATATAATTTTAATTATATTTTACACTAAAAGATTATACTATAACTATTTATGTTTATTTCACATATATATTTATATGAAAATTTAATCTGCTTATTTAATGAGTGTTTAATCTATCTATCTATCTATAGAAAACTAAAATAAACTTGAAAAGAATTGTGAACTTCATTATATTTACTTTCTCATTTCTCTATATGATTAATAATAATATTGAAAAGTAATAATAATACTCATACCATTTTCAAATTAAATAATATATAAATTAATAAAGTAAAACCTATTTTTATTAAAAACACACTTTTTAAAATCAAATGTTTATAAAATACTAAATACAATGAGTTTTAAAAAAATCAATTTTCTTAAAAAAATATATTGAAAAAGTCTTATTTTTTTATAAATAAAAGTTAAGAAAATTACATTATTGTTTATTTAGTTAAAGTAGCTATTTATACGTACTTATAATCATATTTTATCTTTAAGCATTATTTTATAATGTATAAAATTTTATTCATAATTATTTAATATTTTATTTGTTTAATCTGTGTATTACACGAAACTAACCCAGTATGTAAATATATGATTGAAGTTTTTCTTCGGATCCTTTTTGTCTATAAAAACGCTTTTGGTATGTAGACTTATAATATATGATTCAACACTTTTAGTTGATGATAGAAAAAGTTTTAAATTAAAATAATATGCGGGTAAAAATAAATATAAGAGAATTATTACTTTATTTGCCTAAAATAATTGAGTTAACTAAAATGAAAAATTAATCTACTTAGACTAAAATAAAATAAAAAGTAGTAAATATTAAAATAATTAGATAATAATTTTCGACTTTTAAATAAGAGTGAAAGACATCACACAATCGAATGTGATGCCCTCTTTACTTTTTTATTATTTATTATATATCATAGATGAATATTTTCTTCAACCCCTAACTAGTTCAATGGACTAAAGTAAACTTCTGTGTAAATTTCTTGGAGTTTTTATTTTATTATCAGGCAATTAATGTTTAAATCATACCTTATAACCCAACATTATTTATGTATTTGACTTTCATCAATTATTACTAACAAAAAACTAATCATCTTTGATGAGATTTATCCCATTATTCGAAATAACACCATAGTGACTTTAATATCTTTTGAAACATCTGTTTTTCTTAGCCAATAATATATATTTTGTTCATAAGAATGATTATTTTGTTTCTTGTTACTCTAGCGAAGACTTCTCAAAAAATCACTAATCCTAGTAGTTTTTGTTGGAGTATATATAGTGTGTCCGTCGCTTGTCGAATAGTCTAGGCTTAATGTAATACACCTGATATGTTGTAAACACATGAAACCAGGTCATTCGCAGGAGCATATGCGAATGAGACTCAGTCGTACGATTGAACTATGCTAATGGACCAGCCGTGCGACTGAGAGATGCGATTGGGACATTCATAAGACTGAACCATAAGTATGGTCCAGTAGTACGATTGAACCATACGCATGGTCCAGTCGTACGATTAAATCATACGCGTGGTCCAATTGCACGAATGGGCCCAGTCGCATCTAATATGGGCCGATGCCTATATATACCAGTTTTAATGTGTAGAGAGATTAAGGATTGAGAGGAAGTCTGCCCGGAGCCTAGGGCTGCCGGATGAGAGGGGAGATCATGCTCGATCTTCCCCTTGCCAAGAGTCTTGATTCTTATGTTGTAACGAGCTTGTAATCGTTAGGTTTTTATCAATGAAACCAATATTTGATAGTTCATGTTATTGATTTGACTTTTGGTTTTGGTTGTTCATCCTTCCGTCAAGAACATGCTCGGATGTTTATCGATCCAACCGACTTCACAATTGGTATCAGAGCTGGTTACTGCTGGAATGATCTAACAATCATTCTAGCAGCCGAGCTCTTGATTTATGGATCAAATTTCAGATCTTGACGTTAAACCCACTTCGTGTTCTTCGTGTTTTGCTCAGATCTTGTTACGTGTGGTGTTTCTATGTTAAAATTGAACTTGAAACCACGTTCTGATCTCCCCTACGAATCTGATGATGCCTACTTTGTTTCGGTTCATGTAAAATTCGTCAGATTAGGGTTTTGGGCAGCTCTGGCGGCTGCAGATCTGAAAATCTACGTGCAGACCCGTTAATGCGACTGGGCCATGCGAATGGACCATTCGTACGACTGTACCATGTGAATGGATCATTCGTGCGACTGGACCAGACGTATGTTCAATCGCACGAATGAGCCATTGGCATTGACTCATCCGCATTTGTTCCCGACCAAAAAAAATAAAAAAAGAGTCTAGAACTGCTTCTTGCATAGATTTGAGGATGGGCAAAGCATATTCACCCTGAGGTTCTTTTGTCAAATAAGTACGATGTCTACCCCATTATTCGTCGGACTTCCAGAATAGGTGAATGTATTTGGAACACGAAAGAGAGAAGAGAAGATGTCAGCAGTCGGTGCTGATTTTGTGGGGTAGTCAGGAGCATCTGACTATTTATGGGTCAATCAAGTTATATTTATCCGCACAGAGAGGATTCTCATTCTTAGGAGGAATCCATGTATAGAGAAATTGAATACGCAATCAGAAAGTGATGATGTGAGCAGGTTTCTGATGATGAATCTACGTGCATGCTGATTTGTTTGATATTGTCAGCTGTGAATTGGAACCTTCAACCTTTTGCCCAATACACCGTGTGAAGATGCCAGAAGAGCACAATGTCTATATATTGGGATATGCTGAATGTGAGGGGGAATTTCTGCAGGTGTTGATGTTAATCAGGTTAGCCTGTGTGAAGATTGAAGCAATGGAAAACTGTTCATGTCATTATCTGGAAAAATCAGTCATATGGGGAATCTTGCTGCAATGATGGTGTTCTGCAAAGTAAACGAAAGCTGTTGTGCCTAAATTCATTTTCAAAGATGTTGTAGCAACCTGACGGATCGACAACGTTGGCTAATATGGTTTTCGTTTGATTCTATTGGCAACCAGAGCAAAGATTGACTGAAGATTGTAAGAGGTGTTATTTACTATTCGCAAGCAACATCCAAGGGGGAATTTGTTGGAGCATATATAGTCATATATAGTGTGTTCATCGCTTGTGGAATAGTCTAGGCTTAATGTAATACACCTAATATGTTGTAAACACATGAAACTGGGTCATTCGCAGGAGCATATGCGAATGAGACTCAGTCGTACGACTGAGCCATGCTAATGGACCAGCCGTGCGACTGAGAGATGCGATTGGGACATTCGTAAGACTGAACCATAAGTATGGTCCAGTAGTACGATCGAACCATACGCATGGTCCAGTCGTACGATTGAATCATACGCATGGTCCAATCGCACGAATAGGCCCAGTCGCATCTAATATGGACTGAGGCCTATATATACCAGTTTCAATGTGTAGAGAGATTAAGGATTGAGAGGAAGTCTGCCCGGAGCCTAGGGCTGCCGGATGAGAGGGGAGATCATGCTCGATCTTCTCTTGCCAAGAGTCTTGATTCTTATGTTGTAACGAGCTTGTAATCGTTAGGTTTTTATCAATGAAACCAATATTTGATAGTTCGTGTTATTGATTTGACTTTTAGTTTTGGTTGTTCATCCTTCCGTCAAGAACATGCTCGGATGTTTATCGATCCAACCGACTTCACAGTTTTCCATACAAGCACATTAATTTTGAATTCCTTCGTTTATCTACAATTAATCTCTCTTAAGGCAAACACTCTACTAAAACCAACATCTCTTGTAGTAAATATAAGATTCAACTAATATGTTATAAAATACTAGGTTACTAACCCGTGTATTACACGAGTTGGATAAATAAAATAATAAATAATTACTAATAAAAATTTATGAATTATAAAACTATGTTTGAAGATAAAATATGATCATGATTGTATATGAATAGCTATTTCAAGTAAATAAACAATAGATAGGTTATAGATAGATAGATATATAGATAAATAGATAGTCTAAAAACATGTTTATTAAACGGATTATAGTTAGTAATAACCATAAAAAGTTACAGTACGATATTTTAATATAAGATATGCATCAAATTATATATACGTACTTGTTCAAGAGATAAAACAATTATACTATTTTTAATTCTCTTATCTAAATAGTTTCATTTTTAAATATTTATTTTAAGATTTTCTTATAAAAATGTATTGTTTATATAAATCTTGTTTATTAAAAACTCAAGTTTTTTTTATTTTGGTTGTTTTAATAAATCTGCTTTTAGAAAATTCCATATTTTTATAATTATTTTAAAAAAATAGTGATTTAAAATATTTTGTTTCAAAAGGTTTAATGTTGTTGAAAATATATGAATTTTAATTTTCTTAATAAAATTTATTTTTAAAAACATAGTTTGATTTTTAAAAATTGTAGATGAGAGAAAAAATATATCAATTGACCAAATTAATTTGTATAAACAGAGAGAAATTGTTTGAGTGTTTAAATTACTTAATACCTTTTTGAAAGGAAATAAATTAAGGATGTTTAGAAAAATGAAAAGTGTCAAAAAGGTGATTTAAAAAAGATAACAAGTGGCAAAAAAACATTTTTTAATTAATATTTATAGATAAATTATACAAGAAATTGAATATTTATCGATCTAATAATAAATATGAAAATGTACATAATTTAATAGTATAAATTAAATTTCATAAAGAAAAAGGGCAACATGTATGCACAAAATTAACATAAACCCTATCCTAGTGACTTTTAACATCGTATGACGTATAACTATTAAAATACATCAATTCAAATTATGCATGTTAATTTAGTTCTATTTATATTATACAACATCTTACTCAAATAAAAATTTTCAATTTAAACCGGGTTCAAATGAGATAGGTAAAACCTACCATTGTTCCTCAACACCACTAACTCATCATCGACACCACTACCACCATAATCACCATCATTGTCAATACTTTAATTGACGCCACCACCTTCCCTGCCCCACCCAGCGCACCTCTTGCACCACCATGTCCTTTCCATTACTATCAATCATCACCTCTACCACTGCTATTGCCAACGCAACATCATAATCGTCGTTACCACCACCATCATCATTACCAACACTATCACCACCACCACCCACCTTCGTCACCATCACCTCCATGTAATCAGCAGACCTATTTTTATTGTCTTAAACAAGTTATTTCGACACGAGTCAATTTTGATAAAAATGTGTTTTCACCTAAGAGCATTCAAAGTGAGTTTCCCAACCTCATCCCCATAAATACATTAAAAACATTATTTTTTACTATCTTTTTCAATTAAATAATATTTTTTAATATCTTTTTCATTATATTTTATACTCTTCAACTTACAACCATTTTCAAAATATTAAAAAAATTATAAGAGTTGTACCGTGAGTCCTTAAATATGGGAAATCGTGATAAAACCCCCCCATAAATATTCTCTCATTCACTAACAACCATCCCTATAATATAAAACACACACTCATATCAAAAAAAAAAAGCTCACTAGAAATGCTCTAAACCTTTTAAAACAGTTTATTTTGATATAAAAATACTATTTTGCTCGGAACATGTTTGACACAAAACCATTTACCCGATCCAATCAAATATTCAAAACCTTTTAGTCAGCCTTAGTAGCACAACAATATGTACTATAAGCATACATAAGTTTTTTGGGTCGCAAAAATAAACTAAAAAGTTTAACCCATTTTCATTTGTTGTTAAGCTTGTATAATTATCAAAGTAACCAAAAGCAACAAAACCACCATTATCTTCTCGATGTACATTCATAACAATAAAACTTGAAACACTTAACCCTAAATTTTATCCTTGTTTCCGGTCAAACCTTGAGTCAACAATCTCTTTAAGAAAACCACATATAACCAAGAAAAAACAAGCAACATAACTTGATAACATCATCTACCATTTAAATGCACCTTCTTTGGGGAACAAAAGATGGATGCAGGATCATTGTTGCTTGCATCTTTTCCAATTTTCTCAAGCTCGTCGTCATCACTATCAATGTTGCTTGGATCAGATCGGTTCTGGTGGGCCCTACGCCTATTAAGATACACATTGAAATAGTAACTAACCAACACCTTCTTGGTTTTGTACTTGAAATGGCTTGTTAGGTCATCCCAAAAGGTTATGCCTGCGGACGGAGGGTTTGACTTTATTATATGCTCAAACATTTTTTCTTCATAAGGAGTCCACTTAAGTGCAACAGTCTCACCCATATCATCAAACTTCCATTTAGTGAAAGCAGACCCCAGTTCATGTTTGACCCTGTTTCGTTTCTCAGAAGTATGAAACCTAACACATTCTAATGAGCCCGGGAACTGGCAGCCACATGAATCTTGTCTTCCTTTCCCGATTCTTTCAAGCTCAATTAGACTACTTCTAATTTCAGTTTTTTCTAAAGGCCAAATTGGAGTCCCAAGCCATTTAGTGTCAGGCTCATAAGTCTGTTCACTCCACTCAGGTACTTTGGCTTGAAAATTCCGCCCCAATGGCATCCGTTTACGCTTAAACTTATAACCCCAGAAAGAATCTTCATCTTCTCTATCACTTGGGCTCCCGTTGGATGCTGACTCGGACGAATCTTGAGGCTGGGGTTTACTTGGAGGATGCGTGACTCGAGTCTCTTTAGCAGAAATGAGCCTCTGGCTGCATCTTGATGTTGATTTCTCAGTCAGATCATCGTACATTGCTGGATGCATCCTGAAATTCTTCTGCAGAAGGGCATTTCACAAAATTCAGTAACAGTCAGAAAAACATTTTATTAAACCATGGGATGTTTGGCTGTGCATCTAAAGCTAGTCATAACAATCTGTTTATAAGTGTTTGAGTACAACAGATTGAGATTTTCTATTTACTCGAGGCTAATAATGAGATTTTAAGAAGCAAGAAAGGTTTTGTCATAATTCATAAAAGAAAACTGATTATCAAGACCATACAACAATATCTATTAATAATTTTAATATAATATTTAGTATATGCAGTTTGGTTCAGCAAAAAAGATTTGTTTCTCAATATCTACCATTGGCCAAACCGAATCAGTTTCAAGTTTTGAAACCAGCAGACCAAACAGAGCCATATAAAGGCAAATTGTTCGGTTTAAAAGTCGATTCATTTATTCAGTTTATGTCAAACTACAATGTCCCTAGATGAAACATATACCAGTTTTGCTTGCAAACACACCTTGGAGATTGCTTTTTCCAGACACATAAGCATCCTTAACATGAAACAGTTTTACTTCAGATTTTAAGCATCAGCTTCTAAGCCAGTGACTTTTCATCTCATTTTTACAAAAATTACCACATTTTACTTCTTACATCCCCAGATACACATCTTTAACGTTTCAAGTAACGATTAGAACCACCAATTTCAGTCCATTTACGTACCTAAAAGGGGATCAAGCTTGGTTACATTTTCTTGCTTATCAAATGGTTAAAAACTGAAAAAGAAAAAAGGAAACGGGTCGAGAGTCACCAAAGTGTAACAAAGTTCCTAAAGCCTCTTAACCAGGTTAACTGAAAAAATAGACTATTTTGTAAACATATTGCTTTGACGCACAGATCCTACCCATTTTGATAAGTACTACATTGCCCAATTTGAACGGGCAATGACTTCCATCTTTGTTTTCTTATACTTTAAATTCTCTCTAGACATACAGTATCTCTTGCATGTTTTGTAGGCTTGTAGCTATCACTTTCAGCATTTAATGGGGATGCAAATACTGTTAGAAAGTACAAAACATAAAAAATGAAAAGTCTCATGTAAGCATACAACAACTAGACAATTTAATCGTGTAAAATCCAAACTAAGGTGTTGTTTGTTTTTTCTGCAGGAAAAATCTGCAGTCTGCGGACCACATCTGCAGACATCTGCAGCAGAAGAGGTGGACCAAACGTTTGCAGTCTGCAAGAAAAAGACTGTTTGTTTTTAACATCTGCAATGTTGTTGTTATTATTATTATTATTATTATTATTATTATTATTATTATTATTATTATTATTATTATTATTATTATTATTATTATTATTATTATTATAAACCAAACCCACCCCACTCTTCCCAATCTCACTCTTTCTTCTATCATCTTCATTCATCATCTTCATCCAGCATCTTCATCCATCATCTTCATCCATCATCTTCATCCATCATCTACATCCATCATCTTCATCCATCATCTTCATCCATCATCTTCATCCATCATCTTCATCCATCATCTTCATCCATCATCTTCGTCTTCATCCACTGTCACGAGGGGGCTGCTGCGAGGGGGCCAAAGGGGGGTTGAAAGGGGGTCGAAGGGGCTGCTGTGAGGGCGGTCAAAGGTAGCTCGAAGGGGGGTCAAAGAAGCTGCTGCGAGGGTGGCTCGAACGGGGGAAGAATGAGCTGTTGCGAGGGTGGCTCGAAGGGGGGAAGAAGGGGGGTCGAAGGGGGTAGGCTGCGAAGGGGAGGGCGGTGGCAGTGCGGCGACGGTTGGGGGAGGTGGAGGCGGTGGTGACCAATGAGAGGAGAGGAGTATAAGAAGTTTGAAGAGGTTAGAAGATCTCAAAAGACATAGGTTCACATCTTCTCCATGCAGACCTCAGGAAGACGTTTTTTAATGAAACGTCTTCCAAAAAACAAACACTCTACGCACTCAATACATCTTCCCGCGTCTGCGTGCGCGCAGATGAAGAGGTGGGGAAGATGTTTTGGTAAAAAACAAACACCACCTAAATGCAAGTGCATATCCAGAAATAATATACAAGCATGATGACCAACATGACTTTCCACATGGTTTGATGTTAACAAAGTATAGACTTTATATACCAAAATTGATACCTTTATGGAGTTGTTTACATGTGTGTTTTTGAGTGTGTTATCTAATTATTGTGACTCTAATTGATTTCTACTTACTAGTGTTTTAGGAAACTGTTCTCCTAGTGATAATCTCATTTTGTAGAGCTCAAATAATTAATTTAGAATAATTTGTTAGGATTAAAATAATGCATACACACAGACCAAACACAAAAGCAATAAAACGACACAAGGATTTAACATAGTTCGGTCTAAACTAACCTACGTCCATGGGTGGCAACTAGGTAATTCTTTATTGACTGATAACTTTTATTACAAACACATGGCATATATATAGACTAATCTAGGGTTAATAACTTTGTGATCTAAAAATCACTAAACGGGCTGTGCTTAGGGCTGGCGACCTGCATCCCTCCTCTCTACTCTCTAGGCCTACAAACCCAACATAATTAATTTCATATCAACTGCAACAAAAATGATTATCAACTCTTATGTTGTCAGTTACTTTCTACAATAGTCAGAAATTTCCAATCATGCAAGACCATCAATAGCGATTATAACAATTTCAATCAACAAAAAACACATCCAAACACCATACTTTTTTACAGCTTATTATCTAGTTTTGATTATTCAATATGATATAACATAACCAGTTAACCACTTTTAAAACACCTACATTGACACCCCAATGTGGGTATAAATTGAAACTTGGTGGTACTAAAAGTCAGATGACCTAAAATTTTTGAAATATACCCTCAAGGGGACCGAGGGAATACATATTGTTATACCTAATTGCATAAAACAGTAAGGTTTCAGTAATTCAAATAACAATATTTGTATATAAGATATTAAAACAACAGAATGTTTAATGACAGAAAATACCTGCCAGATATATTTGGCTTTCAGGTCAACATTAGTCTTCAAAAGCCTTGCCTCTCGAGCCGAAAGAATCTGCCTCCATACATATTCACCTCCGTAAATCTTCCATTTAGACCTATCGGGCAATGACCCAATGGCAAGATCACACGGATCTTTTGACACTCTTTTAACCCAATCTAACATTGGCGAGTAGCGTTCTCGTTTTCTCTTTCGACTTGACTCGCTTTCTTCTTTGGCATCTAAAACCGATTCAATAACCACACCATCTTTAGCATCTGATCCTTCAACAGACCCAACACAACTCTGTGAATCTTTAACATCCAAATCTCCCTCCATAAACTCCTTGTAATCTTTCATCTCAACATCCGAAAACAAATTTGTAGAATCAAGAACCTTCATCTCAACATCTTCGCAACACGAGGAATCACTTAATAAATCTTTATCTTTAACAGCTTTATAAAACCATTCATCTAATAACTCTAAATACTTGACATAAACCACCTTCAAGCTTGCAGAAGACTTTGAATCGCAGCCGATTTCCTTGGCAACCGAATCCCAACTCCCATTTTTTGAAACACTCTCATATCCCCCTTTTTCACGCACACACAAATAAAGCCTCAACAAATTAATCGGCTTACCATCTCCAAGCATTGGAGGAAAAGCCCTAATACAATTATTCTTACAAAATTCTTTCAAAAACCAATAAACAATTTGATGAACACTTTCCCAAATTATTATCAACCTCTCCACATTTTAAAGAAACCCCGTGATTGTGAATCTCTTCTAGGGTTCTAAAATAATCCAATTCAGACCCTTCTGCAACCTTCGACCACCCTGCCATTTATTATCATCAATATTTTCAAACCCTAAACAGATACAGTGATAGATCGTATAAAAATAAACCAACAAGATCGTGCAGATAACAGAATCGAGCTCAAAATTGAGCAATCTAACAGGAACATGCAATAGATCATAAAGAATTAAACACGATTACAAGAACTAATGATGAAATTTTACAAAAATCAAACCGTAAAACATAAAAAATAGAGTGACCCAGATGAGTTCATCGACAAATCTAAAGGTTTTACTTGCTATTTTTAGGGTGTGAGATGAAACGAGGGAGAAATTTTTGAAACCCTTTTGAACTCCCCGCTCTTTCTTCTCAAGAAACACAGGGGATGAGAGAGAGAAGGGTGGAAGAGACATTTCAAATGAACAGAGAAAGATACGAAGAGAAAAAAAAAGAAAATTTTCAAGATTTGTGAGGAATTTTCAAGGGAAGAAACGTTGTTACCAGTATTTTGTGGTGTGGTAGGGGCCTCGTGTTTCTGTACCTTCTTCTCTTTAGCCCCTTTGGATTTTATTTATTGAAAAGAGGGGTTGATTTGGGAATGAGGGGTGATGGAAAACTAGGGTTTTTATGTGAATTGGGCACAATATAATGTTTATTTGTAGAGGGGATGATGAATCTAACCATGTTCTTTGTTGACTAAGATGGAGGGTGTTTAGGTAATTTCACATGTTGTATTTGCAAACACAGATGGTATGTGAGGAGAGGTTGTGAAACTTGTAAATACATCAAAATACTTTATCATATGATTCTAAATCTCAATATGATGGATGATAATTGTCACTTCATAAAGGGGTATTATATGTTTTTCTTTTATTTTTAGTGATGGTATGATTCTAAATCTTAATATGAGTAATGATAAGAAGGGGTATTGTGTTTTTATCCTATGTTTTTTTTAATGAAAAGTGCATGCATCAATCTATAGAATTCTATCATGCATTTACATAATTATCTTTATGATATTCGAATTATTAGCCTTAAAAGTACACATGTCATTGTGTACAAGCAAATATCATAGGACTACAAGCTAATTTGTTTCTTTATACGATGGGTGACAGAAGATGAGACATGAATATCATCGTATGTTGATTTGTCTGTGTTGAAGATTAAGCAAGTACGTTGGTATATCGTGGTAGCTTTTAGAATCAAAGTGTAGCGAAAAATATAAAAACGCAATGCGTGTTTTGATCAAACACAACATGATTTTCATCAGTAGTTTAGTTGCAAGAACATAAAAAATGGGATAGAAGTATAATAACTAAAAAAACCAATGTTTTCTACAGGTCAAACTAGGATTCAAAGGGGCCACCAATTCAATCTACCCAAATTTGTTATGTAGGCAAAGAACCGGGCGATTCAGTTGTCGGATTAAAACCGCATGGACCAGATTATTTTATATTTAGTTTCATTTTATTATTTAATTGTCTTATTAAGGGTTTAAAAACTGGTTCAAATAATAGGTTGAAGGGTTAGACTTAAGATTATTGTTGAGTTTCATATATAACTAGTATTAAGCTTTCACGTTGCAGCATGAGACATAAAACTATATCAAGTAGTATCAATATATAAAATAATGAGAGGTCATGTGTTCAAGTCTTACTCCGAACAAAATACTCAGAGTTGAGCCAGGGATTTCCTCAGCAATGGATTTTCTTCTGAGGGGGTTGGGGGTGCGGTCTAGGCTGGAAAACAGTTAAATGGGTCCGATTAAGATAACACCTATATCCGAAGCAGGGTCGTACGTTAGGCGTTAAAAAAATATTATATATAATAACTCTTATGTAGTGATAAAATAGGTAATAAAATGTACACCAATAAAGCATTATTGTACAACTCATGTATAATTAGAATTATATAAATTATAAAATACATATCTAAAAACTAATATTGAATTATATATATAAATACATACATAAAATACAAATATATTGTTTGGAGCGGAAGGGTGATCTTCTGACAGGCCGGCGAACCATATTTTCTTACTAACCGGGTCTGTAATTGAATGTAGTTTTTTAATTTCACACTCAAATCATCATGTAATTAGTAGGAAGAAAAAATTATATTAAGATAAATATATTTGATAATAATATATCTAAAACATATTGAACATATCATCAAATTTATGAGTATAATTGTTTTAAACATCACATATCACCACTTTCATGAGTATAATTGTTTCAATATGATTTTTATTATATTATACGTATACGCAAATTCACGAGTTTGGGACCATTTTAACGATTTTTTACGTCAATGAACCAACCCGACCATCTAACAAGAAAAAAATGATTTTGGTTGAACCGACCGGACACATTTGCGGCGGCCTAATGACACTTAAAATTTTCGCCCCCCGTGAAAAAAATTTCTGGATCCGCCACTGCACACTGATACAAAAATGAGCTAGCTAACCGGTACATGAATCACTAAACATCACGCAAAATGAGAAAATGTTGGCTTCTTTGTTGCTCCTCGTAGACGTCTATAAGAATGAGAGGATGCGATGACTTTTTATGGTACGGTCAACTAGGTTTTTATTGATTTTTATTTGTTATAATTTGTATATTAGTTCTGTATATGGGGATGCTAAAAAAGTCCTTTTGTCGGGTCCAACTTGACACAAACTCGAAAATGTTACACGAACCCAAATATTATGTCAAAAGTGTCAACCGAACACGACGTGAAATTCGACAGGTTGACGCGAACACGATCCGTTTGACCTCAATTTATAATTTTTTATATTTTTTTCGCATATGAAAACTTTAAAATTACTATTTTACAACAAAAGATAAAATTAATATAAAACAATTATATTTTTGTTATGAAAACTTTTGTTAATTCATATTTTAAGGTCTAGATTTTAAAACAAAACACATAATAAATTTATTTTATGACATAAAATATATAAGATAAATAAAAATGAGTTAAACAGATTAATTTATGAACCCATTGGGTTGAACCCAAACCCGACATGTCTAGCTATGCGTGTTCATGAGTTCAACCCAAACCTAACCCGAACCCATTTATAGTAAATCCAAACTTGTAAATTTCATGTTAGGTTCATAATGTGTTTTCGAGTCGTGTCAAAAATTCACGCCATTAACCTTGTAATAAATGGAATATTCCGTGGCATATTCTTAAAGAATATGACATGAGTTATATTTATACACATAAATTAAAAATATACACATATTTATAAAATCACATACTATATATATGATCTATATAATTCTCAAATATTAACAAATAATATACATTTAATATATTTTCTCAAAATTATTAATGTTATAGTTATATTTCACATTGATGATGTTATTGTATATTTATAATTGAGCGTATATGTCCAACATGAAAATCACTAACAACAAATGAGCTCGCTAGTGTACATGCATCTCCCCTTCCTTATTTTTATACAGATGGTTGTGCGTGCGATGTGTCGGACAACACAACATGCATTTTTATTTTAATGAAATTATAAAAATATTATACTCAAATTGTTGTATCTAGAAAGGGTGGTGCAACCAAACCAAACACTTAGACAATTTTGGTGCAACCTATAAAAGACTTCTGAAGCTAAGTATGGAACTTCCGAAGACAAATGGAGTTCTTCCGAAGGCAGGTGCAAGATCATCTTCCGAAGACAAAGTCTTCTCACTTCCGAAGTTCAAGACTTAGAAGAAATCAAGACAATGACTTCCGAAGTATAGAAGTTCTCAAGCCTCGAAAGAAGTAGCATCTTCCGAAGTATAAGTGGCTTCGGAAGAACAAGTTCTTTCGAAGCCAATTAACCTTCAGAATACACTACTATAAACCAGTGGACATAAGTATGGTCCTTCTGACACTCCATTGCAAATCTCTAAGATACTGCATGGTGCTTTTCCACGCCCATAAAATTGACCATACTTTATTCCATTGTTTACCTTTGTCAGTTAATACAATTACCAAGTTTAGTTGGTAATAAAAGGTAAGTCATGGACATGCCATGACTAAATTATCTTAAATAATACTTCATCTAAGATACCTTAACTTTAGCTTGTAGTATTTTCTTTAGTCATAGGTCTCTAACTGGTATCAAAATATATCCGGCTGCAGGTGATAGTATATATAGTTTCTCATTGTAACTCTTTTAACATGCTTGTAAGAGTCTTGTAATACTTTGAGTTGAGAAGTAATATATACAATTACCTTAAAAATTATTTTCTTGTGTTCTTTGTTACTTAGTATATTATTATTAACTATTAGAAGAGATTCTGCTTCATCCTAACCATGTGTGATTAACTGAGTTTGAGAGAAAAACCAAGTGTTAGTGACAAACATTGATCTTGAAATTGGTATAAGAGCTTTTTAGGCTCTTGATTATGAGATCTTACCATCCAAATCAACCTAATTTCACTCCTCTTTTCACCACACTCAAAAATGACCCTTAAACCAAAATCTATTGTCATGGGGACGATGACAAAAGCACCCATCATCACACTAGAAAACTTTAGATCATGAAGCAGACGCATAGAAGGCTTCATCAGGTATCAAGATGGCAAATGTGAAAATCTATTGTCAATGGTCCTTACAAACCAAAGGTTGTTGTACCAGGTGGAAACAGTGCCATGATAGAAAAGGCCGTTGAATACTACTCTGTTGAAGACCTTAAAAGGATAGACATTGATAACAATGTTATGACTGTTCATATGACTGCTATACCCAACTCCATCATGGTGGGGTTTGAGCACTGCAAGTCAGCTAAAGAACTATTTGATGCATTGTCTCAGATGTATTCAAGCTCTAATGACTCAAAGAAAGATTCACTGAAGCAACAATTTGAGAACTTCACATACATTGCCAGAGAGACCCTCAATCAGCAATACTTCAGGTATATGGATCTTATCTCTTTCCTTTAGTCTGTGGGAATTGCACTTGAATTGAGAGACCTCTTAAAGAAATTCATAAATGTACTCCCTAATGAGTGGATGTTCTATGTATCTCTATTAAGAGGACATAATATCTGAGCTCCCTCAAAATGACTGAACTATATGGCATCCTTGATGGATACCGTGTAGAAATGGACAACAAGAGAGGCCATCAAATGAGTAGACCTTCAAGCAACGCCTTAATGGTTGCTAAAGGATCAGGACCCCCAATCTCAGTAGTACCTGACATATTCATAATAGTCATCATGTTCTTCAGGACCCCATATCACATTTCCTGAGACTTTAAGGTCTCAACAAGCTCAACAAAGTTCTTTTCAGGACAGTTATTGCTTTGTCTCATAAAGTGGACACTTTAGTGACCATCAGTATTGCTTTGATAATTTAAAATGCTTCAGCCTAGATGATGTGGAGTATGTGGACATAGTCCAACAAATGGCTTTGCTAACCTATCGAGCAAAGGAGTTCTTCAAAAGAACTAGAAGGCAGTTCCCTCAAAACCCAACTAGCAATAAGTTTGGGTTTGATAAAACAAAGGTCAAATGTTACAATTGTAGCCAACTTGGTCACTTTTCCAGGGAATGTAATCCGGGAACCTCACATGCCTCCTCACATCCCTCTATACCTAAAGCCATTAGGAAGTCAACTGAAACAACTATTGTGGCTCAAAAATTTGACTGGATCTTTATGGTACAGGATGTGACTCCTACTCAAACACTCATGGCTGGAACAGATGACGACAAGGTATATGAACATCTTTGTACTCCAGCTCGTATTGCTAATGTTAAGTTATATCAGGATTGTAATATGGAAATTAAATTTGATATTGAGTCTTTAAATATCTTAAAATCTAATTTTAAAAGGGCTAAATTTGACTATCAAAAGAAAATTGAAGAGTCTGAGAAAACGGTATCCTTGTTAAAACATGAACATACCAATTACAAGACTCAAAGGATTTAATATCCAAATTGACTGAGACTCAAGCCTAGCTTGTCATAGCTGAGGCTCAAGCTAGGAAGCATGCTATCTCTGAGCAAAACTTCCAAGCCATTCTTGCATCATCATCTCACTCAAAACTTTGTTATCAAAACAAAGGTGGGTTGGGAACAAATGAAATTGCTCCACCACATTCTTATGATTCTATTAGACAAGCAAAGTGTGATACTAAAGAGCAAGAGGTTCCATCTACTGACCAACCTTCCCATGAGTCAAAGAGTGATGCAACTTTGGAAACCATCACAAGGAAGAACCAGGTAAAACAAACCCCTCTTACCAATGATGACCAATCCCTAACCACCAAAGCCAAAAGAAGCCGGGCTAAGGCAGCCAAAAAAACTGCCAAGAAGGTAGCTGAATCCAATATAAAGATTGACCCAAAACAAAAGGGTGTATTCATCTCAGCTGGATTCCAGGTGGTGGGTAATTCTGATCCTAGAAAAGTGTGTAGTGCTAGCACACCTATTCACAAACAGGATTAGAAGACAAAAGGAAAGACTACTCATGAAGACAAGAAGAACAAGAAACAACAACCTTCAAGTTCCCAAAATATTAACGTTGTCTGCATAATGTGTGGCCCGCAAAACCACATGGCCAATGATTGTTACTACAATCCAGCTAGCACACATTATGCAAACAATGTTAACAAGAAATGAGTCAGGGAAGTTTCACATGTGGACCTTATCATATGGTTCAAGTGATGAAAAAAGGAAAGCTTGTTTCTGAAGCAAAATTGCTTTTGGAAGAAAGTTCTTCTTTGAAGGGAAAATGGCTTCGGACGATAAAGCTGTCAAGAAACAAAAGAACAAGAGAGTTCCCTTGAAACCATCCGGAAGAAGACTGGTTCGAAAGAAAAGTTAGTAAAGACTTCTTCCGACAAGAAAGAAGCTTCGAAAGAATGTCATGTTGCTCAAGCTTCAACAAGATCATCCTCAATGATCAACCAAGGGATGGAATGGAAGATCAAAGAAGATGCTACAGCCCAATCCTCTTCTTCACAAACACCTACTGAACCCCATGCATAAATTTTGGTTCAATAAAATCCTTATCATTGGAAAAGCCCAAGACAAACAAGGCTTAGGTTTCTAATAAAAACTAAAATTTTCACCTTATGTGAGGGGACATCCTTATGACAAGAACAATAATGTGTGGATTGTAGATAGTGGATGCTCCAGGCATATGACAAGTGTCACACCCCAACCTTGACGGCGGAATTGGCGAGATGTGAGGGTTAAGATTGTTCACAGCCACATAACGCTATATTTAAATGTAAATATTTAAATTATAAGTTTCAAAGGAAAGTACAAACATAAGTCTCAAAACATGAAATAATTCCAAGCGTAACATAACAAAACATAATCCTTTTATTCCATTAACTAGGTACAAATCCTAGATTATTGCAAGCTTTATTTGATCACTTTAAACTTGAGCATTTCCTGAAACATGATAAAAATAAAAGGTCAACTAAAAAGTTGGTGAGTTTCCAAAGTTTTCATGCATAATATAACAAGGTTACAAGTAGCAATTCATGTCATAGGTTATAAGTTAGCAAGGTTATAGAACACATATCGTCACAACCAAACCTCAATTTGATTACAAGTATATATGATTGGCTAAGTGTATTTGGTTCCCATAATGAACAAGCATACGTCATCAGGAGCCGGCAATACCTCGGCTTTAGCACCAAATAGGCTTGTAAGGCCCAAAGATCTAAGACGTCGCCAGGCTAGCAATAGTTAATGATTGCAAACAAATATGTATCTCATATAATCACTTACAACACAGAAATAACCATGACAAAATATAAAGATGAATTGCAAGTGCTTTACAAGTTCAAACGTTTATAAGTGTATGATGTATAAGTATCATGTTTCACCCCAAAATAGTGTGAAAAACATAAAAAGGGGCAAGGAAACTCACTTGATCAAATAAGTATATAATGGAGATTCGAAATAAGAATGATGTATGTCGTTCCAAGATGAATCGTCACGAGACACCTAAGTATGTATATTTAACAGATTTAAGTTTAATAATAAGTTTACGAATTAGTGAGGGCTAGGGTTCTAAGTCGAATTTGGGGGGTTTTTGGAAATACGCTAAATAATAAGAAAATATACCATTTCATGTCTTTTAATAGAAAATATGTAATTAACTCATTTAACATAACTAATAAGGTTTACATATAAAATTTAAATAAATACTTGGAACAACATGATTTAAACGATAATAAATTAAAGGTAGTATTTAAATAAAAAATCATTTTGCTAACTAAGATTTTAAATCCATTTTTATAAGAATAAAACTTAGAATAATCTTTGTAAAAAAGGTTTTATTAAAATTTATTTTATTATCTACATTTTAATAAAAAATCCAGAAAATTATTTGGTGTTTATAAAAAAATTTAAAGTTTACAAAAACGATTTTTATAATTATAAAAAATTTCCCATAATTAAATTAAGGCTTAAAAATCCTTAAAAAATAGTTGAGAGAGCCCGGTTTCGAACCCGAGACCTCAAGGTTGTAAGGATAGTAACTTAACCAATGAACCAAGGCCTTGGCCTTGGTTCATTTTGGTTTCTAACCCTTTTAAACCCAGATAAAAAATTCTCCCTTTTCACCAAGAACCCTAGAAACGACTATCCCCAAATTGAACCCCGAATCGTTGATATCAATCAAATTAAGTTTAGTGCTATTGCTTCCCATGTACAAACGAGTGTTTTGATGTGTTCAATTACACGATTTGAATTTGAATTGATGCAAAAGACACCAAGAACAGGTCGCAACTATACAATAATTGATTCCAGTGTCAAACATTGATGATAACTCAATTAACTTTGTGGATAGCTTCGTGTGATGCCCTTGACGCAAAGCCCTTTGCCAATTTCGACACTTGAAGCTCGGACGATGGATTTGGTTGAGTTGCAGGTCCACGAGCAAAGTGATGCTTGAATTCGTTGATTATGATTGTTTCAGGTGTAATTGGTGATTGCAATCGATTATAGTTAGATAAATGTTCGATTAGGTTTAGTTAATTGGGTTATAATTGGAGTTTAATGCTCGGACGTTGGATGATTAATTCTCTTCGGTTACTTGATCGATTAGTCTAGAAAACAAACACTTAATTGCCGTTAATCAATGCATAAAGGTTCGAATCATCTTCTAAAAAGATTTGGGAGCGGTTTTGGATCGAAAAACAAGTGAATTCAACGGTTTTGGGCCGTCGCCGGACTTGGCTGGAGTGCCCACCGGCGCTTCGTCGGATTTGCGGGAAGGGGGAATAGAATGGGGGGTTGGGTTTTGTGATTTACACGTTTGGTCCCTGTGGTTTTAACCGTTAACATTTTATGCACAAACTTCTCAATCAAAGTTTCCATATTTGCAAACAACCCCCAAACATAATTTATGTTTATGTTTTAACATTATTAAGTTTAATAACTCTTATAAGTTATTGTTATAAGTAACCTTATTATAAGTAACCTTATTATAAGTAATCTTATTATTACTAATAATATTATTCATTATTATTACTTATTATTATTACTTATTATTATTACTTATTATTATTACTTATTATTATTACTTATTATTATTGTTACTATTATTAATATTAACATAATTATTATTATTTAATATTTATATTTTTAACTTTCATACATAGAAACTTAATGACAATAGTGAATAAGCATAAAAAACACATGAGTTTCATAATTGACAATAATGATCCACGTAAGAATAAACGAAGTTAACATTCTATGAACCAAAAATACGAGATGTTACAGTCTCCCCAACTTAAAAGAATTTCGTCCCGAAATTTAGAATGAAACAATACGAATAAGAACGGGTATTTCTTCTTCATGTGCTCCTCACGTTCCCAAGTAAATTCAACGCCACACTTATTCTCCCAACGAACCTTGACAATTGGGGTAGTTGTGGTTCTAGTTTTTTTCATGATGCGATCCATGATCTCAATAGGTTTCTCAACAAAATGCAATGACTCGTCGATCTGAATGTCTTTCAGCGGAACATATAGACTTTCTTCGGCCAAGCACTTCTTCAAGTTTGAAACGTGGAACACAGGATGAACTCCACTAGGTCGGAAGGTAACTCCAGTTGGTAGGCCACCTTTCCAACCCTTTTCAGGATTTTAAAAAGGTCCTACAAATCTCGGGGCCAGTTTACCCTTCTTTCCAAAGCGCACAATACCCTTCCACAGTGAAACCTTAAGGAGAACCATCTCCCCAACTTGGAATTCCAATGGCTTGCGTCGCTTATCAGCATAGCTCTTTTGATGACTTCTCGCCACTTCAAGGTTCTTACGGATTATTAAGACTTTGTTGGTCGTTTCTTGTATAAGTTCAGGACTAGTGATGAAGTTTTCACCAATGTCGGTCCAGCAGATCGGTGATCGGCACTTACAACCATAAAGCACTTCAAATGGTGTCATCTTGATACTCGAGTGGTAACTATTGTTATACGAAAATTCCACGAGCGGTAGATGCGTATCCCAATCACCACCAAAGTCAAGAACACACAGGCATAGCAAATCCTCCAAGGTTTGGATCGTTCACTCAGTTTGACAATCAGTTTGAGGATGGTAAGTCGTGCTTAGGTCCAATTGAGTACCCAAGAGTTCTTGCATAGACAACCAAAAGTGTGAAGTGAAACGAGCATCTCGGTCAGATATGATATGCAGAGGTAGATGACTTACAATCTCATCAACGTATATACGAGCCAACCTTGATGTCTTATAAGTGTCACGTATGGGTATAAAATGTGTCGATTTGGTCAATCTGTCAACGATTACCCATATGCTATCATGACCACGAGAGGTTCGGGGTAGCTTGGTTATGAAGTCCATGGATATGTGTTCCCACTTCCACATAGGAATCTCGGGTTTCTCAAGTAATCCACTTGGACGTTGATGTTTGGCTTTAACTTTTGTACACGCAAGGAACTTAGCTACATACGTCGCTAGATCTTTCTTCATTCCAGGCTACCAATATTGACCACGCAGGTCCATGTACATCTTATCGGAACCAGGATGAATAGAATAATGAGTTTAATGAGCCTCAAGAGATAGTGGGGCTTCAACTAGTGCTCAACCTAATGAGCCTCAAAACTCATCCGGTGACATTATACAACACCAAGTTGATGTCAAGTGCTCAACCTAGTGAGGATCCTTCTTGCTTATGTTGCATCCAAGAATTTTACTATCCACCAACTTGATGTTAAGTGTGCATTTCTATATGGGGATATAGATAAGGAAGTCTACGTGTGTCAACCTACATGATTTGAAGATCCACAACACCCCAACTATGTGTGTAAGTTGGATAAAGCTCTATATGGGCTGCACCAAGCACCTAGGATGTGATATGAGGCTTTGTCTCAATTTATCTCGAAGAATGGTTACATTAGAGATATCATTGACAAGACTTTATTTATAAAGAAGTCTAGGAAAGATATCTTGCTCATCTAAGTCTATGCTGATGACATCATAT
The DNA here is from genome assembly GCA_025506515.1 of Flaveria trinervia. Lineage (NCBI taxonomy): Eukaryota > Viridiplantae > Streptophyta > Magnoliopsida > Asterales > Asteraceae > Flaveria > Flaveria trinervia. The sequence continues at coordinate 513,985 of CM046454.1, read as the reverse complement.
TTGGTTAATGACCATATTTGGTTCCTCCAATGACCAAAATTGCAAAGACTTTGAGAGCATCATGAAGAAGAAGTTTGAGATAAGTTCCATGGAAAAGATGGACTTTTTCCTTAGAATTCAGGTAAAACAGATGAAAGAAGGGTTCTTTATCAATCAATCTAAGTATGTCTCTGAAATTTTAGAAAGATTTTATATGAAAGATTGTAAGCCAGTCAAGACACCCATACCTAGAAATCACAATCTTTATCCTGACTCAGAGGGGGAGATACTGATCAACATCAGTATAGGGTAGTTATCGAATCTCTAATGTATCTCATAATAAGTAGACTTGATATCATGTTTTCAACATGCATTTGTGCAATATATTTGGATGCTCCAAAGGTGTCTCACCTAGTTGCTGCCAAGAGAATCCTTAGATACCTCAAAGGAGCACCTAAATTGGGTCTTTATCATCCAAGAAATAACAACTTCAATCTCTATGACTATTTAAATAGTGACTATGGTGGCTGCAACATTAACAAGAAATCCATATAAAGAGGATATCAATTTCTTGGTGGAAGGATCATCTCATGACAATGTAAGAAGCAATCTTGTGTCTCCACATCTACTGCTGAAGTTGAATACATTATTGCTGCAAGTTGTTGTGCTCAACTATTATGGATTCAAAACCAGATGTTAGACCATTGATTCAACTTCATGAGCACTCCTATCCATATTGACAATAATAGTGCTATCTTCATTACTGAAAATCTAGTAAAGCACTCCAAAACAAAACACATTGATATCAGGTATCATTTCATTAGAGATATTCGTGAGAAAAATCTGATTGAGCTAATCAAAGTTGATTCAAATGAACAATATTCTGATTTGTTCACCAAAGCTTTTGATAAACAAATATTTAAGTATCTCATTACAACTATTAGAATGATAAACATTGATCGGTCTATCTTATTTGAAAAACCTTTTTAAATGTGTGAACTCTTCTATCAAAATAATCTAAGCCCTGCTACAAAAGGTTTTTAAAATAATCTAAGCCCTGCTACAAAAGGTTTTCTCTAAAAATTTTCTAAGTATAGATTCTTCCAAAGAGGAATTAACCCTCGGAAGATGTTTTACATATCTTTCGAAGCAAAATTGCTCCGAGGAAAATTTTCTTCTCGGAAGAGTTTTTAGTCTCGGAAGAAATGATTGATAATATATTAGATCTACTTCCTAAGCTTATAAAATTTTCATTCGGAATGCCATTTTACTCTTGGAAGTAAGAAATTTCCTTCGGAAATTAATTTGGCTTCGGAAGAAGATTACATTCAGAAATCTGTTATACTCGGAACAAGACCTTACTATGTAACGGAAATCTTTAGGCCCCACAACTGTAAAAGGTAAATATTTTATTAATAGTGTCGGAATATTTTAAATGTATTTAACCTTACCGCCCCTGGCACATCATACCCAAACCATCATATCACCTTATCCATCCGCTACTTTCACCCATTTAAATATTTCGACTTAATCATTTTTATCTTTTTACCGGTTTCACTATCCAAAGCTTTCTTCATCCCTAACTTAACCAAATCAAGCTCATTTCTTCGCATCTTTCTCACTAATGGCGCCTTACCCGCAACACAATCAAGTCGCACTCTTAGATTCGTCGATGGATGCTGACTTCTCTGCAATCATCTTTTTTCTCACCCAATCGACTTACTTCACAACCCTAACTCTAAACCCCACCGTCTATTCAAACCACATGGTTGAATTTTGGGGGATGCACACATTATACCCAGAATGGGGTTAGGGTTTTAAGGTCGAGCATCTGTGACCAACAGTTGATCATATCCGAACAGATCATTAGGGAACATCTTGAGCTTCATGATGAAGGTTCACCCATGGAGTTCCCCATGACTGAAGTTGACGAAACGTATACCCTAATGGGATATTGCGGTGATGTCAACAGGTCCACTGTCTACAAGTTTAATTTCTCATATCAATGGAGGTTCCTACTGCATATTGTCCTTCATAAATCCCATATGTACTAGATGCCTAGTTCATGGGTTTATAAAAAGGCTCCATTTTAACTTCTCAAGATTTGTGCTGACCAATTTAATGGAAACCTTAAAGGGGGACATTCTATATGTATCCCAGGTACATACACCACTTTATAAATTGTGAGCTAGACTATAGCAAGCTTGTCTGTACAACTGCTCTTCCATTCCCTCACAGAGGTTGGCCATCTTCAAGATTCTAAAGAGGATGTCCACTAACTTCACCGGAAGACACACTCCACTTCTTCCAGGCATGATTGAGCGTATAGCTCCTGGTGACATCCCTGTTCACTCCACAGGTGATGAACCCACACTAACAACCACCCTCACAATGCCAAATCTACCTTCTCACCCTATCAAATACACATATCAAAGATGGCCCAAACGAACCCTTGTTCAATCTACTCTGATTGAGCAAGCCCATCATGTTCAATCCAAAAGGACTAGAGTGGAAACATGCCCCCCCACTCAGTCTAAGGTCTCATCATCCTTTACTTTTGACCTCAATATGGGTATTGTGTCTCCTCAGTCTCAATCCCATGAGCACGAAACCCAAGCTGAAGCCACTCAGGAAGAGTCATTATACTTTCCTGAGCAACCAAAAAGGAACAACCCTATCCAAGACTCAATTCCATTAGACATTGACCAAACTCCTGGGTCATTAGGTATAATTTTCATATCCTCTACTAACATATTGATAGGAACTAATAAGGAGATTATATCTCTTTAGGGAAATGAAGTTGATCCAAAATACCCTTTCAAGGATCAAGAGAGCCTACAGAGACCTTTGATCTTTAGCCCCCATTAATAAGCCCCAATTGAGGTGAGTCCCACTTATATGGAGGGGACTCATGTAGGTTCAGCTACCACTACTGAAGGAGCCTCATTGGATCATCATGATAGTGGTAACACGTTTGAGACTGAATCTATGACAACTATGCCCTTTAATGCCTCTGAAAGAGACATCATTAGGCAAGGGAAACAAGGGTGCCAAGAAACCACATCTGGTGGTGAGGATGAACATAACCGGTATGTTCCCTCATCTCCTTATGATTTTTCAAAAGAAGACGAGGGAAGCATGCAACTCACCATTAGAGACCTACTTTTTAAAGTCTCAAACCTTTGATCTAATGTTAAGACTTTAGAGGATAGGTCTGCCACTCAGCAACTTGAGATTGAAAATCTCAAGGCTAAACTAGCTAAGACACAAATTGAGAGATATGCCAGGCATGTATCAATTCAGGTCTCCTCTAAAGTCTTAACATTAGATCAAAGGTTTGAGACTTTAAAAAGTAGGTCTCTAATGGTGAGTTGCATGCTTCCCTTGTCTTCTTTTGAAAAATCATAAGGAGAAGAGGTAACATACCGGTTATGTTCATCCTCACCACCAGATGTGGTTTCTTGGCACCCTTGTTTCCCTTGCCTAATGATGTCTCTTTCAGAGGCATTAAAGGGCACAGTTGTCGTAGATTCAGTCTCAAACATGTTACCACTATCATGATGATCCAATGAGGCTCCTTCATTATGGTTAGTTGCATGCTTCCATCGTCTTCTTTTGAAAAATCATAAGGAGATGAGGTAACATACCGGTTATGTTCGTCCTCACCACCAGATGTGGTTTCTTGGCACCCTTGTTTCCCTTGCCTAATGATGTCTCTTTCAGATGCATTAAAGGGCACAGTTGTCTTAGATTCAGTCTCAAACGTGTTACCACTATCATGATGATCCAATGAGGCTCCTTCAGTAGTGGCAACTCTAGCTCTCAAGATGATGCTACCAAAAAGGGGGAGAGTGTTCAGAGACAAACATATGAGGAACCACAGAGTCAAGCTTTAACATCTTTAACTTTAAGATACCTTACTCAACAAGCAACAATTTTTCCTAAGTATCCTCAAATTGTTTTACAAATGGACCCAAGGATGCTCAAAGATTTCAACAAGTTCTTTTCAAAGTTCCTGATGGGATCATCCATTAATCAGCCTAGCCCTGATGTAGTTGTGGTGTACTTTGGAACTGAAGAGCTTTAAAGGTTGAATGCACCTTCTACTACTCTCTAGCAAGTTGGTCAACCCAAGGCCCACATGGAACCTGAGATTGACTTCAAAGGGGAAATAAGGACTGATGGCCCAACAACTGAAACAGTTAGGACAGAAAGTGCATTCCCACAGACTTCCGAAGCCAAAGTCAAAGCCTTGGAAGAGCAAATTCAATCTTTTGAATCTGAGATGGAAGCTACGGAAGGACTATTCTCTCTATCCAATGATCTAATCATCACATATGCAATTATTAAACCAACATCTAAGGTGAATAGTGAGGATTTTCTCAACCAAACCCTCACTCAAACAAAATCATTACAACAAGCTCTAACCACCATCTCTCAACCTGAAACTTCCACACAAGAACCCCCAAAGTCTAGCACTTTCAAATATGTCAAAGGAGAGAGGAAGATGACTGCGAAAGAGCTTAAAAAGGAAGAAAGGTTAGAGGAAGTTATAAGGAAAGGTAGACTCCCTACTGGGAAGTTGCTAGCTGCAAGTAGTAAAGCAGCTACCGCCAACCAGGAGGCTATCAACAATTGAAAGAGGGTAGAAATCATTGACAGGCTTGTTAAGCTTGGAGCTGTTTATGAAGATGTGCTCCTGCTACCACTGGAGGAGCACATTGAGTTAGAAAAAGTAACATTGCTACATATTTAACAAAGGGAAAAGGCAACAAGGTTGGCCTGATAGAAAGAAAGGGATAGGAAAAAAAGAGAGGTTGATCTGTAGCTAAGGAGTGAAAGAATAACCTTCTTGACCTCTAGGGTTTTCTCTCTAGAAGAATTGTCTCCACATAACAATGATACAATCTTATGGTTATTCAAAAAAAAGCAAGATCAAATGGATAAAAAGAGAGAAAGATGCAAAGGAGAAACTAAGGGTGAAGGAAAATAAGGAAGAAGAAGCTAGACTTGCTATTGTCAAGAAGATAGGTGATAAGGCCTAGATGAAGGACTATCTCTGGGCTCATGACTTTTCTGACAGCCAAGTGGGTCCCATGTCTAAGAATACCTTGCAGCAACACGTCAGTGACATCAAGGCTAACATTCACTTAGGGAAAAAAAGGAGATGTATAGAAGGGGACAAGGGATGACCTTCAAACCAATAGCTTTACTCCAACCTCAACCTGAACAAATCCATTTCCTATTTTCCATCAAAACAGAACCCACCTCTAAACCATACACCCCTGAACCTAACCATCCTCCATACCTGCCTCATCACTACAACCACCTCAGCTACACATTCTCAAACCCAAAACACTTTCCAAAACCCAAACACCACTACCTACCCAACAACTATCCAACCCATCCCCTCAACCTTCCAAATATCTCTACTTAGAGGAGTTTAAGGAGATCAAGATGAAGCTCATCAAGTGTACAACCTTAAGCGACATCTATTGTGAGGAGGAGTCAGTTAAATTGACTTATGTTGATAGCTCCTCATGTTCCCCCATTAGAGATCAATTCCTTTATTTGCCTAGAGGAATAGTGTACCAAGCTGTTAAACTCCTTGGCCTCAACTCGGATTCACTAAACGATAAAGATATGAAGCTAAGAAGAAGGCCGGTGTCTCTACTGATTCCAAGAAGGGGATACAGTGCCAAATCAGCCCTTTGTGTCAAGAAAGAAGATCATCCAGTGGAGGTTCAAAGACTCTTCTCACAACTTTATTGTGGAGAGAGAGAACGGAGAGAGTAACAGGCTTAATGCATCCTCTCTGCTACACTCAAGCATATTTGATATTGCTAAGTTAGCAGAGAAACCATTCTCCAACCCCTCAAACTCTAAGATAGATGCTCATATCAGAAATTATCTAAGCAATCTTCATTTGGCCGAGCTAACTGCCAGGACCAAGATTGAAGAAGAGTTGAAACAGAGAGAGGAGGAGGAAAGGAAAGGATCAACAACTAAAGACAAAGCCTTTCTTCAAATGGTTGGAGGTCCTGAACTTGAGTCCATAGTTAGATGGGAGTATGACTACAACTTTCGTCAACTAACTCTCTTCATGGGGGCTTAACAAACAGTGCATATTATTCAGAGTGACAGACTGGATCTCCTATCCACGAATGATTTGTACAAACTTCTCAGCACCACTTAAGGGAAGAACAAAGAAACTGACAAATATCTTCTATCCCTCGTGCTGAAGGTTTTGAGAAATGAGAATAAGTGAGGTTTGGTAGCATCAGCCTAGGGGAGTTTGTTGGATCTAGAAAGACTGATGCAACCAAAACCAAACACATAGACAATTTTGGTGCAACCTATAAAGGACTTCCGAAGCTAAGTATGGAACTTCCGAAGGCAAATGAAGTTCTTTCGAAGGCAAGTGCAAGATCATATTCCGAAGGAAAACTCCACTTCCGAAGACAAAGTCTTCTCTCTTCCAAAGTTCAAGACTTAGAAGAAATCAAGACAATGACTTCCGAAGTATAGAAGTTCTCAAGCCTCAGAAGAAGCTGCCTCTTCTGAAGTATAAGTGGCTTTGGAAGAACAAGTTCTTCCGAAGCCAATTAAACTTCAGAAGACACTACTATGAACCAGTGGACATAAGTATGGTCCTTCTGGCACTCCACTGAAAATCTCTAAGATCTACATGGTGCTTTCCCACGCCCACGTAGTTGACCATACTTTATTCCACTGTTTACCTTTGTCAGTTAGTATAGTTACCAACTTTAGTTGGTGACACAAGGTAAGTCATGGACATTTCATGACTACCTTATCTTAGAAATAGTTTATCTAAGATACCTTAACTTTAGCTTTGTAGTATTTGCTTTAGTCATAGGTCTCCTCCTGGTATCAAAGTATATCTTGCTGTAGGTGATAGTATATATAGTTTCTCATTGTAACTCTTTTAATATGATTGTAAGATTCTTGTAATACTTTGAGTTTAAGAAGTAATACATACAAGTACCTTAAAAATTATTTCCTTGTATTCTTTGTTATTTAGTATATTATTATCAACTCTTAAAAGAAATTCTGCTTCATCCTAAACGTGTATGATTAAGTGAGTTTGATAGAAAAATAAAGTATTAGTGACAAACATTGATCCTACAGAAATTACAGAGAATATAACTATCATTTCTTAAAAAAATTTAACACATGAAACGAAAACTAAGCTAGCTAAAAATTATAGGCAAGTTGGTTCAAAAGTCAACAATTACGAGAATTATCCCCTATAACACTCTTAAAATTTAATGTAAAGAAAAAATCGTATTCTTCTCAAATGTATTATCAGTTAGTTTAAATGTATCAACATTTATAAATACTTTTATTATAGAAAGATTTTGTCACAATTCTCGCGAAAGCTCACGTTTCTTTGTTCTTACGTTTTTTTGTTTGAGTGTATTTCGAAAGTTTCGAAAAAAAAACCAAACCCTACATCTTCTATTTGTCATTGTCAAAATCTAGTGTCCTTCATTAACCTGATGTTTAAATTTTTGGGACGAAAATTCCTTCAACAAGGGGATGATGTGATAACCCGAGTTTTCAGGTTAACCTCGCCATATTAATCTAACTTATCTCCGTTTTATTTTGATTAATCAAATTAGGTTAATAAAATTATTACACCTTCCAATAATAAATATTATCATTATAAATATCAAATTAAACATTTAATAACATACAAAATATTAACTAAGCTTATTGACATGAAATGTCAACTAAGTCAAACGGAAAGGGCATTTGTGTAAAGTTGTAAATGTGTTAATATAGCCAAATTAAAACTTCCGTAACCCTCCATACAATTCGTTCTCTCTCGAAACCTAACCCCTAGTAACAATCCTCGACTACAACCCCTTCCACCTCAGCATCTTCAAACAACTTCGTGGCTGAACCACCGATGATTTCCTCCTTTCTCTCGATGGCGACATACTCTGCACGACAAACTTTCTTATGGCGATCATAACTCTTTTAGAAACCGTGACAAATGCAACCGTACGTGTAACATTTTCCAATTTTGAAAATATGGACCCGAACCCGTTTTGTCAATTATATAAACCAAACACATTATTTCAACTATTTTCTTCATTTTAGTGATTTAAATTCACATTTATTTTACCATTTAATTGATTTATAAGCTTATGAGATTTTACTTATCATTCATGAGTTTTAATTGTTATATAAAAATAATAATAATTAGACCTTATAATTTCTAAAAGATTTTTAAAGATATATAAAGACTATTTTCAATTACAAGATTTTAATCATCTTAATAATTAAATAACAAATATTTAACAAGATTTATAATCTTTATAAAGTTTTTATAAATAAATTACATTTGGATTGTATAAAGTACAAGGGTTAAAATGACATTTTACAAAAAGACCATACTAAAAGTTTTCACATGAAATAACAATTGCATTAAACATAAAGGACCAAAGTGTAAATTTGTTTTAAAACCCAAATTACCCAACCATCACCGCCCTCCCCGTTTTTCCGGCCATACCTTTGGCGACTAAACAAATCCATTGTTTCCTCACAATCAAACCGACCCTCAACCCTCGTGTACCAATTTCGAACCAAGCATCCATTTTAATTTGGATTAAACACTCATTAAACTATGATAACTAGAAACTGAAATCCATTATTAAGATCAAACGGTTTTTAACCAATCTTCTGTGTAAGGCTCTATTATCGGAACGCTCACAGTTGGTCAATCATCGCACATAAAACAAGACGAGGGGTCTCTGGCTCTTCGTGAACCACCTCCTCAGCTCGAGGTCTTTCTCTTGTGACTTATGGTCCAACACCACACCCACCATGACCTCCATCACATGAAGCCTTTGACGATCTACCACCGGCCATCCTCTAAACACACTATAAGATTCAAGTACTTACACGGCCATTCAAGGGAATAGCTCAGTTTATGTCAAGTATAGTAAGTCCCTAATTACAGTGGCCAGTTGTGATTAGTCACTTACTTTACTCTTCATACCTAAAGCATTTCCTATCCTGATTACATCAGTATCTAAATCTACTAAAGCACGTAGCTCAAATAACATGCACACATATAAGAAAATACCTAATGGCACGCAGCTACTCGGATTGGCACCCCTTCCTTTTCGTCCCATTTTCAGTTTAAGTTTATTTTTTTTTTGAAAATTTACCCATTTCACTTAAACTATGGCTCTGATACCAACTTGTAAGGCCCCGTTCCCGGGACGCTCACAGCTGGTCAATCATCGCACATAAAACATATATTTACATTAACTTTAATAAAACATTGCAGCGCAAACATTTATACAACCATTCATTTCATATAAATAATCGCTTTTTAAAAAATAATACAACATTCATCACAAAAAATCATTTGTTTTCATTACAATGCAAAAACATTATCGCAACATAAAATGGATGCCATCCAAAATGGGCCAAGTAGCTGCTTGTGCCATCCTCAACAACCATTACCCGCCAACTGGAAAATGTATAAAAGTCAACATTGCTGAGTGAGTTCTAGTTTTAAAATAAAATATACTTTTATTTCATTTAAAACCTTTCTTTACTATCATACGTGATCATACATCATACATACACATAGATAATAGCATTATTATCGTTTATCATCATTCGTTTATTAACTTCCGTCAGTGACCGACTTTCTGTTTAACCTGCAACCATTAGAATCACTATCCGAATAGGCATGTAAGTCAAAATTCCCACCATAAGGATACCAAAGATCTAAACGAGTAGAGCCTTTAAGATAACGAAAGATTTGTTTTACAGCCTTTTCATAAGACTCTTTCGGGGAGATTGGTATCGAGCACAATATCCTACAGAAAAGGTGATGCCGGGACAACTTGCCGTAAGATACATAAGGGAACCGATCATAGATTTGTAGAGATGAGGATCAACGGGTTTCCCGTTTTCATCAGGAGTGAGGCACGTTTGAGCAGTAAAAGGAGTCATTTCAGGAGAAGTTTCATCCATCTTGAATTTCTTCAAAATTTCTTTAACATACTTCTCCTAATGAATGAGAATGCCCTCTGGCTTTTGTTCCACCTGCAGCCCAAGGAAAAAGCACATCTCCCCCATCATGCTCATTTCAAAGCGACTACGCATCACCTCCTCGAACTCCCGACACAATTGTGGATTGGTGGAGCCGAAGATAATATCATCAACATAAACTTGGACAATCATCATTTCACCATCCACTTCCCTCTTTAATAAAATCATATCAATGATGCTACGAGAAAAACCATTTCTTAAGAGATATTGAGTTAAAGTCTCATACTAGATCCGAGGAGCCTGATGAAGACCATAAAGAGACTTATCAAGTTTATAAACTTTATTAGGAAAGTCGGGATCCTCAAACCTAATGGTTGACACACTTAAATATCTTCATCAATGTTTCCATAAATAAATTCACATTTGACATCCATCTAATAGACTTTGAACTGCTTATGAGCAGTGTGGGCGAGGAAGATTCTGATGGCTACAAGATGGGAGACCGGAGCAAAAACTTTGGTACAGTCAATTCCTCTTCTTGAGCAAAGCCCTGCACAACCAATCGAGACTTGTTTCTTACCACAATGCCACAATCATCAGGTTTGTTTTTGAAAACCCATTTCGTGCCAATTGGGCATTTGTTTGGTGGAAGGTCGACCAGTATTCACACCTTGAGTTTTTTGAATTGTTGCAGCTCTAATTGCATCGATTCAACCCAGCAAGGGTCTTGAAGAGCTACATGAACATTATTTGGGACAATTTAGGATATAAAACAAGATAATAGACAAACATTGATCAGGCCAAATTGACTTCACGTCCGAACTCCATCAGTGATAGATCCTATGATGTTATCATGTAGGTGATCTTTCAATGTTTTGAAATCAGAAAGCATGGGTAGGATAGAGGAAGATGGTTGGCTAATTGGTTGTGGATGAGTAGATGAAGGTGAAGTTGATAGTAAGGAAGAGTCATTTCATACTTATGTGTCATCAAGAACACATAACCATAGCGACTGTAATCGTCGGTAAAAGTAATGAAGTATCTTTCACCATTTCTTGTCATTGTCTTAAAAAACCACATACATCCGAATGCATGATTCCCAATAAGTCTTTTTCCCTCTTGTTAGTACCACTAAAGGCGACTTGGTCATCTTACCTTGTACACAAGATTCACACTTATCAAATGAACCAATTTCTTTTGTTTTCAAAAGACCATTCTTTTGAAATGTTTGAATTCGATTCTTGTTTATGTGACCAAGACGACAATGCCAAAGATAAGAATCACTTAAACCCATTTTAAGTTCTTGGTGCTTGTTTGGTATAATTAGTTGTCAAAGGATGAATTATCACGAACCAATTCATAGATACCATTAAAAGGCATAGCCTTGAAATAAAATACATCATCCATACAAACATAAATACTATTTTAACAAACTTTAATTCATAACCATATTGTTTTAAAAGGGAAATCGAAATTATGTTCCTAGTCAAACTAGGAGCATACAAAATGTTCTTAAGAACAACTTCCAAACCATTTGAAAGTTTCAAAATATAGTCTCCTTGGGCTTCGACATCAACTTTTGCCCTATTGCCCATGTAGAGACTTGTGTCTCCCTTCTTGAAGTACTTGTTTCCTTTGAACTCCTGTAACAAATTGCATATGTGAGTTCCACATCCGGTATCCAATACCCATATGTTTAAAGAAATAATATTTAAACCAATATGAATCATGAAAGTTGTACTTGAGGTTTTCCCAGCATCCCTCTTGTTTCTCAACTCTTTGAGATAGGTTGGACAATTCCTTTTCCAATGTCCTATCTCACCACACTCAAAGCATGGATCGTTCTTTGTTACCTTAGGCTTCTTAAGCTTAGGCTTTGGAGCTTCCGCTTTAGCCTTCCCTTTCCCTTTGCCTTTGATGTACCCCTTTCCTTTGGCAACATTTGCCTTGGGATCGGGAATGGCCTTTTCTTATTGCTTACCTAATTGATCGAGAGAACAGGTAGAACCTTTCTACCCATATTTGCCTCAGCTGTTTTGAGCATTGCATGAAGCTCACCAATGCTCTTGTCCCACCCGTTCATATTGTAATTCATTATGAACATCTCAAACCTTTTGGTTAGGCCATTAAGGATCAAATCCGTGGCCAGCTCCTTTGAGACAGGGCAATTAAGCCTCTCGAGGCGATCAATGTGGCTTTTCATCTTAAGTACATAAGATGATACCGATTGGGTTTCTTCCATGCGACACGCGTGAAGTGCTCTAACCGTTTCGAAGCGCTCTACCATAGCTTGTTGAAGGAACATTTCCTTCAACTGGGTAATCATGTCATATGCCCCAAGATGCTCCAAATCCTTTTGGAGTTCGGGAATCATAGTTCCCAACATGAGGCAGGAAACCTGTATGGAATCCTCAGTGTACTGAAGCCAATCATTATAGGCCTCAACATCCTCAAGGTCAGGTTGGTCAGGAATGGGATTGTCAAGGACATATGCATTTTCTCTTGCTTAAGAACAATTCTCAAGTTTCAAAACCAGTCCATAAAGTTATTATGGTTAAGACGATCCCTCTCTAAGATGGTTCTCAGTGATATGGTATGGACGGTCGGGGTGGTAGCATTATTGTTTGCGGCCATTTCTACATATTTACAAAGTTCATATTAGTATTTCTGAAAAAAAATTACATTTTAATTATTAATACCCTTTTCATGTCTCATAGACAATTAATAATTAAAATCTAGAATCCAACGTTACATTTAAATGATGGTTAGGTGACATTTATCCCTTTATTTAAACTAACAAGGTAGTCAACATTTGACAATTGCAACCTATTACAACTTCTAGCTTTATGGGATCGGTGTAAGGCCCCGTTCCCGGGACGCTTACAGCTGATAATTCATCGCACATAAAACATATACTCTGCATTTAATCATCAAAACATTGCAGCGGAAACATAAAACAAATGACATTTCATTTCTTCATAAAAACTTTTGCAAAATAATGCATCGTTTGTCAGTTACAAAATTTCATGGTTGTATTACATCACAAAAGCTTTATATAAATGGATGCCATCCAAAAGAGCTGAGCAGCTGTCTCGTGCCATCCTCAGCAACCCTACCTGCCAACTGGAAAATGCATAAAAGTCAGTGTTGCTGAGTGATTCTAGTTTTATAGCAAAACATACTTTTCTTTCATTAAAACCCTTCATGTCAAGTGTGCATGATCATACATCATATGTACATACAGATAATATCATTATTATCTTCGTCATTCTTCCGTTCATACTTTCATTCAATCATCATTTCTTTCATTACTTTCATCATTACCATGAACTTTACCCTTCATGCTCGTGATACTGTGCCTAAGCCTATATAAGACCTTCATCGGTGGTGCCCAATACCAAGTGGTCACAGTACCGAAGGTAAAGTTTAGGTATACCATGTCATATGCAATGCCCTTCATGCTCGTGATACTGGACCTAAGCCTTTAAAAGACCTTCATCGGTGGTGCCCCGCACCAGGTGGTCACAGTACCTAAGACACGCGACAATGGTTCATCCATATGGTCAATCACAAAGAAAGACCCCGATGTGCATCCTCCCGGGGTAGCGAACCCACACACCGTTGGGCTAACACCTTTTAATGGTGTGTCCCGACATACAGTGCTTGCAAGACTTTCTTATATTCATTCATTAATGAATGCATTTATCATCATGTTCCTCTTTCGTTATCTTTCACTTTACGTTGCATAATACTTCGTTCATTCATTATCATAACACGCAAAGTCATGGGAAAGATAAACATACATCATCACAAGGAACATAAACTTGTCATTCATACATCATCATGCAAGGCATCATATATACATAACATACATCATGTATAACCATGCAACATTATCATCATCATGCATAAACATCAAGCACATATCATTACATGCCCATCTTACCATCTATGACTTCAAAAGTCAACTTACATAACCCCTAGGAATCTCCTAGGTCAAAGCCTACATTACCTCTTTTTCCCCAAAAAGTCAGAATTTTTCTAAGTGTTCATCCGCATTTCCTATAGTCATCCGCATTTGCTATAGTTCTTCTGCATTTGCTATAGTTCATCCGCGTTTGATTTACTTCTTCCGCATTTCCATACTGAGTCAAATGCTCACCCGCATTGACTCACTTCATCCGCATTGACTTACTTGCTCATACGCATTTCCATACTTAGTCAAATGCTCACTCGCATTAACTCACTTCATCCGCATTGACTTACTTGCTCATCCGCATTTCCATACTTAGTCAAATGCTCATCCGCATTGACTCACCTTGTCCGCATTCACTTACTTGCTCATCCGCATTTCCATACTCAGTCAAATGCTCATCCGCATTGACTCACTTTGTCCGCATTGACTTACTTGCTCATCCGTATTTCCATACTTAGTCAAATGCTTATCCGCATTTCCTGCACTTAGCCAATGCTCATCCGCATTTCCATACGTAGTCAAATGCTTATCCGCATTGACTTCCACGCACTTAGACATGTTTTAAAACTTATCAAATGGGTCTAAAACATCAAATTCAATTTCCATGCACCGTTCATGATGTTTTAAGCTTAATTCTTACCCTCTAAGCCTTAGAAACACAATCATACATCATCAAACATGAACATAGTCACACATCACATCCTACCATCATCATACACACATTCAAGCATATGGGTCCGAAACCCAGTTTAATAAAAACATACATTCATGCATTTCCAGCCCCAAAATCAGTTAATACCAGTAAAAGAGGGGTCCTAGAACTCACCTTTGCAGCTTTCGAGTATGGCTTCCTCCAAACTCGTCTGCAAATTGAATTCAACTGCTTAGAAACCCAACTAAAAACATACCCGAACACATACAAACACACATAAGCATAAACCGAGGATAAGACCAGCCAAGAACACCATAAAAGCATGAATTCTTACCTTGAATTCGAACTCTTTCTTGTTCTTCCTTCAAAACCGAGAACTTGCTGCTCTTTCTCTCTCTAAAACCCGAAAATCAGAGGTGTATGTGACATATGGGCGACCATACCACCTTTTACACCCACTTTTCAAACATTTTGTCCTTTTGGATACTTTTTACCCCTAGACTTGGGTTTTATTTATTTTCCTTCTTTTCTTTCACTTTATTCTTCTCTTCCTTGACTTTAAAATAACCGGGTGTTACAATCAGTTAAACATCTTATGTTTAGTCAGCATGTAAAATCCCATCAATACCATTGTATGTCATGCTTCGGTGACCCTATGCACATGGTTTCCAATTCAAGTCGTCCTATTTACACACACGTGTGAGTTTACACATACAAGTGGTTAGGTGACCTTTATCCCACAAATATGTTAAGCCCACCTTAAACACACAAGTTCCCTAGAAGTGGTTAGGTGACCTTTATCCCACAATTAGTTCTCAAGTAATTCAAGAGTCGTGTAAAAGGATGGTGTTAAACTTGTTTCCAAAGGGATTTTAGTTTCTATTAATTCTAGTTATGAAAACTCTATGTACCTTGTATTTGCATGCTTTCAAATACATGGCACCCTATGGTTCTCTTTTTAGTAAAACCCTTTTTTATTAAAATCATTAATCCTTTTAATAACCTTTTATTAGTCACTTAATGATTAGGAACCATAAATTTTCAGCTTGTAATGTTTGTTAATTAGTTTGTTTTGCACATCCAAATTACAAACAACCATCATATAACAAACAACCAAACAAGCATAATTAAACAATCACAAGTGCATAACCATAGCCACTAAGTTGACAACACTTGTTTGTCATCACAAGTGTTGTCATTTGGTATTTCCTAAGGGTTGAACACAACACAAAAGATGAGATCTCCAAAGACCCCCACTTGAACTTGCATCCAATGCTTCAAGTCCCTCTCTTTGTGTCTTCCCTTTGTACTTCCAACATGTGCATCTTCTTTTAAAAATTTATATCCTAATACAATTTTCTAATAAAGAAAATACACTTAATCTATTTATTACATCACCATTGAATGAATAAATAAATTACATCCAAATACAAGCACAGAAGAATAATATTACAACCCATTATGATGAAATCAACCAAAACAAACATTCATTCAAAACCAAACCAACACAAGGTCAAGGCTAGGTTATGCACCAATATGAAACAACATAGAAGAACCAAAATAAATCCCCATTTGACCCTAAATTTTCAGCCAACATAAACCAAGAATTTAGGGTTTTTGTCCAAACAAAATACAATCAATATTTGATATCTTTCTTTCAAGGTTTACTCATAAGTATGTGAGATATAACCTTGAAAGATTGGGGATTCATCATAACACCACCAAACAACCCCTTTAAGGTTGTTAAAGTCCTATAAAACCAATTTTACAAGGACAAGTGAAGCTAGTCATCCACATATCTGGCTCTAGATGCCAATGTTGGGTTTGTTGGACCATTAACATAGTTGTTTAACCATTTAAACAAGAAAACGCAGCGGAAACAAACCTTAATATTATGTTTTGTAAACTGAAAATTAAGGCACATAACTTAATATCAACAAACCCAAGAACATAGGATCATATATATGTGTATGAACTAGCTATCAAGAAGAAATAACAACCAAAACAAGACATACAAACTACCTTTGTAGAGCTGCTGAAAAACGTGATTTAGGAGGAAGAAAATGAGGTTCTTGAACAACCCAAACACCAAGGAGAGGTGTCCTCAAGCATCCATACCCACAAGCATCAAGCAAAGACCTTTTTGCTAGGATTCGAACACCAAATCAAGCCAAGAAGAGCTGAAAATCCAATTTTCAGCCTTGAACTTATTCAATAAGATAGAGAAATATGTTGTTCTTGGTCCTTTGCATGTGAGAGAGAGAAGAAGATGGAGTGTATGTCTAGTTCTTGGAGTATGGTACTTCGAAAAAACCAAAGTAACACTCCCCATAAAGGGGCGGCCGAAAATAGGTCATAAGGAGGGGTTTTTCCCCCAAAAACTATTCTCCAATTTTATGAACTAGTTGTTTTATTAGTTATATAATTAACCTTTTAATTATATAACTCATACACACTTTTATTATTTGATGTTATTTAACCAACTTAAACAACATTACAAATAATACCCATGAACAAAATATCCCTATAAGTTGTTCAATCTCATATGCAACTTATTTAGAAAACCCATTTTCTAAATTGGTGTATTTACTTAATTGCATAATCATATCATCAATTAAATATTAATTGGTGTTTGCTAAGCTTGTTATTGGGTATGACCCGACTTGGATCATAACGTACTAACCACATCAATGTTCTATGTGTCTTGGGCATAAAGAATCCAACAGAAGAATACCCGATGAAGTAACATTCATCAGACACGACACCAAACTTTGTCTTCTGCGTCAGAGTATTCAATAAAGTGCACGAGCAACCAAATGGTCGGAAGAAGTCAATTAGAGGCTTTCTCTTATGAAATAATTCATAAGGAGTCTTCATTTTATCTTTGACAATCAACACCCTATTCAGAAAATATGAAGCACAATTCACCGCCTCAGCCCAAAAGATGATGGGTAAGAAGGATTCAATCAACATTGTACATGTAGCTTCAATAAAAGTGCGATTCTTTCATTCATCCACACCATTTTGTTGAGGCGTCCTCGCAGCACTAAATTGTCTTAAAATTTCCTTTGTAGCATAGAATGAATCAAAGATCTGATTTCTGAATTCAATCGTTGTCTGTTTTGATCGCCAAGACCTTTCTCTTGCTTATCAACTCAATTGAAAGCATTAACTTCTACAACTCCTTAGCAGCCTCTCCTTTGTGAGCTAGAAATCTTACCTAAGAATATCTTGAGAAATCATCTATTACAACAACACAAAAAGAATTTTTAGCAATTGACTTAACACTGATTGGGCCAAACAAATCAGTATGAAACAACTCGAGAGAACTAGTTATGCTATTTTCAAGTTTTGGCTTGTGTGGTTTCTTATGTTGTTTGCCATTGGCACACACCATACATTTTTCGCCCACAAAAAAATCTTTTAAAGGAAGTCCCCTAACAAGATTGCTTTTGACTAATTTGTTTATAATTTTGAAGTTAACGTGGCCCAATCTGCGATGCCATAAGAGAGACTCAAAAGTGAAAGCTTTGGACAAAAGACAGGTAGCAGTAGACTTTGACTCTCTTGAACCCATATCAAGAAGATATGTATCATTCTTTCGTGGAGCCCACATGAGTACCATTTCTTCTGGAATATCAATCTCAAATTTTAAAAAGAGACATTCATTGGACTTAAACAAGACCGGAATGTCTTTATCATAGATCTGAGAGACACTCAACAGACTAAATGCAAGTTCAGGTACATAATTGACTTTCTCTAAAGTTAGAGATCCATTGAAAACTTCTCCTTGACCTATCATCTTTCCTCCTTTCTTGTCGCCAGCAAGAATCCCTCCTCAAGAACATCTTTAAGAAAGATGTTATTGACATCAATCTCGTGGAGGAATGGCTGATGACTAATAGCAGTGAAAGCAATATAATTACATACACAAGACATTTTTACAACCGGAGAGAAAGTCTCATCATAATTAATACCATAGGCAAGAGAGTAACCTTTATCAACCAACTAGGCTTTCAAGCAGTGGAGAGAACCATCAGGGTGAAGCTTAACCGTAAACACCTAACAACAATCAACAATCCGCTTTCCTTGAGGAAGGGTTTCAAGATCATATGTAGGATTGGCCCGAAGGGCCCTAATCTTATCCTCAATAGCATGTCATCCTCCTGCATGGGCAAGCGCTATCATCATATCTTTGGGAATCGGATATGATTAAATGACCTTAGTATAGACATGGACTCTAGTTAGAGGTGTGAATAGGCAACGTAATCCTAAATAAGGTAATGAGTGGTGTCTAAAGCTTTGGCCAAAACCAACAGGGATATAAGGATACGATGCACTAGGTGGGTCATACAACGAGTATCAGACGAGTTGAAGGTAGTATCTGGTAAGTGTGTATCGGGCGCAATTGTAAAGAGAGGAACTGAGGACATACCAGGTTTAGGTCTCTATTATGAATCATGTGCCTCTACTGTCTTATCTTTATTAAGCCGAGCATATGTAAAGACCGGGGGATAAGTAGAACATAGGGTACCAAAACAAAGGACAACATGATAGTAGGGATGGTGTGAGACTCAGGTAGAATAGGATCGGAAACTAGTCAGAGATCGTAGTGGGCAGGGGCAGAGCATCATAGGGGCCCGGGGGGCCCCTTTTATTTTTTGTACGTAGTGTTAAATTTTAGTCCGAAAGTGTAACTTTTTGGCCCGGTAGTGTAAATTTTTATATAAATATCGAGTTCGCCCCCCTAAAAAAATTTAATTTTACCCCCGCCCCCCCCCCCCTACGAGATAGTTCAAGCTCCGCCACCGGTAGTGGGAGACTAGGAAAAGTAAGGACGTGGAAGGTGACATTGACACTCGTAAAGTATCGACTGAGAGAGGGGGATTGTAACACCGATACCCTTTCTAGACACGAGAATATCCAAGTAAGTTATAACGAATAGCTCGAGGTTCAAGCTTACTAATAGCGGTACGATGATCATGGACATACACTACACACCCAAATCTGGATCAACGAAAACTGCCAAACAAAGTTGTAAGAGCATTCGCAATCCATTCATTATCCCCGTCCTTATAATTACACTAAAAATCATTATTTTTTCTCTCTTATTTTCAATTAAATAATATTCGATAGTTAAAAATGGATATATAAAAGTGAGATGAGCAATCTCAAACATTTCAACACAGTTTGCAGGTGTATCAAAACGCAATAAGCCATCAAGAAGCAATAACAAACATCTGCCAAATGGTATAAACAACTTTGATAAGCTACACAAGGATCTTCTTCAGCCCTAAGGCAGATCTGTGAAGGTTCGTGCCAGCAACCTCAACTTCTAAGAAGAACCCGCTTTGATAATTTACGTTTGGAAGAATCGATCACAGAGCTTCAAAGTGCATTTCCTGTAAAAAAGTGACGTGTTTTCATTAGACCCTGTTTGGTGTTGTAATGTACTTTATCTACAGGTTTTTGACTCGTTCAATTGTGTTATCATAATCAAACTAGTTGTGAGAAAATGGATTGGTTAGTTGTTAAAATGAGCGTGTTACAAATTGGGTGATGATTTGAGGGTCGAAACAAGTGGTACAACTCGTATATATCCACACTGTTTTTTGAGTTTAAGTTATTGTGCTAAATGCTTTTGCAGAACTAACAACCACTTTTGTAAGGATTATAGACACTGAACTTCCAGTCACATATTGTCAGAAGATAAATCAACTCTCTCCACTCCTTTAAGAAGAGAGAGAACGTTAATACACAAATAGAAGCATATTTTATAGGATGAGTTCCAACCCGTGTGCCTAAGCAACCCATCTAACCCGTTCAAAATAAAGCATAACCCAAATTGGGTCAATAATAGGTATAATCTGGAGGTTAGTCAAATTAAATGGAACAAAAATTTGGGGGTCAACTCTTTATTCTCTATACTTAGCTCTTTTGCGAATAGCGGTTAGGGGGTGTTTGAATGTGCCGTTTGAATGCGCAACATTCGGTTTTTTGTTATCAGCAAATTGGTTCTTATTCTTTTAGAGCAAGAAAACAACATTAAGCGAAGGTCAATGAATCAAACCCTGGCCCCATGTCCTTATGCCAGTCTACGCAATTTACCTCTATCATATGGGTTGTGGGAACCGTGACTGATGGGGGGAGTCGGAGTAGGTCTCCCCACACGGATAAGGATATAGAAATACCTGACTGCAAATTGGGCAAGTGTTGCTTCGCTCCATCCACTCGAGAATGCATGAAAGGTGAATTGATGGTTGCATTTCGTTACAATTCTTGGATTCTCAGCATCATACTCTGCATGTGATCAATGTTTGAGATCAAATCCATCGATTAAACATAAAGTTTGCACCTATGGTCAAGTGGCATTGGTGATTTCCCTTCATAAAAAAGGCGTGGGTTCAAATCCTTGCAAGTGCAAGTTGATAAGTTTTGCCTTTGAGATCAAGATTTCTTTAGCAGATGAAAATAGAAGTGAAATGGAATCTACAACATACAAATTGCACTTTCAAAATCATAACTAGACTGTTTTAATCTAATATGTCAAAGGTGCATATCTAGAAATCAAATTACCTTCAAAACAAGTGGGACAGATGTCCTCTTCCTCGGTCGTTGAATAATCAAGACTTTTCGATGTTTGAAATCCAACCTCAATCTTCTTTGGAGACTCGAGAATAGGGGTGTTACTCTTAGATACATGGTCAAATATCTTGACTTTCACAAGAGTTGTTTTTTGGTGAGCAAGATCATCCAGGCCCATGTTTGTTGATTGTGGAGTTCCTAAAACCACATCAAATGGAATAGGGGTTGGAGGAGATCTGTAAGTGTCAGGTATTGACGTGTCAAGATTTACATCAACTAGTAATCTTGTGGAAAATGAACTCTCGCGGGGTGTTGTCAATTCATGTTCCTCCAAAGCTGGTGGACACTGCAAATGGAGTTGAAAATGGTCAATCTGAGTTATATTTTCTTCCTAATAGGTTGTCACTCGTAAGGTCTAAAAAGTAGTTGAAAAGAAAAAGGTCACATGCTTATTAAAATTGGCCGAAAGCATGTTCAAGTTGTTTACAACCTCCAAATTGCATTATTCAATCAATGGAAGGGATCATAGTATTAGTAATAGTTTGTGTCATCATATTTGACTTTAGTAATTGCATGTTCAAGTATGGAGACCATTTGTTTCTTGAGCAATGACCAAATTCATATCAAACATGTCGGAAACCAGTCAGTTTGACCTCAAAAGTCAAACTACATCGGTTGATACTTGTAACCGATAGTGTAATGAGAAAAAAATAACGTACATAGTTATATACAGGAGTTCCATGGAGCTGAAAATTTTGAGATGAAGAGCAGCAGCCTCCCATTATTGGTTTTGTTTTTGTTTATAGTTTTGTAGAACCTCTGATGCTATTCAACATGAGCCAATTTAAGCAAGTGTCCTACAATGTCGAATGATGAAGAACATTCTAAGTTAACTAAACTAATTTAATGACAGGCATATATGTACATTATGCCCAACTTGGAAATATGACAATAATAAAATGTAGCGTTTTGGATAGAAATGAAATTAAAGAGTAAAACACACTGCTTTTTAACTGAATTGACTGTTTCAAAACCAATCAAAATTTCACAGCAGAAATCATTATATTTCATCACAGAGTAACTTAAAAGAAACATATGAACACGTAGAGACGAATATGATTGGCCTAAAAGAAATAATTTTTTTTCCTGAGAACCAAACATACAAGGACATAATTATTACACAAATTAGTTCAAAATCCACCCAAACAAGTTAAAACATAGACTGACAGACAACGATTAACAAAATATCAAGAGCAACTAGAATATACAAATAAAATACAATAACATCAAAAAATCTCGGTTAACACTAACTACAGGATGTGCAACTAGTAGTGTAAAATTTATAAGCATTTTAGTAGAATTCATATGTCCTGAACACTTTACATCAAAATGGTAAATCATCTAAAAGCAAATAAACATAAGAACAGCACATGCATGCTTGCCCCAGAATCAAACATTATATATATATATATATATATATCATTCGAAATTCAATGCTATATCATCAAAAGTCGAAATTGAAAGACACCCAGATCATAAGTCTGTAAGATTTTCAAAACCCAAGTAGAATTTCAACAGAAGATTTAGAAGTTACATAAACAGAAACTCTTGAGTACCTTATAGCAGTGCGATGAAGAGAGTAATGAAACGATGAAGGGTGAGGGGTATTGATGTGCCTGCTAATGATTTAGAATAGTTAGTATGAAATAAAATAAAATAAAAGGAATATATGGAATTGGGTGGAGAAAAAAGGGGTGAGAAAGAAGAACATAAGAGTCAAAAAGAGGGAATTTGATAGGCATGCTTAAGGGAGAATGTCGTTAAATGTGTTGTGCAGTACACCTTGAAAGTACAATGGTGGGTCATTGTGCCTCAGCCTGGCTGCTTTGCCCACAAGCGTCCAAAACAAATAGCAAAACCATATTAGGCCGTAATATTTATATTATATATAATAATAATAATATAATAATGATAATGATAATGATAATGATATGATAATGATAATGATAATGATAATGATAATGATAATGATAATGATAATGATAATGATAATGATAATGATAATGATAATGATAATGATAATGATAATGATAATGATAATGATAATGATAATGATAATGATAATGATAATGATAATGATAATGATAATGATAATGATAATGATAATGATATGATAATGATAATGATAATGATAATGATATAATAATAATATAATATAATAATAATAATAATAATAATAATAATGCCCGTTTTAACTTGCACAAACCAAGGTAAACTTGAAACCTAAAATTCTCCCACGAGTGTGAGACTAAAATTTTAAGTGACAACTACTTTGATTACCTAAAACACAGATACATGATTTCCCAAATCACACCCGTAAAACATCTTTTTGTTTTTATTCTTCTTTTTTCTCTTGGTATTAGTCATCAACTTTTTATATATATAAACAAACAAACAAACCAACATACCCAGTAAATCCCACTCAAGAGCAAGGTCTGGAAGAGATAGTTGGTGGCGAGTCTTTCCTCTATCTCTATCTTAGGAGATAAAGAGACCGCTTCCGAAAAAAACCCCGACTCAATAAGAAAAACAATAATCATAGCAATTATAATATACGGCATATAAAACACAGGTATAGATCACATAAAAGCTGAAAAATTGAGTACAACAAATAATCGTCAAGAAACGCACGAAAGGGCAAATTGAAGAAAACAGGGGTCCCGCAACTAAGTCAATATATATATATATATATATATATATATATATATATATATATATTATATATATATATATATATATATATATATATATATATATATATATATATATATATATATATATATATATTATATATATATATATATATAATTATATTTTTAATTATATATTAAATTGTAAAGTTGTATATTAAATTCCCCTTGGTTTCATACTTTCATTACCATCCCTATCTAAAGCCATTAGCTTCTTGCCTAGAAGAACAAAAATCATTTGAATAATGGCTTCTACGGTTAAAGGACTAAAAAGGCTTAATGTAGCAAAAAGCCAAAAAGGCCGAAAATAAAGAACCAGAGATTAAAGATATATACGGTTATTTGGACTTTGGGCCGGTTTTGATTTTTGGGTAAAGCAGGAAAAAGCCCGACATAAATAGCAAAAGACACATATATGGTGGTTTGGGCCGGTTTTCACTTTTAAACCCGTTAGCTTGTAGCTGAAATGAAATAGCAAAAAAAAAAACTTTTGGCTTCGCCCGGGTTCGAACCGGAGACCTTCAGTGTGTTAGACTGACGTGATAACCAACTACACCACGAAACCACGTTAATTTATTTACGTAAACTAAAATTAAAACAGAAAAATCAGATGATTTGTATATGGTATGCCTGAAAAGTTCTCGTGTTTTGAAAATGGTATGTTGATATGCATAAGAACATTATTGTTATTACATTTGCATATACTAAAAACATATATCTCATTCTAAATATCTTTTCTTGTTGTCCATTTACGTGTTTTATCAAATTCGGATAATATCTACATCAAAAAGATAAAGTTCCTATTACATTTTACGTTTCTATGGAATGACAGGTTCAGAACTCATTTTCATTTTCAACATGTTATGGATCCGTCACACCAAGGCACCTCTTATGTAAATATACGCTTTAGTTTTGTTATATATATCCAAGTTTTTTTTCATGTCGCCAGAAGGAAAGTTACTTGTTAAATCCACAATGCAAGCTTGATCGTAACGAAACATATGCTGCATATATAATTAAATTATCTAAACAAAAACATGCTACCCAATGTAACATTATGGAAAAAAAGATACTAAATTATAAAAGTAAAAAAGACAAACCAACAGTGGAAGTCTAATTATTACCCTCTTTAATATAAACCATATGATGAGTTGATCCCATGCATACACCAAATATTGATCTGACCAACATTATCAGTTTTCCTTGGTGGTGAGTGGCTCCTGGGAGGATATTCCAGTGGAGTTGGAGAATGATGCTACCTTAATCTCTTGGTTGTATAATTTACTTAACTCATGGTAATAAGGACATGTTCTTGACTCCAAAGATCTCTTCTTGTTTGCATCTTTTGTTTTCCTAAAATACTTGTTTATATTCTCCCACTTCTCCTTGCACCTCTTCGCACTTCTCTTGTATCCCAACTCTAACATGCCTTGTGATATCCTCTCCCATAAAGAACCTCCACCGCCACGCCCGCCATGGTCCTCACTATTACCACCATTAATGCCATTGCTCACATTGCTTCTTATGCTTATCAATGCCAAACCTCTTCTCTTGGCCATCTTTTCCCAATGTCATCATTTGCTATCAGCTGATCTTGATTATAAGGTTGTTTTTGGTGATATTGTTTGAAGATGGTGTTTTGGAAATTTCGGTCAGGGACACGGCTTGTCAATGTTTGTTACAATAGCTTGAAGGTCTTCTAAGTTAATATTAAAAGGGATTTGAATCTTTTCATCAAAAGATGTGATCTTGTTGAGGAACTGAGTGATGGTAGATTGTCTATCTCTTGCCATCTCTTGTTCTTGTTCCCTGATGTGAATTTCCATTTGCAACCTTTCCATTTCTTCCTTCCTCCAAGCTTCTTCCCTCTTCATCTTCTCTTCTTCGCGATTCGCCATGTCTTCGAGTAGCTTTTTATGCATTTCTTCTTGTTGAGCCATCATCCTGTTCACCAAGTCAACGCACAACCCTTTGACCATCTTGAATTTCTTGTGTTTTCTCTTCCTCTTCTTGCTCTTTGTCACTTGTGCATCATCTTGATCAGTTGGTTGTGCTACTATCTCAAGTGGGTTCTTTTCAAAATGACCTTGTTGCCCCGGGGCCTCAAGATTTTGTTCTCCCTCTTTAATTTCCTGTGGTTGTGTTTGTTCTTGGTGATTCACATGTTCAGTAGATTGATCAATGGGGACATGGTGGTGGGTGTTTTGGTCTGAGTTATTGCAGAGATCATGTTCATCAAGTTCTTCACTAATCAAGTACCTGCTGCTGCTCTTGTTGCACCCTATGGTAGTACTACTGAAACTCCTGCAAGTTTCTTCTTCATACTTCTCTTTGCATTTCTCTGAACTTCTTTTGTACCCCATCTCTGCTAGCTTTCTGTAGCTCCAACAACCATTATACAAAGTTAACAAACATCTAAACAATATCTACTGCCCACACATACATTTTTGTTTGCATCTTAATTACAATCCTTATCTATCTTCAAGGTTGTAAAGTATTATTACATTTTCTATAAAACCAACTGGTATACAAACTGTAACAGTACTATATATATAACCAAATAGCAACATGGTTACAGAAACATTACAAAACAGAAGTGATTAAAGTATATATAGTATTTAGATTAAAGGATAGCTAAGAAACATGTTGATTTGATTTCACATCCTAAACAGGTGATCTTAATTACATCATCAAAGTTCAAATCTATATGATTGTTGCACTTATAAATATTTGTTTGGAATGGAAATCAACTTCATCTTCTTTTTTTACTGCGAACACACACGCTCTCTACTCTACTCTTTATAATATCATCGACGCACGAAACATCTGTCTAATTACCAAATTAAAGAGAGCATTTAACTAAGCAATGTCAGAAGAATAATATATTACTGATTATGATTACCTGGAAACATGGTCCCAGTTAGTGAAATCTTTATACCAATTCTCGGAACTAGATTTGATCCTCAAAAGTTGAATAACTTCATCGTCGGACCATGACTCGTTGACATCGACACCAAGTTCGTTTTCTTGATCTGCTTTGCCTTCAGTATCATTGTAGTGATCGTGTGTCGGTGTTCGTACAAGTGATTAGGTTGAAAAAGAGTTTGAGGATGATGAGTTTGAACTTGAAGAGGAGGAATAAGAGTGGATCAAAAGATAGAAAATTTAGGTTTGTTGAAGTTGAAATTGGTGGTGTTTGGATCAGAGGAGAATTTGAAGGAACTGTTGAAGTGGGTGTAGAGATGAACCTGTGAAAATGCTCAACTGGGACTCCATCATACATAGTCTTAAACTCTAAATTGATTTGGTGTACTCTCAACACACAAAACACACTTTTACTGTGTGTAAAAGCAATAATCTTGAAAGTCCTTTCTTTCTTGAAAAGAAATGATATTGGGAAACACAAGACAATTTCTTTTTCTACTTGCAAACCACTTACTTTAAGCACATAGTAACACACTTATATTACTATGTGTAAAAGAAATGGTCGATCCTGAAAAACACAGAAAGACCTTGTCTTTTTCAATGGTTCACTATTCTTTTAACACACAGACCGACAGAAACAAACAGGCTTACTGTGTGTTAAAGAAATGATTGATTCTGAAGAAAAACATAACAAAAATCCTTTTACGTGATGACTAACTTTGACACACAAACAACCACACTGATCGAGGGTGTAATATTTAAAGATTTTTTGAAATCTAAAACAACCTTTTCTCACCAGCTCATGACTGATGAACTCACCTTCAGTAAACAGATACACACTTATAACAACTGTAGCCAAGTAGAAGTAAAAGTTGGAGAAGAAGCTGCTCATGAACTCAAACAAAAAACACACTTAGCTAGCTGAGTGTGTTATAATTGTAAAAGATGAGTGTGTGTAAAGTCATCTCTCTTGCAGTCTCTCTATCTTATCATTGTCATGGATTCATCAAAGACATTTGTCTTGTATGACAGTAGAGAGAGAAAGAGTAGGGCATAGATGGTTTCTCTTTCATATGATATAAGTACTAATTGAATGAATGAATATATATGAGGTAGGAGAGAGTGATCCAATTAGTGGAGGGCACGTGCAGGTGACCACACACGTGGGCCTCTGTGTGGTCACATGGTACTGTGTGTGTCTGAGAGTGTGTGTGTTTAAGAATCCTATGTAGATAGGAGGGCAGGGGCCTTGGATTGATCATATGATGGTGTAATAAACGGCAAAGAGATAGCAGGAGCACGTGAATGCATGCACACAACTGGGACCCCCTTATTTATTGAGGAATAGAAAGGAATTGCTACTAAAATTTGAATTTAAAACTAAAAAATTAGATTTAAATGGTGTCTACAAAAGTGAAATCCATGTATCAATTAGGGAAAGGAGAAGCTTAACTCAAGGGTCCTAAGAGGGGGTTATTTTGTTTTCTTTACTTTTTTTTTTAACACATAAGCGTTTCATCAGTTATTCTCTCGACTTTTTCTTATATTTTCTTTGAGTGTTTTCCTAGTTTGAAATACGATCTTCTCATTTGCAATATCAATCCAGTAAGTACTTGTCTAGAGGATCTTTTAGTCACCCTCATTCCGCATAATATTTATATCAAATTAACTAACATGTGTTTTACACATATCATATAAAACCAATAGTAGCGGACTAGGTTTAAAGTATAATGGATGGGTGGAAGAAAAAATAATACATATATATATATATATATTATATATATATATATATAATGAATTGTGAAAGAAAATTTTAATTAATAAATAAAAATTATATGATGAATGAACCCACAACTATCCGGTAGAAACTGATTGAATCACGCCAATTCAATAAATAGTTTAAAACAAAACAGCTTATGGAAAATATCTTCTCCAATAGCATTCATATTTTATCAGAAATACATGTTTTATTAAAGTCCTAAGTCTGTTAAGTTTTTATATTTAAACCAAATAAATCAAAAATAGATGACATAAAGTATATTTATTATGATTTAAAATTGGGTTGCAATATGTTTGGTTTACAATTTAGTTTCTAAAGTAGTTCCAACGGACTGTTTTAAATTCCAGGCTTATAAGAAAAAAGAAAGTTGAATTCTAGTTTCTGAGATACCATGAGCCATGGTGTGCCTGCTGATAAAAGCAGATAGTTTCACTACACTGGTTGGGATGTGACAAAGTCACCATTGTAGACGATAAACATCATTATGCATTAAAAGCGGGTAATGTTCTGCAATGATGGAAATGAGACGCAGTATTACATAAAACATTGTCTATTTGTTCATAATTAGAGAATTTATACAAGCACAACATATATAGGTTCAAAAATCTGACAAAACAAATACTTATATATTGCATTAACAACTGTGCAGGCAAACCTGTTTTGAAACAAGCATATGATGTTTAAGTACCGTAATTGGATTTCATCACGAACAAACCATCCTTCTTGAGAATATACAGTAATGACATTAGACAAATATTGACATGTTTGTCCAGCATCATTCATTCTTGCAATGATTATGCTAATTTTGTCTGTTATTTTCACAAGAACAATAGTTAGTTTGTGATGAAAAGCCAAGTATGATAGTTCAGAAAAAACATTTGTTCTAGAAATTTATAAACTTATGGGATATAGCTATATCCATACTTGAGCGTCCTTTCTTCAATTTCCATCTTCGTGCATGTGAATGAATATTTCAAACTAAACATTTGCCCCAACAGACTTCGGGTAACTAGATTTTAGATCAATTTCAGATACATCAACAGGTACTCGTGACCATCCAGCTGAATCTTTGGCCTGAGTCTTTCTTCTCATAACCAGGAACGCAATTGCCAGTAAACATACTGCAGCTGTCAATGATAGTAAACGGTTCATCTGACCACCCGCTTGATTTTGGATTCCAACTGGCCAACACACACTTCACCATCAAGACTACTCATTGAATTACTCATCTTCCATATCTCTAACCCATTTAATATACCACCAACCGCATGTGGCATGCTCAATTTGAAGGACCGATATCAACTCTTATAACATCAGAATACTTCTCAGGATCAACCACAAAATCAGCATAGAACGGTGAAGCTAGCATATAGTTTGTGAGACTCGAGAGATCCAAATTCTCATAAACCAAATTCCCATTCAGATAAACATTGAAATATATCATGCCAATTGAGATACTTGCAATATCACAGAAATGCAACCTTACAAGATAGCTGAATCCCTTGTGTACAGGGAGAACCCAAGTCAAATTCAGTTTTGGGATTGAATCATTCAAACTAGAAATCAATCTTGCACTGTTGTACATGTTGTCTGGACCCACTTGACGGCTCGCACCACCTAACCGGTAATTGATTCGACCATCAAAGTGAAGTTTTTTGTAGGATTCCATGGAACCATCACCCAATTTTAAAAACTCATCATCAGGAACCCAATGTCTCCACAAAGAATCATTGAAAGGTGTTACTTTAACACCACCAACACTAACCCTATAAACAGTCTCATACGCATGTCTCATGTTTTGATGAGAACTCACATTCTCATCAGCAATTAAATCTTTAGGAGCAGAAATCACCTCAATCGCATTAACAAAGGCAAAACTAGTTTTATCTACAGGAATAAACCTAATCACAAGCTCATCGTCATCAACGGAGATCAAGAAATCCTTAATTCTAGGGTTTCCTTTAGGATCAGCAGAGAAATTATGTAATAACACGTATCCATTAGCGGAAACATGAAATTGGTCATGGCACGTGCTGCCAATATTCTTAAAATCGAATTTATAGAAATGAATACGTACCAAGTGCGAACCTTTTTCTTTGATTTTGAACTTGTAATGTGAGGGTTTCGTGAAAACCCTAGTGGTGTGATAAATAGGGGACAAACTGGGATCTGGGTTGGAGTTGTTGAAGGCTAATGATTTGGTTGCTGAGAGAGTGGGGGAGGATCCGTCTCCGGTGAAGGTTCGGTGGTCAAGGTCAACCACGGTGGGTGCGGTGGTGCCGCAGTCGATGAGGTAGTGGTCGGTGGGGGAGAAAGCGGCGATCGCAAGTGCGAATGAAAGGAGAAGAAGGTGTGCGATTGGAGTGTGCATCGTTAGGGTTTGATGATGGACGAAAGAGAATCAAGATTTGAGAGTATGGAGAAAATGAAGAAAAAAGAAGAAGACGAAGAAGACGAAAGAAATTTGGGGTGGTTAACGCGTGGTTGAGTTTTGCTTCACTGGCATATTCTGTACACTAGACTTTTTCAACACGCTTCTTAGTTCTTTCTTCTAAACAAAAACATAACATTACCGTATAATAATTTATACTACCAGTTTAACTAATGATATTTACAACTTATTTTCGTTATCCCATTGTGATTTTAATAGTAGTATTATTATTATAGATTTACACTCGATTTTACTTGTGTGTTTTTCAAACAATATTAAACCTTAAAATGGAATGAAAATCAAACATAATAAGTATGTGAAGCCTATGGTAATGAGATCGCTTTTAATAATACAAGCAAAGGAAGAGTGTTGTTGGTCAATAAATTCTACTTTATTTTTAGCCGATCACAATAGTTTAAAATTATTAAAATCTAATTTCTCTAGAATTTTTATTTATCTTCTCTAAAATGACTTGATACCATTCTAACCCGCGAAAATTTAACAAAGATATTTCAAATGTGTAAAGATACGTTACGGGTAATTCTTTTATTATACAAGTGATTGATCTCAACCGCTAGTCCCGATAGTCTCTATGCCCTCCACGATTGTGTTCTACCTCGCATCTTCCGTCGAGTTCTTGAAGAAGTTAAAGAAAGCAAGAGAGAAACATTGTTTAGCTACTTTGTGTTTATACATCACTGAAATATAAATTAGAGTCTTATATATAGACAATGACCTCAACTACTTCTAAGCAAACTAAATACTACAAACAGAAGTAGTTTCAATAACTGACCAACAATTATCTTATATCATATTTCAGTAAATATATATTCTTGATTAAAACTTAGAAAATAATAAAGTAGAAACTTTCTGATCCCTCATAAGATGTTAAGACATAAAAAAATGTAACCTCTTCCAGTCAAAACTGAATCTCATTAGGGTCTGAGGCTTTTGGGTACCCATTGTACTCCAGCTTCACATTCAGTGTCGCACAAATAGCCCGAAACTTTAGCCTTAACGATGCCATAATATCCGTTACAGACTCATTTTCTGGCTCCAAAATTGGATACTTGGACACCAACTCATCCATCTCTTTAATGTTCTTTTGAACTCTAGTTGAGAAGCAACTTGGTTCAACTCGAATCGCAGAGTTCCAAACATCAATGCAGCCTCTGTAAAACCCTAACTCCTCACCAGTTACGAACCCGGTTTTTAATCCAACTTCCCGTCCATCATCTTTTCCAGAGGCGAAACCAGCTTCATAGCCTTCTTGAAAGCCTTCGTTCAAGTGGGTGTCTTCTAAATGTAGTGACTCGCCAAATATGTCATCGGGAATGTCCATACGGCCAACTATGAAGAGCATGAAGAAAAGATAACCAAATACGCAAGAGCAGATCACCATTAATCAGATTTCATAATGATAAGTACAGATGGCAAGACAAAACATACAATTTTTAACTGTGGGTCAACATGGGTTGGGTTAGGTTGGGCAATCCCACAAACACAGATTTTATCATCTTCTAAAATTTTATACCCCAATAAATAAGATTACAAAAGCTTTATTAATTACAAAAAAATGTAACCTTTTCAACAATTTAGCTACACTTTGAATGAATGTCAATCCATTTGACGTGTTTCTTTTTAGTATATCCTTAAGCTTCAAACTATATGACGCGTTAGTGATAAGACATAACCCATATCAACCCATTTGTAAACCAGAAGTGTAAAAATGGCTACATCTAATGAGAAGCAAGTATTGTTATGTTTACTTGGAAGTACAAACTCATTGGGACTCTAGAACTACAAATAAAAAGAAGCAGATGAAAGCTGAATTAGTTATAAACTTTTTCAGTTTTCATCTCACTATTTTCAGATTAACATAAATAGTCACATTTTTATATCAATACAAACTATTTATGCATTCAATTAGTCTTTTATTAGGAGGTTAAGAACTATGTAACTAAACCCCTTGACAATGATAGGTGATAGCCATATTCAGAACAATAATCTCTAATACATCATGCTATGAATGATTTGCGCAGGACACCCTTGAGCTTGCAAGGCGGATAGTCACAGTTCTACAGTTTCCTTTTAAGATTATACAAGATCATGTGAATATGAAGATTCTTACATGCTAGCAGATATGGGTGCTTTCAAATTAACATTTGTGATGGAACTGGATGATAAACATTTCAACAAATTGGGCATTTCTTCATACAACAATAACAACAGGCATGTGAATAATTAAGTGCTCACAAAACAGTGTATATTTGCCCCAAAAAGAATGACACTCCAATTGTTAGAAAGTGTTCCATAAACTAATTTTTTGTGAACTTTAAGTGTTTTTGTTCTGTTGAAGATGAAAAACAACGAGATGGATTTCATGAAATCGATAGAAGTAGTCTGATAGTCTCAATGAGAGCTGGTGGAGGCTCATACTGTTCAAAGGGATATTTTTTGTTTGGATCACAGGAGAATTCGCAGGGTGGATGTTGTTTGATCGAGCAGATGAAAATCCATGGGTTTTGTCATTGTCAGTTGTGAGCAGCTGTGGGAAATAGAGGGTTATATGCAAGCACACAAAGCAAAGCTCCATTGAGCAATTGGATACACAATTAACATGTGTTCAATCGGTCATACTCGTACGGTGCAAAACAACTCTAACCAAACTATAAACACAAACATTCACATATATCAGTGTATCTGTCACCATTAGAGGTGTTTTAAGATACCTTTTGATGCCACAGTCTTCACCGGAAGAACCCTAATCGTCAGCCGTTCAATTGTTTCTTGATTGCTTTGATTTCTTGGCCGATATTAGAGTTTCTGTAAGTTATAATCGAATGGTGCTGCTGCAGAGAAAACCCAATAAGAGAATAGAGGGGGTGGCCGCGACGGCGAGTCGGCAACGGGGCGGCGGCGGCGGCGACGGTCCGGCCGTGAATATGATGAGCTGCAGGGGTCAATGGTCGATGGGCGTGGGATTAAGGTGGGGGTATTGTTTCTTCGAATAATCATAAAATGTTAACACGTATTTACACGAATTTTACCCTTGCTTAACTTGCCGATCTGATTAACACACAAAACGTATTAAACTCAATGCAAAACTTATTAATTCCGTGTCGTGTCCATTCATGTTAACACGTCACTATTAAAAATTATCGACACTACTAGTTATAGTCACCAACTCTAGATATAGTGAATTGTCGTTTTTTTTTTCAATTTACTTTGATTATGTTTGTCAATTTCATTTAAAAATATATTTTTTCTTTCATTTGACTCCCAAAGATTTTACAAAATTATCATTTACATCACGAAAAGTTAGTTTTTTTCATTTATAATAGGGTTATTGGATTTCAATGATCATAAGTTTTATTTATTGGTTGAGATTAATCCTAACTCGATAAATGTTTACAGACACTTCCAACTTTAAATTTATTTTTCTTCAACGATCTCTTACTAATTGAGAGCTAACCCTATTAGTTTTTTAATGACGTGGATTGTTTTTGTGGCCAAAATACTAAGCGAAAAGTTGAAATATACCATTCGCTCCGTCACTTTGAAACTTGCAAACCAAAAACCCGTCGATCTTCACCTTCTGATTTGAACTACCTGACTCGTTAGATGTATATTTTAGGTGATGACGAATGCTAGACAATGGAAAACGGACCTAATTGAGACTAGGCAGTTTTTAAGTTAAAAATGGCTTAAAGTTGATCTCATTTTATCAGAATAACCAACGATGGGTAACTCTTAGTTAGTAATGGATCATTGGAGAAAAAATAAGTTTAAAGTTAGGAGTGATTGTAGATATTTCTCGATTTAAAATTAATCCCGGCCAATAATGAAAGTTGAGATTATTAAAATCTGATAATCTTTTATAACATTAAACAATCTATCATTAAAAATGGTAGTTATGTAATGCTATATATAAAGACAAAAAATCTATTTTTTAAACGTGTTGGTGTTACAATTTCATTCGCGTGTTATTATTCAACTTATGAAAACCTCAATCAAATATTTCATCTTTAAACTCTTTATCGTGACTGAATCACGAGATTGTCTGCTTCATTAGTATGGAGAGAAGAATTGACTTCGTTCTTTGCGACAATCGGGAACCCATTGTGCAGAGATTGTACAATAGAGACTATTGCCTCTAGTCACAATTGCTCCTATATCATGATTCAGTTCCATTCGATTATTAGTGGTGTTTTAAAATATATGAATCTAAGAATCCAATCCAAAATTTGAAATATCCAAACATTCGGATTCGGATATTGATTTTTAAAAGTTACAGATATTTGGATATCTGATTATCCGAAAACTAAAAAATAACTTTTTTATTTGTAAACATTTTGAACATTTTTTTTATTTTAGGTTAAGATTTTTTAATGTATATTAGTATCACACCACAACCATGCCGGCGAAATCATCGAGATGTGAGGGTTAAGATTGTTCACAATCACATAACGCTATTATTTAATCCAATTATAATAATCATAAGTTTCAATTGTACCATTACAAACATAAGTCTCAAAGATGAAAATAGACATAACATAAGATGTAAATAATCCAAGGCAATTCGTTTATTAAACTAGGTCCAATCCTAGATGTGGATAAACTTCAAAGATAGCATCAAACTTGGTGTTTCCTAAAACATGTTAAAAATAAAGGGTCAAGATAATGTTAGTGAGATTTTCATAGTTTTCATACATAAATATATAAAAGATGGCAATTCGTGTCATAAGTTAGTGAGCACAATAACTAGGGATGTATGACAGATGCAATAATCAAACCTTGACAGTTTACAAGATTCCACATTTACAAGATTATATCATTAGCTAAGTGTACTTGGATTAACCAAGCAGGCTTGTCAAGCCCATAGATCTATGACGTCATCAGGCTAGCAATAGTTAATGATTACACATATAACAGTCAATACATGGTAATTACTAAGATCAACTAACCACAACATACGAGAGAATTGCCAAAAGTTTACAAGAATCAAACGAGTTACAAGTACAATGGTTATAAGACAACATGTTTCACCCCAAAGTGTAAAAAAATATGCAAAATGGGGTATAGAAATACTCACTTGATATATATATATATATATATGCAAGATGATAATAAGAAATAAACAATGTTCCAACGATTTCCTTTTTACAAGTCACCTAAACGTATTTATTCCAAGATTAAGTTCAACAATAGGGTTAACGTTTAGACGTGATCTAGGGTTTCAAGGTAAGATTTGGAATTTTGGTAAATAAAAGTTAATGATGAAGACATTTTTCTTTTAATTTAATAAACATAATTATACCAATTAAGTAATTTAAGTTGAATTTAATCATTTATAATAGTTGACAAAGCTTAAATATAAAGTAGTACCTTTTTTATTTATTTGAAATAATCACGAATTAAATAATAATTAAAGGTAATGTTTGAATCAATAATAAATTTTTTTTATGATTTAAATCATTATTTAGAGTCTAATTTTATAAAATAAAATTAAATATAACATTTGTTAAAAATATTTTATAAGAATATTAAACTATTTAAGAAAATAAATTTACAGAAAATAATTAAGTGACTTTAAGAAAAAATAATGTACAAAATAGATTTTTATAATTTTTCAAAAATTCTATACCATTTTTCAAAAAGCTAGAAAGCCCCAAAAAAAATAGTTAAGGTTACCCGGGTTAGAACCCAGGATCTCCAGGTTTGATTGAGCATGTGTAACCAGTAGACCAGGGCCATCGTTGTAACATCCGTCGATTTTCAAAATTATGAAACAAAATCCAAATTCATTTTAAACTTTCATACGATGGAAATTTTAATATTAAATTTTTTTTATTTATTTTATTGAATAAAACGCGTTAAATGTGCAATTTAAGCAATATTAAAAATTGTATTATTCATTTTATCATTTAAACAAAGAATAATAATTTATTTATTTTATAAATAAATATTTTTCATAAAAATATAAGTCTTTATTTATTATTTTATAATAAATAACTAAATAGAAAAGACTTATTAAAACTTATAAAGTTATAAAATGAATTTTAATAAACTTATAAAGTTACAAGTCTTATAAAGTTATAAAGATTTTATAAGAAAATAAATTGTAATTATTCTTTTATCTATTTTTTATTTAATCTTATATTATATCAAAATCATAACTCTTTTTAAAAGACTTATAAATCACCATTAACACTATTCATAACTCCTCCTAACCTCAAGTATAAAAGCAAGGCTTACGCCTCACTTTTTATTTGTTTATTCTCTAAAAATCTCACTATCATATCTTTCTTTCATCCATTGCTTATGATCATTTTGAAAAATTTATTTTACAAGAAATTTTAATAATTCTTAATACTAAGGTAATCTTTTATTGCTTTTTTATTATACATTTTAATCATCCTAACATCCAATTGTTCTCATAACTTTATGTTTTTACTATTGTTCTTTCTTCTACCAAATCTCTTTTTATTTAAATCATCATCATTTGATCTTTAAAATTTTAATAATCACTAACCTTATAACAATCACTAACATTCTTAAATCAAGCTAACAACACACTGACATAAACAAAGAATCCCGTTTGCATATGGACGGCTATGCCGCCGCATTCGGTTATTCCACAAGATTATTGTTCTAAATGATGGCTATGCCAAAATCTTAGGATATTTTTATAAATCAAATGAAGAATAATATATCATATATTGACAAAATAAAATGTTCTAACCCGTTTCATGCTTTAATGATTTTAAAAGTGCACATAAGTGCCTTATTACAATTCTGGCAGAATATAATCTTACTTCAACCGACTATAACTTGATCATACAAAATAAATTTGAGTAAACTCAGACTCCAATGTTAATTTCTTTGAATTACCTTTTCAACGACAATTTGTACGTATATACTTGTAAACGTTTGAGACTTGTAAAACTGTCAAGGTTTGATTGTGCATTTTGTCTTACATCCCTAGTTACTTTGTTCACTAATCTATGACATGAATTGCCATCTTTTATATATTTATGTATTGAAAATTATGGAAATCTCACAAACATTATTGTTGACCATTTATTTTTAACATGTTTCAAGTTTAATATTTGAGGTTTCTCTTCGTGCTCATATAAGACTTGGACCTAGTTTAAATAAATATGTTATTTCTTTATTTGAAGCTTTTATATTGTATGGACTTATTTGTCTTGTAATGTTCAGTGATTAATGATATTTAATATTATTTCAACTTAATTAGTTCCATGTGCTATGAACAATCGTTTTACATTCGTCCGCCCCGATGATTCCACCATCAGTCGGGGTGTGACACATTCGTATGAGAGCCATGGTTATAAGGAATTAGGTTATTAGAAATGAAATGACCTAAACTATAACTAAGTACCATTACACATGAGTCCTCTCATGTATTTTATATTCTTAGATAGGATTTTATGTGCCTTATGTGTTTATACTTGATTATGTGCTTATATGCCTTATGTGCTTATTCTTATACTTTGAATCTTATCAATGCACACACAAACCTTAAATCATATTTTAAGGCATTAGGTGCCTAAATCAAATGGTTTTCAAAATGAGTTTTGAATTGTTATTTGTGGTTTTCAAGTCTCGTCAAAGTCTATGTCCTATAACTTGAAACATGTAATGCTGGAAGAGCGTGATGCCTGTATCTCGAGGTGTTCTGTCTAAGAAAGGTATTCATATAAATCCAAATCAACTGATGGATCCGTTTACCTTACCTGGGAACCCTTGGGGTGAGTGTTAGCTTATAAGTACACATGTCTTCATTAAGGTTGTAGTTCACCTAATACTTTGATAAGTCAACGTAATGCTTTTGTTTGTAAACCGAACGTTACACCCGAAACATCTTGTTAATTTAAATCGTTTTATCATTGATCTTTGGATCTTAAAACTCACTACTCGATTCTCTTAACAACCCTTAATAATTTTTTTTGAATGTCTTCCCTTCCAAACCGCACTTATCCTGCAACCTCATCTCAATGTTACTTTTATTCTGAACCAAACCATTAATCTT
Organism: Flaveria trinervia; assembly: GCA_025506515.1. Classification (NCBI taxonomy): domain Eukaryota; kingdom Viridiplantae; phylum Streptophyta; class Magnoliopsida; order Asterales; family Asteraceae; genus Flaveria; species Flaveria trinervia. Next base: position 474,813 of record CM046454.1, on the reverse strand, counting down.
AACAAACATGATTCACGTATCAAATTTAACTAATGCAACTTTGAAACCTCAATGACATAAGTAAACAAGAATCAATCATCTAGAATCCTGTAAAGTTTTTTGCTTGAGAAGCTCCTATGAATTCATATCTCATCCAAAAGTGTCCTGAATATATTTCTCATACTCGTTAAGCTGAGTCTCGTGTTGATTTAAAACTTGGTGTTGTGTCAAAACCTTCCTAATCGTCTTGAACCGCTTGACGTGTAAAAGCCTATCAATTGAAATTCTAAATTAATAATCTTGCACCCTTTTGCCAAGAAACACATCAAATCATGAATTATAAAATTTAACAAACTTAAGCATAACAAAACATCATAATTAAACTATTGAATTTACGCGCTCCCAATAGTTCACTTGCGAATGTGAAATGAAATCCAAGTCTCCTCATATCCTCGAAATTATTCTTCTCGAGATTAAATTTCAGGAACAAATTTCTTAAAGTAGGGGAGACTGTAACATTCGTCGAATTTTAAAATTATGAAACCAAACCCGAACTCACTTTAAACTTTCATACGATGGAAATTTTAATATTTAAATTTTTTAATATTTATTTTATTGAATCATACGCGTTAAATGTGCAATTTAAGCAATATTAAAAAATTTATTCATTTTATCATTTAAACAAAAAATAATAATTTAGTTATTTTATAAATAAATCTTTTTGATAAAAATATAATCTTTATTTATCATTTTACATAAATAACTAAATGGAAAAGACTTATTAAAACTTATAAAGTTATAAAATGAATTTTAATAAATTTATAAAGTTATAAGTCTTATAAAAATTATAAAGATTTTATAAGAAAATAAATTGTAATTATTCTTTTATCTTTTTTTTAATCTTATATTTATTTCAAAATCATAACCCCCTTTTAAAAGACTTATAAATCACCATTAAAACCAATCATAACCTCCTCCTAACCTCAAGTATAAAAGCAAGGCTTACGCTTTATTTTTTTATTTGCTCATTTTCTAAAAATCTCACTATCATATCTTTCTCTCATCCATTGGTTAATTTGAAGAATTTTGTTTTACAAGAAATTTCAAGAATTCTTAATACTAAAGAAATCTTTTATTTTTTTTATATTATACATTTTAATCATCTTAACATCCAATTGTTCTCATAACTTTATGTTCTTACTATTGGTCTTTCTTCTACCAAATCTCTTTTTATTTAAATCATCATCATTTGATCTTTAAAATTTTAATAATCACTAACCTTATAACAATCACTAACATTCTTAAATCAAGCTAACAACACACTAACATAAACAAAGAATCCCGTTTGCATATGGACGGCTATGCCGCCGCATTCGGTTATTCCACAAGATTATTGTTCTAAATGATGGCTATGCCAAAGTCTTAGGATATTTTTATAAATCAAATGAAGAATAATATATCATATATTGACAAAATAAAATGTTCTAACCCGTTTCATGCTTTAATGATTTTAAAAGTGCACATAAGTGCCTTATTACAATTCTGGCAGAATATAATCTTACTTCAACCGACTATAACTTGATCATACAAAATAAATTTGAGTAAAATCAGACTCCAATGTTAATTTCTTTGAATTATATTTTCAACGATAGTCTATACGTCTTCAAACTCAATCGGACGACTCAACAATAGCCTTCACAAGATAAGTGCATATTTCAGCACCTTCTGTCTTATGCTGCTTGTTTGACCTATTTAAAGATCTTTTCATAAAACTGTTTCTGAATGAAAGTTTTCCGGGAGACTTTGAACTAATCAATTATAAATTTTTATAATTTTATGAAACCGTTTTCTATTTTTAAAACTGTTCAAACACATTCCAAACATTCTGTCCAAAATCTAAAATTGATGCAAGAATCCTTTTTCAATCTGCCTTTCATTTTTTAGCATTCTCTAAACATCCTAATTTCTTGTAATGAATTCCAACCTCAAGTTATTGTTCTTTTTATCATTTAGGACTTCACCTTTGACTCTTGACATTCAAGTTTTCTTTTGTACTCTACAACCATCACTATACTTGTGAGTTTTCCATATGAGTATTTCTATACCCCTTTTTCATATTTTCACACTTTGGGGTGAAACATGTTACCTTATAATCGTTGCACTTGTAAAACGTTTATTCTTGTAAAGTTATGGCAATTAAATTGTATGTTGTGGTTAGTTGATTTTTGTAGCTACCATGTAATGTCGATATATGTACAATCATTAACTATTGCTAGCCGGCGACGTCATAAATCTATGGGTCTGACAAGCCTGCTTGGTTGATCCAAGTACACTTAGCTAATCGTATATACTTGTAAATGTTTGAGACTTGTAAAACTGTCAAGGTTTGATTGTGCATTCTGTCTTACATCCCTAGTTACTTTGTTCACTAATCTATGACATGAATTGTCATCTTTTATATATTTATGTATTGAAAATTATGGAAATCTCACCAATATTATTGTTGACCATTTATTTTTAACATGTTCCAGGTTTAATATTTGAGGTTTCTCTTCGTGCTCATATAAGACTTGGACCTAGTTTAAATAAATATATTATTTCTTTGTTTGAAGCTTTTGTATTGTAATGTTCAATGATTAATGATATTTAATATTATTTCAACTTAATTAGTTCCATATGCTATGAACAATCGTATTACATTCGTCCGCCCCGATGATTACGCCGTCGGTCGGGGTGTGACAATTGTCGTGTTAGGGAATGGTTTCCAAATCTTAAGAACACAATTACAAAGAATCCCCAAACCATATGAATCCTAGATCGATTTGACCCAAATTGAAACACAATTCGCTATTTTTATGCTGTTGATTATGGGGCTTCGCTCCCCATGTAAAATCGAGCAGATGGGTGTGTTTAATTACCGAATTCGATGCTTAGAAGAGAAGAACATGTACTAATGATCCGCGACCGAGGCTTGAGTACGTTTGATATGAAATCGTTGATGTTAATCAAATTGAACTCGTGTGAAGCTTAAAGGACCATCACAAATGAAAGCCCTTTGTCAATTTTAGTTAAGATTGATCGAAAGTTGAAGAACAGTATGGTTGCAAGTTGCGGTGAAACGATGATTGAATGTGGAGTGTGTGTGTTTCAGATGAAATTGTGTTATTAAAAGTTTGGGGATAGTTTAACGATCATTTTGGTTCAATTAATTAGATTATTATTTGATTTTAATTGCCGAAAAATTAACGTTTGAGAGTAATCGGTTACTCGACTCTAATCAACTCATAACCACCGCTTAAACTCAATTAAAGCTCATAATCAAGTTCAAATCGGTTTCGCGAATCAATTGCAACGGTCTGGGTTAAATAATTCGAAGGGTTAATGGGTTTTGAGGCCTCGCCGGAGGTTGGCGGGAGGTGGCCGGAGGTTATCACCGGAATTACGGGGGAGAGAAAAGGGGGTTTTATTAATTTACATGAATGGTCCCTGTTGTTTCAAAAGTTATCAATTTTTGTGTGAAACTTCCATTTTTAAGTTTCCACATTGACATAAAGCCTCTCCTAATCCTATTTAAACTTTAAGTTTTAAATGTTTCAAAGATTAGTAATTTTATAAATTAATATAATTATTATTATTATTATTGCTATTATTATTATTATTATTATACACTTTTAATATTTTAGTTATTAACTTTCATCATTTAAAATATAAAATAATGATAACTAAGAAATAACATAAATAACTTATCAGTTTCATAAATGACAACAATGGCCCCTTACAAGAATTAAGGATACTAACATATAAATAACCCTAAAATACATGATGTTACAATTAGGACTTTTGTGATATGATGTCACACCCCCACTTATAGCGGAAACACGATGATGTAATGAACGTGATCGTCATAACACATTGTTAGTTAATAGAGATGCAATAATAATGAAAGACAATGTGACATGACGTCACCCGACACAAATGGAGACTTGTGTCGCGGTTAGTCAATTCCATGACAAGCATAGTCATACAAACCAAATAAGTATAAGTCCCATAACCCGCGAACAAGTAATCAAAATGTGAATAACAAGTAAATGTCAAATTCAATTGTCAAAGACATCCAAGTTTAAAATAATATAAGTCTAAGGTCATCGCTAAGGCATCATCCCTAGCAATTCTCAATGATTGTTACCTGAAAAGATATGCTCAAAAGGTCAACATATTGTTGGTGAGTTCGTTGGTTTAAATAATAAACAAACTTGATGCTGTGTAGTAGTTTGGTAGGACATGAGTGCATACAGTTATAAGCAAGTAACATCACATGTAATAATGAGCATCACAACTAAACCTACGACGTACACAAGGAACCTATTCACCCTGGGGCCCGTCCCTGGTAGTATCAGTCCCAACTAGTATACTAACAAACAATGGTGGGGGTGTCAGCCCAATAGTACTATCAATACCCGTCTATCGGCTCCAACACCGAAGTTAAATAGTTATGAATACAAAACCACAAAGACAACTCATGCATGTACTAGAAAAATACTTACAAAACAGTAAACACAATAGTCCCAAAAAAATTGAATAAATTCACAGCACAAAAATGGTGAGCATACTTTTCCCCCTAGTGTATAAATATTTAAAATGAAAACGGGGCCGTGAAACTCACATTGAATAAATGCGAATAATGAACAAAAGAGCTTCAACAGACGAGGGCAAATGAATGATCAAACACCTATAATTAATTATAATAAAATCTTAAGACGAGTCTACAGAGAAAGGATCGTTCGGTCGGTTCCAGGTCGATTCAGGTTTGACGCGTAACACGCACACACAAATATATAATTCGTACAACAACACACTATATTAGTAAAATAATAATAATAACAGGTAATAATAATAATAATAATAATAATAATAATAACAACACAACTCACACACACACCATTCCTACATACATACACTCATACGCAATTACAAACACAAGACTCACACACCCGAACACTCCCTTAAACACACACTAAAACTCACATCATCCACACTCACCTATATACATACATATATATACCCGACACACACACCCCACTCATTGCACACACATAGCATGTATACATAGGCATACATACACACTATTGATAACCACACACATATCTCATGCACACACACCACACATATATATACAACGGTACATACACACAGATATACACAAATACACAATTACATACTCACACATACACATTCATCGCATACATACAAAATATATATATATATATATATATATATGTATATATTACACGACTGCACACATATACACACACATAATACATACATATAATATATATACACATACATGGCTGCACACACATACACACACATAATACATACATACAATATATATACACATACACGGCTGCACACACATACACACACTTAATCACACACATACACGGCCGCACACACATACACACACTTAATCACACACATACACACACTTAATCACACACATACACAACCGGACACGCACCGCACCACACACAACACACACCCAATACACACATACACAACAGCAGCACACAAAAATACACCGCACACACACTTACGTACAAACGTGTATATACGCGATGTATATATGCATTCGGCGCGCACACAGCAGCCGAAGGCAAAACGACCCAACGAACCGAAACGGAGCAAGACAAAACGAAGTTCACGATGATCGGTTACCTGCGAAACGACTAAACGGCGAGGCGACGGCAATCAGCGGTGGCTAACGGCAGCGAATAGGGTTGTTCCGGCGGTGCAAATGACAAAGATGGACACAGCGAACACACGACGGGGGGGGGGGGGGGGGGGGGGGGGTTCGTTTAGGGTTGCGGAAGGGGAGTGAAGCCAAAGTTTCAAAATTTAATTATATAATATTAATATTACACTTAGAACCCTATACTTTCATTTAATTAATCCCTCAAGTTTAGTTAAATTACAGTTTAAACCCTGGACTTTAATTTTAATAATAATATTATTAATAATATTTACGGTAATAATAATAACAATAAAGTAAATTTATTATTAACGTTATTAATATTGAGGTTGGCACGAAAGGGAGATACGACGAGATTCAGTTCGAAAACAAATTAGTTATGCAAAATAATAAATGCACAAAAGGAGAGTTAAGAAATTCCGAGTTACTTGACTGACCTGATAGTGACGGATGTCACATATGACTTGGTTTTTATATATTATTTTTATAATATCGTATATCTATTTATTTAAAAAATAATAATAAATTTCTAATATCTGAATCACTATCCATATCCGAAATTTTGGATACAAATACGGATACTGATTTCTACTATCCGAAATTTTGAATAAAAGAATTTGGACACCCCTATCGATTATGGTTATGTAACTAAGGGATGTTGTTTTGTAATTTAAAGTATAATTTTATTAATTTACATGTTAGTGGATGGTTCAAATGAGAACTCTATTTTTTGAGAAACTTAAGAACTAATATGAGCCACAAGTTTTCAATAAGAAAATGATAAATAACAAAAACATAATAAAAAAATTACAGGATGAAAAATTAAAAAATAACAAAAATATTTCCCTCGTTCATAAAATATAAAAAAAGAAATTTATAAAAAATCGTTTTTCTTACAAAATGTTTCTACACAGGTGTAATACCTAATTTATACATGTGTAAAATCAAATTTACATATGCGTATGACTACTTTACATATGTTAAATAACGGGCGATAAATTTTTTTCTTCTAAAAGTATATCAATATACTATCCGTTGGAATGATAACAAAATATGTTGAATTTTATGGTGAAATTTTCCCGAAAAATGATATCGTGAAAAAATCTATCAACATTAAAATGACGAAATAGGAATGTGATATTCCGTAGATTTAAAACTTCAAATTTATGGCTGTAAATGGTTCCTGAAGTTCTCATAAAATATAGAGTTTTTATTTAAATCATCTCCGTTTAACAATTTAAATTAACCGAGTGAATTTTTTGAATGAAAATAACATATATTTTTTTTACATTTTGGAGCTAGATGCAAAAAAAAAAATATTAAAAAAAATAACAAACATGACAAACCATATAGAAAAAAACGACAATTTACTATTTTAGAAACTATAAAGTCTTTACACTCTCACTTTATAACCTTTGTGTCGAAGAACTCGTCGATTTACATTTGACTTCTAGTAATGCAAGTTTATAATATATTAAATATCATAAAATCTTATAAAAACCAATGTTATTCATTGCTATTTTTATTTTGTTATAATTCGTCTCGCTCTTTCACTTGTACAAGGTGAGAATTTCTCATGATTTGAAAAACTCTAACATAATATCCTTTTCACTTAACACATAACATCGATGTTCAAAGGCTAATTATTAGAGACCACTTTCTTATCAATACAAGCTAGGATGTTAACATTATAACATATGACAAATATCATTGAAGACTTCAATCAAGAAAATCAATTTTTATTCCATGACGATGACAATTTAACTACATGTCACGTATGATATTCACTAAATTGAGACCTAGTCGGAACAGATCACATAGATGAAATAGCATTGGATTAAATATACGAGAAATCTAACAACTCTACTTAAATTAACACAAAGACTAGTTCTTTGAATGTTGAAACACCTTCAATTAAGAATAATACTACATGCCCTTTTCACAAACATCTAGAATAACATGAGCTAAGCTTTTCGTATTTGAACCATCATTTGACTTTGATATGTAAAATTGAATTTCTCCTAAATTCACATTCAAAAGTTGTAATAATGATTTATGAAAAATAGCATGTTATTCGAAAAAAAATATTTTATAGACTTGCGTTACTGTGATGGAATCAAGGGGTGAAAAGGGTGTGCAAAACATTTGGTTGTGATAGTTTACTTTGTAAAAATGTGGGTTTGTAGAGAAATACGTGGTTCGGGAGTTTTGAGATGTCGTCGATAGAGAAAGACGTGTGTTTTTCCTTAAAAAACAAGTTATTTGAGGTGACTTTGTGTTACAATAGTAAAAGCAATATAACAACCATGTTTTTGCTATATCAATCATTCAATAAGATTGTTTCGCAATTATGTTCATCCGGTAAAAAACAAGAAGTTAGATTTGCTAGATTCAACTAGTATTTTTTTTGTAAACTAGATTTTTTAACAAATACATATTTTCAGATGATATTACACTTCTCTTGTTAACTAAATAGTTATTACATGGAGATTTAAAAGAATTATAATATATCATCACAATGGGAGATAACCATGGTTCAAGAAACATTTCACGAAAATGCAAATCTTGTAATTCACGTCACCATAAAAATGCAATTTTTAACACTGATGGTATTCAAGAAAATCACCCACCATGAAAATTGGTTCATGGTGTTGGTCAAACGATTACGAGGTGTGAAAATTTACACCATACACATTTTATAATTCAACAAAAGAAAAAGATGAACAATAAAAAAGGTAATTTTTTTCACAGGTTTCACACGTCCACTTGAAAAGTCTTTCTTTCTCTCTCTTATTAGTCATAAACCCTCAATTTAGAAATGACAAAAACCATATCTTGATCTTCTTTCTTCTTTCTTCTTTCTTCTTTCTTCTTTCTTCTTCTTCTTCCCCAAATTTAGGTTTTATCTACAGAGAAAAAGAGAGAAAAAGTAGCAGTTATGTCTGCGGTGGAGTCAAATACAGGGGATCAGGGCAATATTAAAGGGGTTCCTACACACGGTGGTCGTTACGTTCAGTACAATGTCTACGGTAATCTTTTTGAAGTTTCTCGCAAGTATGTTCCTCCGATCCGACCAGTTGGTAGAGGAGCTTATGGTATCGTTTGGTAAGAATTCAAGTCTCCTCGTTGATTTCGAAATGATATTATGTGTCGGCTTGTAGTTATTTTGTCGGTGGTGTTGGTATTTTGATCCGTTTTTACTAGGGGAAATGTGAATTTTGTGATTTGGTTGTGATCCAGTGAGATGCAAGGTGGGAAGGCTTTGGATTCTAATAATTGTGCATACGAGTTGTTTGTGAAACTAGATTCAGTGATTGATCTCATTAGGGTTTAGTTCGTTTTGATTCAGAAAACCTTGACCTCATAAATCTTTTTGAGTGCTGATTGCTTTGGTCCGTTAATTTAGCTACATTCTGATGATGATTGTTGAGATCTAGTGGGATGATTTTGTGTAGTGTGTGTTTGTTTGAGCTGAAATGCTCAATTTAGTATTTTAAATTACGGTGAATTTGTAAAATGTGATGTGGCCTAGATTTGAGTAGGGCCTGAATTGTGTTGAAACTTTTGTATCATTGTGTTAGATACCTGTGAAACCAATTTCACATAAGTATAAAGTCTTAGCATCATAATTCTTCGTGGTTGATTATTATAATCGTTGTCTTACATTTATCTCAATAGTTAGTTTTCTTAGAACTACTGCTTATTTGCTTCTCAGATTCTGATAAACCGTAATCACGATCAGTTTCTTTGTCAAACAATCAGAACTAATATTACGACTTAATGTTACGGTTCACCTATATATTTACTAGAATCCGGACCTCCCTGTCCTTGAGTTTGTAATTATTATTGGCTGATTAAGATATGAAATGTGTTTGATACTTCACCTAGCCCATTGACTTGTCTTATTAGTAGTTTACCATTCGTATTGACCAACCCTTTGCATTCACCAGGGTTGTTGTCATCTAAAGAATATTTAAGGCTACTAATAGATTCTATTCCCATGTTTTGTTAATGTTATTCATTCTTATTGTTTGGTCAAAACTTGAAGAGAAAGATGATTTTTTTACTTGCTCTAGTGCTGCAACGAATGCGGAGACACGTGAAGAAGTTGCCATCAAGAAAATTGGGAATGCATTTGATAACAGAATAGATGCCAAAAGGACTCTAAGAGAGATTAAGCTTCTTAGACACATGGATCATGAAAATGTGAGTTCTTTTAATGATTTTTTCTAGTTGGCTTTGTATAAAATCTTGGCCGAACTCTCTTGTGCGGATAATAGCATCCTATCTCTATCTAAAAACATGACCTTGCTTTCAAATTAGAATAACACAAATGTAATGCTGGCCATCTGCCAGTTTGACATACCCTAGTGATGGTTAGCCATTTTGAAGTGCCAGAATAAACTAAAAGATATGTTGGTGTGGGATTGTTTATATATCATGCCATCATGCTAAAGTATGCCATCTAACATGTTGACTCTACAAGTTGATTTTTAGATGCATATATGTGTGTGTATGTATATATATATAAATGAGCGAAGTTCTTTTATTTAAATCTCCACCACCCTATGAAAGTTATGTTGTTGTTTTCCTTTTCTTGGATGTATCTCAAAAGCACAATATTCTTTTTGATAAGTTTTCAAGTTAATGAATTGGTTGCGTGTTGACGGCTTTATTGATGGTGGTGATATTGGTTTAAGGGTGTTTAAGATTTGAACAGTCATACATTACAGCTTTCATTTAAGATAGGGCTTGTTCAACAGTTGCTACTTGATTGATACTTTAAAGAAAGTTTGATATAGTTTATTAGTTTATTATAATATGTTGTTAGTTGTGCCTTTGATCATCTGAATTATTATGATATTGAAGCACAGTGGATATACATGTTGTGGTTGGTTTGGGAATTAACCTTCATTTTTTGCAGGTTATTGCAATCAAAGATATAATACGCCCTCCACTAAAGGAAAACTTCAATGATGTTTACATCGTTTATGAGTTAATGGACACCGATCTTCATCAGATCATACGCTCTAACCAACCTCTTGCGGATGATCACTGTCGGGTTTGGCTCCATTTTCCTAATTTTAATTGTTCAATGCTCATATTGTTTGAGATAGTCTCAACAGTGTAATTTTTTCCAGAAATCAAAATTCTTCTTATTCACATTCTTGACCTCTTGTTACAAACAGTCATTCTTAAGAAAATACTAGGAAAAACACATACATGCATGCTACAGTTAGCAAAATTTGAGTGATATTGGATAAACAAAAAGAAATATGATTGTTTAAAAATCACGTAGTGTTACTTTTGTTTTTTTTGCAAAAACAAAGAGGTGACAAATTAAGCAGATCAGTCTGGTTTGCTTAACATGTCAAAGGCATGTGATTCGATCCAATTTTGAAGTTTTTTTTTAAATAATTAGTGTGCCAGCATGATTACAAATGTTATAGTATTGTTATAATAATCTAATTATATGAATGAAATGGCTAAGAGGCTTTATGCTTTAAATATGCACATTTGATGATTTCCAACCCAATTTGAGCGTTTTCTTCTAGCTAATATTTTTATTGTACCTGTTAAAATAGAACGCGCATGTTAATAAGTGAATGGATGAAAATTGCCATTGGTTACTTAATTTCTATGATTGGGTCCCTGATTCCATGCAGTACTTTCTTTACCAACTACTACGAGGACTCAAATATGTTCATTCGGCACACGTCTTGCATCGTGATCTAAAACCAAGCAACTTGCTTCTCAACGCAAATTGTGACCTAAAAATTGGAGATTTTGGGCTTGCAAGAACAACTTCGGAAACAGACTTCATGACTGAATATGTTGTTACTCGCTGGTACCGAGCCCCTGAGTTGCTCTTAAATTGTTCAGAGTATACGGCAGCTATTGACATCTGGTCAGTTGGTTGCATTCTTGGTGAGATCATGACTCGACAACCACTTTTTCCAGGCAAAGATTATGTTCATCAGCTAAGACTTATCACAGAGGTAACTTTATTTTGTTTCTTTTAGCATTAGAACATGGCTTATTTAGGGTTTGCCCAAATTGATCCAAACTGACACAACTAACAAACCTAATTGCATGGGAACCGGCAAGATGTGGTTTTGTTTTTGGTTCCATCAGCTCTGAGTTTGATCCAGCAAAGTTAAAAATCAAATCATTGGCAAAATAATAATTTTAGACTGAAAATTCAGACTTAGAAAACCTTCATGTGAGAGATGATGAGTTTGTAGGAAAAATATAAACTTCCATGCCCCCCTCCATCCTAGAAAAGGGCAACTTTAACTCAGTATGTGAGATATGTAAGATACCTATCCATGAGACAAAATTGATCAAATCATGTGCACCAAAATCATGTTTTTCGTATGTTCAATGTTCAGTACTCATCGACGTGTTTGGATTTGCTTTTTTTAAAGTAGTTTTTGAGACTCAAAAAGAATCAGAATTAGATAATCAGTTGATTATGGATAGGTAGATGGTTTTACATCTATCCTCAATATATGTTTTTTTTACCACAACACTTTACATGCTTCTCAAAATCTGATTATTTTGACCCTAGTTAATCAAAATCAAAGTTTTTTAAACTGGTTAACTTTGATTGTTTAATTGAGATGGGGTTTGACCATCCTTTTTTCCTTTGACTTTGTTTAGCTCATAGGTTCACCAGACGATGCAAGTCTTGGATTTCTCAGGAGTGATAACGCACGAAGATATGTTAGACAGCTTCCTCAGTATCCAAAGCAACAATTTTCTGCTAGATTTCCTAACACATCTTCTGGAGCTGTAGATTTACTGGAGAAAATGCTCATATTTGACCCAAATAGGCGTATTACAGGTATCGTTTTAAGCATACGTGTTATTTGGAACCTAAAATTTATTTCTTAGGACTTTTGAGATCGAAAAGATTATTTTGAACATTAACATCGATGTCAAAATAATCAGCACCCTTCGTGTACATAATTCTTATATGCATGCATGCATTTATATCTGGATAGATGTGTGTAATGTTTATAAGCCACATGAACTGGAAACCAACTTTACACTTTTTCCCGAATTAAGCAACCAGCTAAAAAAAGAAATTAACTTACAGTGTACTACTGTTTCGTGCCTAATCTGAGGTTGGTTGCTAAAATCAGGAGAGTGTGAAGTCTTTCTATTTTGTGCAGTTTGTCCTATGTTTTTCACTCTCAAAGAATTCATCTTTCTGATTATCAGTTTCCATTGCCGGCTTAATCTTTGTATATATACATATCATAGAGCTATCATAATCATGATTCATGAAACAAACATACGTAGTATAATCCACTTATAGTAGAACTATATTAAATATGAATTTGTTTAATTGTTTTTCTTTTGGGGTGAATTGCAGTTGAGGAGGCACTGAGTCACCCATACTTGGCACCCCTACACGAAATCAACGAGGAGCCGGTATGCCCTCGGCCTTTTAATTTTGACTTTGAGCAGCCATCATGCACTGAAGAACATATCAAAGAGTTGATTTGGAGGGAGTCTGTTAAATTCAACCCAGATCCCACTCACTGAGAGGTATGCATGTGTGTGTAGTTGTTGTATACAACTTAGAGATTGTAACATAATCCTATTATGTTCTTTCAAGTTTAGAAATACAAAATAAACGCAAAGGGCATATTGGGTTTTCTTGCATTATTTGTTTTTTGAAGTTTATTCATGCTTTGTTTGTTTAACCTCCTGGATCCATTTCTTGTAATATTCAAATGGTATATGAAGAAAAAGAAGCAAGGCCTACCATACCCTCACTGCTTCTCTTCTCAAATATAAATGCCAATTACTTGTTGGTTTCTTTCTTGTAATTTTGGGCTAGAGCAATGTACAACCCTGAATGCGGAATGTGCAAGTTTAATTGTGGGGAAAGAGAGGAGTGACCATTTTTTTTGGATAATCTTGTGTGCATCACTCATTTGTTGGTTCATCTTTGCTTCTGGATTTAGAACAACATACAACTTCCTTTGCATGAAGTACAAGTCGATGCTTTGAACCCCACTTTGAAAAAGGAAGATCGTTTAACATATTAAACTTAAAAGCAATGCTAAAAACTTAAAAGCAAGATCGTTTACCTCACACACATGACGCCAAGACCTGACAAACTTTTACATTTAACATATTAAGTTTGAAGAACCTTACTTGACTCATGAATTGTTAAGTGTTTTATTATGTTTGCTCTGCGTCGCTGCACGAAAAACAGCCCAACATATGGAACATTGCGTTAAAGTTCACCTTTAATCATAAGTTGTTTCCAAAGTTGCTTAACAAACTCATGGCCATCCTCAACTGCTCGTCATTCCAACCTGGCTGCGACGGTGTGACTTGATTCACTCGTGTCCAACTCGTCTGTTGAGGCCCGCCACCGCCATGAACTTCCTTCAACCAGTCATGAAGGCAGCAAACCACCTCCCTCCCTCTATCTCTCTCTCTCTCTTATCTGCCAAATATAATAGAGTTTCTCTACTTTATATAGGTGGTAATTACGTATCCACCCTTATCTAAAACTCTAGCTGTTCCAAAAAAAAGAAAACTAAAACTCTATATGACGTAGCCATGACACATAAAAAGAACCTTTTAAAGGAAGTGTTCCAATAAGCAAAGTCTCCTCCTGTGGCAAAGTCTCCTCCTGTGGGCTCTAATGAAATGGAAGGCGAGCATCTTCAGTATTCCACCACGGATCACTCAAAACTGATCGTTAGTTCATCGACCCACACACCTTTCATTATACTTCACACTTCAATTATGTTAAAAGAGCAACATATCCAGACATTTTCATTATAGGGATTGAATGATATATAATTAGGGCTGTTGGATTCAGAAAATAGCACCCATGTTGCCAATTCTTCAACAACTGGAGTTTATTTTAGCTTTTTTTACAGATATAATGATCCTTCTACAAATGAAACATGAGGTGCACAAATTCAAAATACAAATCAAACAAAAGTTTACAATTCTTCTACCTCTACATTAGGAAGGATTTTTACCAATTTGGGTATAACAGCCGGTTGAGATTGCTAATCAACAAAGTCCTAGAATGTTGTCTGCAAGATAATGACTCAAATCAAAATTTTCTTTTCAGCAAATCATGCTGATAACACCTGGCAGAATGGAGAATTTTCTTGGAAGAAATCCCAGATGCTCTCCATCAGATTGAACAAAAATGCTGTTGGTGTTCACAACCTCCTCTACTTCGATTGAATAGGCACTACAGTTGCAAGAAAAAAAGTTAGTATTAAAAGCAACTATCACAATAATTATCACAACAGTTCCCTCTCAAATGTCCATGAAAATTTCAACAGTAATTTCTTTCTTCTGATAAATTTCACCAATTTCAATCCATTTTTCTATGAATGCTTTATTTTGGGTTATGATTCCCTCTATAGAGTCAATTGGCAACCCTATTACCCTATTACCATTGCAAGTATACTAAAGCCATTTAATTAGGTCCACGATGCTCCTTTATTTTATCTCTATGGAAGGGCATTTTAGACAACAACAAAAAAATCAATCAATGATGATTTGATTTTAAAAGAGTAGATACCTCCTTGACAAGACATTATTAACCGACAAATGTGTTCCATTGTACAGCCTATGTAGCTTCAGAATAAAGTCGTACCATTTGAAATCCTGAAGTGTCACTACCTGGGAGGTATATAAGCAAATTTTACTGCAGAGTCAAGGTTTATGCTAGATTTGACGAGCAAAGTTTTCAAAAATATTAGAGGTGGCAAATTTGACACTTTACTTATAAATGGCTGGATCAAGTTGGGTTGTGCTTTCTTAAACAAGTCAAATTATAAATTTTAGCTAAATGGGTAACAGGTGAAATGGATTGAACTGGTCACCCAACCCCAAAATCTATTATAATGCACACAATTTCCAAAAAAGTTCATTTGAAATTTCTATCATTGTGGTAATCACAATTAATAAACCAGTTATCTATAAAACAATAAAATGCAAACAAAGAAGCATTTAATGGTCAGCCCAACCCAACCACGCCTGTTAGGGCTCAAAATACAGAACACATGTTGACTCTGCCATCTCTTAAGTTAATGAAATAAGTCTGTATTGCACCTCGAAGTTTCCACTTGAAGGATGGGCATTGGGAGTGATCCTCATTCCACCGCCAAAGAATTGTGCATTTCCGATGCACAGAGCAGTTACTTGGGGATATAGTTCCCACTCCCCGTCATTAACCTAAAATAAATTATAACATGCTTGTTTATAGGAAAGAACAAGAATAAATATAAATTCAAGTATAGAAAAGTGCTGACTCTGATCTTTAAATCATGGTTATGATGCCCAAAAAATGCTTGCAATGCACCAATAACATAACACAAGTTCCCAAATCTTTTGTATTTAGATGCATGATAGCCTGCTTTTGCACTCCTGAAAGTCAACATAACAACATAATTTAAAAAAGAGCTTCTTCGCAGTTCTTTCTTTCTAAACATTGGGTCGGGACGGGTTAGATATGACTTCAAACACTTCTATATTCAGTTCTTTGACTTCAGAAATTATTAATGTGACAAATTACGATTATAGAAACTACATTATTGCATAAATAATCCATACCCATTAATAAAAGGAGCATCGCATTTGCATGCATTTCTGATGAGTGACTTAGGAGAGTTTTACAGACTTAAATGCACTTCACATGACCTTCAACCTAACCCATTTGACTCTTTTTTTAGTTAATCCATTTAAAATGTAAGTGATATGGCATAACCAAGTTGTCCTATTTATAGGCATATGGGTCAAAATTTCCACTTCTAATACCGAGGTTTGTTCTGAAAATTTATAAAGGTGATACACTTACAGATGAATATCAGCAACATTTATGAAATAATGTAAATCTCCACCTTCTTTAGTGATCACTCCTACATCAATTCTGGACCTAGACCCTGGACAGCGCTTCCATTTTAACATTCAAGAAAAAATATGTTTATCACGGCAACAAGTTACACCCCCCAAAAAGCTAAATGTTGGAAATCACAACCTTTAACTAGGCGTTCAATGGCATCAACGGGATCATTCGACCTAAAAATGCAAGAAAAAAAGTTGTTCAAGAATATTGACTATTGAGTAAAGATCATATTTATAATACAAGCTACAGAGTAACCATAACTACAAATGCAAATATCAACCAGCTGAAAATATCAACCAACTGAAAAATCGAGTGGAAGAAGTACTAACCAGCCAAAAGTTCTTGCGAAATCAGACCCAGTTCCCAAGGGTATTAACTACAAAGGCATAGGAACTTAAATGCCTCCTATTAATTAATAATATTTAAACAATCATAGTATGATAAGAGTTTTGCACTATCACTTACACCAAGGGCTGTTGTACCAGGAACCTTTGAATCATGTTTAGAAATTGGTTTTCCACCCCAGAAAAATCCATTAACAACCTGAAATTCAAGAGCCTCAATGTGTAAAAATATTTCAAAGTAAATCCATTAAACCTACCACTTATTTTTCCTTTTCCTTAAGGAGAGAGTTTAATTGCAAGGAGAAAAAATGTGTGTTACATCACCTGCTCTTTCTAGATAAAGAAAATGTGGTGAGTTGTTGGTAGCACTGGTGGTACTGGTAGCTATATGTTTCATATAGTTCATAAATGAGAAAAAAAAAGATGCAAATATGATTCAATCATTGTAAGCACATCGCATGCTCATTAATTACAACAATGTTATGCGGACACTATAAAGAGTTATAAGGGAGGAGGAAATAATTTGGTAACTAACTAAATCATTTTAACAATACACTGTACTTGGTTGATAACTGTGGCATGTGCTATATAACGAACAGTAATTAATCAGCAATCAAAAGAAGTTATCAAGTTGCCTACCTGAACTTCACATATACTAACAAAAATACAAATTAGATGGCAGTACTTGAGTATGTATCTATATGTTTGTTTGTTGATAATATCATGATATACAAAAAGGAGATAAACGTTTTTTTTTCATAAAACATAAAAACCATATATGTTCTTCAACAAGTTTTTTGTGCTTACAGAACAATATTCAATGTCTAACTGTCCACAAAGATATATATGAAAAATACCGAAAAGGGTTTCACCTCATGAAGAGTCCCATCACCCCCAACTGCCACAACTGCATCAGCACCCTCACGTATGGCCTACCATCATTTGATCCTTTGTAATTCTGAATAACTAGAAATACATGAATTTAGTGCAAACATAAAGGCTCAACAGGCCTACCTCTCTTGTTATGTCTATGGCATGAGATGGGCCAGAAGTCAAAGATTCGCTTATCTGTTGAAAAATTAAGAGTTGTCAAAACTTTGATAAGAGGACATCATCGAGGCATACCAAGTAACTGCCTGCCCAAACACACATGGAGATATTGAACATGACTACATATTCTAACCATGTTCTCGCCCTGTATATTTAGGATCCTAGCAAATGAAAACAAAATTATGTTTGTCCATCCGAAACAAACTTTTGCCAGAAAACACATTCACTAAAACTGTTTTTATGTCAAAAAGTAACACAGTCTGACTGTCTATAACCACAAACTGAGTTGGTTAAAGTTCAGAGAGAATAAATGATTTCCATTTGTATAACTGATCATACAGTCAGCTCGTTTAGCAGATTATGGTTAAACATGAACACAACCAGAATGGCACATTGGTAATTAAGCTACTGGTCACCTGCTACTCTTCTGACGAAAACCTTAGAGAGCAAAGTTGTAAAAGCCCATAATAGAAAATCAGAAGGGAACAAGAACAATTCAAAATTTATGAAGTATAAATGTATTTAATTGTCAAATGGTAGCAGAAGGTGATAAAAGTCTCACATTGCAATCACTGCCGAGGCGAAACCTAAGATAGGGCAGCAGCTTCTTCCACTCTCTTCCCGTCCGACCATTAGCACCTTTTGACAGATCAATTGCAAGTCCCATTGATGGATACGTTATACGAACGGAACGATTAATTAATTAAGAGCTAGTGAGACATTATTAGAAATAGTGACCTCTGGGGTTGACGATGAAAACGAGGTCACGGCGGCGAGAGGAGGAGGATCCTGGAGAAGTTCCGGCGGAGAGATCGTGAGCAGAGGGTTGTTCGGCTCTTACAAACGAGGGTTTCGCCATTGACGTCATCGACATGCCCAACCAAACCATGATTTTGATTTTGATTTTGTGTAATCCAAATCTACCGTCTCGGAAAATCCCACACCTGTTTGCGGATCAAATCTTGTAACTTATTTTTAAGTGATGATGACTATTAAAAATGTTTAGACATTTAGGGCATCTTACCATCAAATCTAATAACTTGTGGTTCTTAGACTTTCATCCGAGTGTTATTCTTTACTTTTCATTTGGGTATTTGTTTTTTACTTTTATCTAATGCTTTTTACGTGGTGGATGTTTTATTAATGATATGATAATTACATTTTCTTAAATTTAGCGTTATTACAAAGAAGATGTGTTGTTATTCTCATCTCATCAACTACAATTATAAGCGTATGAATATATATAAACAACTCGAACAATGTAAGATATTGTTATTACTTAAATTATATTCTAACATCTTCGATTTAAAAACAATATTTTTTATCTTTTTTAAAATCTAACGCTAAAAGTGACATTCAATTGAGAGTGAGAGTAATTATATGCGGATGATTAGACATCATTATCCACACCAATTATAAAAGACCATATTTTTTGTATCATATTCATTAGTGTTTTTCTCTCAATGTCGTTGTCAATCACGTAGATTATTTGTTTGTTTCAATTTGTGAGACATTTTTTAAATAGACATACATAAAACAAGAAAAGTGTTTGGACGGTATCAGGGTTGAACTAACAACAAAACCAAGGATTCTTAGAGAGTGTAAACATTTAAAAATAAACTAGACCAGTTGAAAAAAAACATGCTTTGTACATGTCAAATACTAAGAATTAATCCAGGTTGTAAGTTACATTTATATATAAGAAAGCTGTATCAAAATTATTATGTTTTTATAGCATGTATTCTTGTTTGTTGTAGTTGTCTTTAAATTAAGTACATATCATTCTTTAAACGAAGTGATGCCTCTAGTAATGTTGTTATTTTTCAGTATCTACCTTGCTTAATGAAAATTGAGGTTTCAACTGATTACCACCATATTAGGACTTAGGTTTAAAGTCAGTTTATTTGTTAATTTGAGTAGTTTTAATATTCACATGCATGCCGATGGCCAATTCAACGCTTTAGGTTTTTATCTCCTAATTAACATGGGCTCATGCCTCACACCCTAACAATAGTATTCATGAGTAGCTTGTAGGGAATGTGTGATTGTTTTTAAGAAATCACACACATGCTATTCATTATACAAATAAACACTTGAGGGCATATTTATCATTCATTAGCCTAGCTTGCTAAGATCCAAAACCTAAATTGAGGACATGAGCATGAAAAGTAACTACATCAAATTTTAATAGATATTGTTGGTTAGTTTTATCAACATCTTCTCCCCATGATAAGGGGTAGAGCAACCTTAATAGCATTGTGGTCAAGTGAACCATGTTACGTATACAATTGCAAGTGCATCAACCCCATAACTTTTTTCTATATTTATTTCCATTAGCATTGTGGTCAAGTGAACCGTGTTACGTATACATAGATATTCTTAGAACTATCTTTTTATTTTATTTTATTTCCATTAGTTGCCCTTCTCGCTCTAGTATTCAAATAGACGGAAGCCTACAAACCCTGTTGGGTTTTACAAGAATCATGACAAGGTGCAACTTTATGATGTTAACTTTTTAATTTTTATTGTTACACTTTCTAAAGTTTTTTTTTCTTTTAATTTTTCTTAATTCTTTTGTTATTTTGTTGACCATGTTTAATATATTTACAAGTAATGAAGTGGTGTCCAAGTAATCATGCTTTGTGTTGTAAAATTACATTTTCAAAAACACAATATAAAAGTATTAAACGTAATACAGACTTATGTTTGCACATCAAGGGCTTGATCATATGCCACTGTTGATTGTTATGTATTCTATAAAGTTTTGCGTCATACTCTCATAGTACATGTCCTAAAGAGCATAAAGATTGTTAATAGTGTGCAAACACATCAGACAATAATGGGACGCTGGTTTTAGCTTTTTATTTAACACTTTATTTGATGGTATATACACACTCTCTAACGATACATTATACCGTAATTCTAGCAAGCATGTGTAGTGTTTAATAAGCAACAATAAAGTGCTTGCATAAAATTAATGTAAACAATTTGAAGGCTAGTGTTCTAGTACTTGATCAAAAGAAGGTAAATGCCGTTGAAAATAAAAGAAGTTCAGATTCTTGCATGAAGTGTTATTGGTAGATCTGGCAATACTAGTCCGTTTGTTTTTAATTAGGTTGATTTGAATTTTAATTATAAAGGTATAAGTTAAAATAGGTTAGTTATTATTTTTAAAAGGGTTAGGATGGGTAATTTAAAAGCTAAGGAGAAAAGAAACAGATTAAGATGAGCGATACTAAATACTCTCAACGAGTCAGGATGGATCACTATTACGTTTGGCTTTGAACCTTTCGCAACATGTTCATTCATCCTATCAAATATCTAGATCCCATTCAAAAATCACCATTAATGATTAATCTTCTATTTTGATTTAATACTTCGTCTGTTACCTTTTCATTTTCATCACAAATCATTGTTCAATGTTGTTTTTTTTTTAAATTCAACTCATAATTATCCTTAATATAAATGTAATATTCAACCGCAAATGATATAGTTGTTTCAAATCATTGTGATGACACAATCATTAAGTTTTTCACTATAAAAACATGTAAACTTCATCCTCCAATGACATTCAATTAGTTTTTAAAGAAGACTCTACTAATCATAAAAACTCATATTCATTATCAAAACCCAAAACCTTCACCAACGTCTTCATCACCATAACTGACAGGTCTTCATCATTATTTTGTAAATTTAATCTATTAATTTAGAGTAAAGCTATACCTTTTCAATTGATAAACAAACAATTCGATCAATTTTAATATGGGTTGATCGGATTATTCGGGATTTATGTTAATCGATTTGGCTTATTCGGGTTTTTGAGGTTTGAAAGTTTATCCGAAACCCGACCCGAATAAAAACAGTTTTATCGGTTTTCGGGTTATTTGAATAACGGGTTGTTCGGGTCAGAGTTTCTTTAGGTACGGATAAGCTCAGGTCGGGTGGATTAATCAGGTACAAATAAAATCGACAAGTCTAATCCTCATTGTATACGAATACCATCCAAAATGTAACCTATTTGAACTTTATGTATTGTTTTCAATTTTTAAACTTTTAACCCATTTTGGACCGAACATATATTTACTCGAGTCCAACCTGATCATAACCCGTCCTGACCCATTTTTAAATGGCCCGTTCCGACCCGTTTTTAAATTGACCCATCTGACCCGAACCCATTTTAACCCAAACTCATACTAACCCGTTACACTACTCGACCCAACCAGAGGTATAGTTGTTGGTGTAGCATCTAAATCAGATTTCATTATTATAATAATCTTTGGCTACTTCTGCAATTTACACACTTTACTCACTTCAACAAAGACACACAAATGGTTGATCATTAAAACCCAAAATAAAAAAAAAACGCAACAATTTTCACACAAATCATATGCTATAAAAACCAGTAATCAGCCATATGAAACACGAAAAAGTGTGAAAATTGTATCAATAGTTAAAAATTGTATCAGAAGTCTTTTAATAGTTATCAATGAATAAAATATAGCCGAGGTTTCAAGATAGCACAAAACATAGTGAATCGGTGCATCCTACGATTCGGCAAATAGATATTCGAAGGTAAATATGAAGTGTTAGAAAGGACTCGTTTAGAGTAAATAAACCTCTCTGCTGGGACCTTCGTTTATATTTGGACCTTAATACGTAGTTTCGCAAACTTCAATACGTAGGCAAAGATAATCTAAATATGATTAAATCACAAAAGCACATAGTAAACTTCAATACGTATGCAAAGATAATCTAAATCTCAAATGAAAGGAGAAAATAAAGTCAAAATGTGTGAACGAGTAGATCTCAAATAAAACAGTAACCGAACCAGAAATGAAGTGAATCCGGTACGGCGATCTGTGATCCACTGATTTGATATTCGAAGGCAAACTTGGCCGAAAGCGCATTAGCACTCCCTCCATAGGTCCTTCGTTTTCAACAAACGAATGAAAAGATTAAAGAAACTATAAATACATACGAGAGGTGAATTTGCTCAGTGAATACGAACCAAAATAAGAAAAGGTGAATCATGTTGCGAAAACGATCCGCAATCATCAACAGTTTTCCTCGTTTCTCTTCATCGCATATGTATTTTAGAGCCCTAGAAGTAGATGTAGCAAGCGAGAGTGAAAAAGCTCAAAAACCCTAATGAGGCAATGTCTAAATGAAGTCTGGTGATACAGGTTGTGCAGTGTGAGTTATATAGGGACTTAAAAACGCCCTAAAGCCCCATGGTTCATGTTTGTGAATTTTCATCCAATTGGGCTGAGCCCCTTCCGTTTGATATGGTTAATGCCCGGCCCAAATTAGCGTGACAGAATATTTTACAGGAGAGGAGGGTGTGGGTTAAAAGAGAATAGTACGGGTACAAACGTGTCGAGCCGCTCTAGCCTATATGAGCTCGGGTTTGACTCGGTTTTTTATACTCGTAAGCATAGGGGCACGAGTGCATGTTGGTGAGATGGTGGTAGAGAGATGAATTGGGGTGGTGGTAGTGACGTCCTTGAAAATGTTCAAAAAATTTAAGTTCTAACCGAATAGAGAAAATGAACATTTTTTGTAACACAAAATTAATAGTTTATGTGTAAAAAGTTTATAGGATTTTTGATGAGCTTTAAATATTAATAGGCTAGAATAATTAAATTATTATTAGATATTAGATTGTATAAATGGTAGTGTACTAAATTAATTACGATTGTTAACATGTTTTAAGGTTAATAGGCTATAATGTCTAAATTCTTATTCGGCTTGTTAATAATCCATATGTAATATAATTTTTCTACAAAATATTTTGTACCTTAAACCCTAAACCCTATGTATATATATATACGTATATATATATACGTATATATATACACGTATATATATTTATACACACATATATATATATGTTTTGCGAGACAAACGGCCATTTTGATGTTTTAAAATGAAATGAAATAATATAATGTATGATGATATTGGATTCTCAATAATCATCAATCCGTTGATGAATTAGACGTGTGTGTAAAGATTATTGTGAGGGTACATGTTATTCATCCGGTAAAACACTGATCATACTTCCCATTTATCAGATCTACCGACGTCCGGTTTGATAATCAAAAGCCGATCTCTACACCAAACACACATCTGCAAACGAATATCGCCTCTCACCGACTATTTTTCTCCATCGAAGAAGACTCCAATTGTTCTTCACTTTTGCTAATTCACGCTCGGTGGAGATACCATGTGGAGCACGACTCTTGCCAATTTGAAAGAAAACCTAAATAAAATCGCTTTGGAACGTTCACGACGACGATGACGACGCAGTTGATTATCAAGACCATCGGAGATCTCTGGTTCTAGAATCTCTTCGTATTCCGATCGGAGATCATCTTTCAATCACGGTCCTTCCGTTTCCCCCATAGCCAATGGTATTGATTCGACTTCTTCTTCAGAGTAATCGCGTTAAAAATGTTGCTGTGTGTCATTGGATTGCGCTTGATTTATGTCGGTTTAGCTATTTCTACTTGGTCCAGGGCTGATTCAGTTTGAGTTTATTTCCTACCAATTGTATTTCTGAAACCGCGCAGTTAGGGTTTTTGAATCACATTGTGGTGATCAGAGGTTAAGGAGAAATTTGAATAGGGCAAATCTGAAATTCGTGCGATTCGTTGCCTTAGCTTTTTTTGTTACTTGATTATGCATTATTATTAATTATTAATTTCAGTTTGGCCTCTCAGAATAATGTTACAAAGTAAGTTTAGAATTGCATTTTTTCAAACCAAGTAACGAATGCGGTATTTTCTTAATACCGAGCAGTATGTTAGCAGAGACCAAGCCTTCAGCTTTGTACGCATCCTTGCAGCGTTACTTACATGGTGACTGTGTGTCCGTGTTTGAGTTTTTTGGGAATGTTAGTTATCTTAAGGTCAATTAAATCTTGTAAATAAATTTTATGTAGGATATGTTGCTAATGGTTTTGGACTGTCACAACCGTTTGAACCCAAGATAATCACAAGATTCTCTATAAATAAAAAGAAATCTTTTGGATGTAATTTAATTCACTGAATGCCTTGCTGAAGTGAGTGGGTCCTTATTTAAAGATGATACATGTAGGAAGATACAATATGGATTGATCATCATGCAACCTTGCATCATAACTGGGTTGGTGATTTTGTAGTTGTCCTTTTCCTGGGCCTCTTAGTTCTGACCTATTTGTTGTTGATATGTATTGCGTCATATCCTACAATTCTAGCTCATTATACAGCTTCACATGTCTTACGAAGTATGTTTTATGTCTTATGAAGTATGATTTGTGTTTCTGAAAATTAAAATTTTTGGACCAACTCACCATTTCTATTTTAAATGGTGCCATTCCGCAGATCGAACAGTACAAAGCAGAGATCAGAGGCTTCAGGAATCTGAGGCACAGATCAAGGCACTATCAGTTAATTATGCAGCTTTACTAAAAGAAAGAGAGGTACCAATTTGTTTTTATTACATCTTTCATTCCTTCATTTTCTCTTCAAAATGTAAAAAAAGAGATCCTCATTCAGTTGTGCAACCAATATTTATACAATGTGCATTTGGCAAAATCAGTCGTGCACGATTATATACTGATTGTTCTTGTTTGAAACAAGAATGTGTTTGCAATTATTACGGACAATAGGACATCACAGAAAAGAGTTCTTGAAATATTTTTGGGATGTTACTTAACCATGCGGTATCATGCAAATGTCACTTTCTGTTTTAGGTTGGCCGGATTGAACAGTTGGCAGTAATCAGCTGTATAACTGTTTAGTTTTTAGCCTTTCTGCCTTGCATTTGTATTCTCTGGATCCAGTTGTTTTTTATATTGATGATTTGACTCATCATTATGTGTGGCCGAAGATTCAAACTAGGACAGGTTTAGTGACAACATAAAAGTGGCACACATGGAAACTTGGAAAAGTATCACTAATGAATAAGTGAGAAACTCATTCAAGATAATTTGCAGTTTGTAGATGCGTCATTTCTATTTTTTTTATTAGCAAATGCTAGGAATACATGAAACTGAATTGCTTAAGTGTTGGTTTATTCTGTTAAGAGCTTGTTTAAGGTATTTGTTCATTTTGTTACGAGCTTGAAGTTCTGCCTCATGTATTCAAGTTTTATTTGTTGTTAGCTCTTTCAAACTTTCAGAAAATAGTTTCTTTAATTAAAGTTTAGGGCTGTAAGGATGATAAAATGGATAGTTGTTAAACATGTTTCTTCACAAGATTAGCTATTTTTGCCATAACACTGTTATCCCCTTTCCTTTCTCTATTCATACTTCTGCTTTTATGCAAAGGAGCATTTCACCTATCTTTATTTATGATTTTTTTGTGCTTTAAATGTTCTAATAGTTCTTCAATGTTTTCATATGCAGGATCGTATTTCTCGTTTGAATGATGAAAATAGTTCTTTGAAGAAAAACCTTGATGCATCTAGAAGCGAGAGTTTAAAGATGTCAGCTAATAGCCCGTCTGGATACAAGGTAGGCTTATAGTTAATAGTTATGTAATTCTATATTTTCTATCATTTTTTAGGATCACAATACATCTGTGTTTGTTACATGCTAATGGATTTTGAGTATAAACAACTACCTGTTCAGTCAGCTTTACAAATGTGGTTCACTCTTCTTATTTGTGTGTTTGGTTTGTTCATTCTACATTATATAATGCTGGTTTTAGCTTCTTATTTTATTTGGTAACACTAACTTAATTCAAAACAGAAGAACCGAGCTTTTGAAAGAGAATGCAGAATGGTGTCACTTTGAAAGAAGATGCACACTCATTACAACCCTCCATGATCCAAAATAAGATAGGGAGTTCAAGTACTGAAAGTAGTGAAAAGGTAAAACCTCCTTGTGCACATTCGATGTATGAACTTGCTCATCATGATTTGTTCATCTTGGTAGCGAATACCTTTACTGCTGTAATCAAGATGATTATACATTATGGGAATTTGATGTCCAAATTTTTCTTCCCCTCCTAGTTTTCATGATGTGCTTTTTAGTACATAATGAATGAATTTGACGACAGATGTATGATAACTTCTAGGAGCTATCTGATTTGCTGGAGGAAAAAAACAATTCTCTAGCAACACTGCAAGCAACACATGAGCAACATATAAAACAACTACAAGATGAACTTGAGAAAGAACGTGGAAAGTTGGCAAGCTTGCAATTCAGGTTCCAAGGTGTGGAGAAATGACTTGTGATTACATTATTCACGTATGAATTTTGTTTGTGTAATGCTAAAATTTCATTTTTTTAGAGGAGCAGAAGTTGAACAGATCTTTTCATGAGGAACATGGTTCCTTGAAGGCGGATAAAGAAAATGTAAGCTTTATATTTGTTATTCAAGGTCTTAAGAGCTGATACCTATTGCATGTCTTACTTTCATGATTTTTAACTTCTTACTATAAAAGATTAATCAGTAATCACATTCAAGTACTTTTTGCTGACATTAAAATAGCACAAGTTTAGTTCTGAGTTTACTGTACACTTCAGATTTTCAGGTTTTGTTCTGGTGATCTTAGTGTACTCAATCATGGACTTCTTTTCTGTGGCATGACTGTTTTCTTCTGCAGATGTTAGCGGAGATGAATAAAATAAGAGATGAGCTGAGCAGAAAATATCTGAAATAAGACATTTGCAGATGGATTTGAATAAAAAGGAAAACGCAGAAGCGGGTGATGCTGCAGAGAGTCTTAAAAGAGTAGTGGCATCCTTGGAAAAAGAGAACACTGTTCTTAAGGTGAAATCTCTGTAAAACAGGATGGATAATTTTGAAAGCTGGACTACAGTGCTCTCTTTTATATATAACATAAGTCTCATTGTTTTTTTACAATTTGTTTTCTTATAGATGGAGAAAAATGAACTCAAGGTTGCGTTAGAAGTTGCTAGTAAATCTTTGTCCGCAAACTCAAATGGTGTGCATGAGGTTAGTTTCTTGTGGCTATAAAACCATGGTGCAAAAAATAAACTACCATGTTCTTTTCTTATAAAACCTTTTATACATATTTGTTCATGTTCTATATTCTGATTTTTTTAACAATCTGTTTTTCTTTACATAATGTTGCATGTGCAAATCACAATTTGTGTGCAGCAAGTATCCGGAAGTTTTCCAGGCAAGGAAGAAATGGAGTCTTCTTTTCAGAAAATGGAAAAAGATTTGAAGGAGACAGCTCAGCAAAGGGACAAGGCACTGCAGCAACTGAATCGGCTTAAACAGCATTTATTGGAGAAGGTTTAAATACATGTTTTGGTTGTATATTAATTTTTTTGTTACACACTGTAAGTGTCTTCTGCTCATTTGTAAAATTACACTCATTGGATCTTTTGTTTTTTTTTTGTGGTCTGATTTTGTTTAGGAATCTGAAGACTCTGAAAAGATGGACGAAGACAGCAAGATAATTGAAGGGCTACGGGAAGATAACGAAATATTAAAATCTCAAATAAAAAATTTGGAGAAATCTCTGAGTCAAGCAATTACCGGTCAAGAAGAGGTTAAGTTGACTAACAACATTGAACTTCAGAAGTCGAGGGAAATCATTGATGAATTGAATAAAAAAGTGGCTAGCCTTAGAAGCATGGTAGATGTGAAAATGTTGAACTTCTAAATCTTCAAACTGCTCTTGGTCAATATTATGCTGAAATAGAGGCTAAGGTACTTTTTTTGTCTTCTAGATAGAACATACCTGAGTAGATGTTGGAAGCAGCTCTGATCATGCTAAATTATTTGTACTTCTATATATAATCAGGAACATTTGGAAAGGGAATTGGCCTCTGCAAGAGAAAGTCTGTTAGACTTTCTGAGAGATTAAAGGTTAGTTTCTTCACTCTTGTGAGTAGGCTAAACTTTCATTATTTTTGTATTTTGTATTTGTTCATGAATCTTATATTGGTATGAGCTGATTATAGGGCTAGCAGTCTTTGATAGAACACTTTTTCGTGAAAAAGCCAAATAAATAAACTCTTTTTTTTTTCTTTCTCCCAACGGAATATCGTTGTTCTTATTTTGTTAGTAATGTTGGTCAAGTAAAGTCTGCATTAATGTTCTTATCTGCTTTGTTATGCCTTTGTTTTAATTTAATTTTCTCAAGTGAATGAATATCTATTTAGGTGCTTTCTTAATAATGTGTTGCTGGACTTGTATTCCGAATTTCATCTACTACAGTTAACTTGATGCTTTCTTGCTTTTGTGTTTAGTACTGCTCTGCAGTAAATAAAGCTTATTTGGAGACAATATTGGTCAAACATAATACATTGTTTTATTTTTCCACCAGGAGGCCTTAGAACAAGTGGAGACAACAAAGCAGGAAAAGGAGGAATGTCTAGAGAAACTTTCACATACTGAAAGACTATTAGCAGAAGGGAAAGGGAGAGTAACTAAGTTAGAGGAAGACAACACCAAACTACGCCGTGCTCTAGAGCAAAGCATGACTAGACTTAATAGAATGTCCATGGACTCTGATTTTTCTGTTGACAGGTTATTTCCCCCCCTATAATTTTAGTATTATTTTTCCTTCTGTCTACAGCAAGATAATTGTGTCATGACTCATGAAGTATTTTATGTTCAACAAACTCTTAAATCTTAATGTACTCGGTCTGTTATATCGAGTTTGTTTAAAGGAAACAGGTTCTACTTTGCTCTTGGAATCATAGGCTATCAGAAATCTTAGACGTGAGCATGGAACAACAATAATCAGTTTAACATTAAGCCCAAAAGTTTAAGGTTAAGAGAATAGATTATGATAAATCTTAATTATAATTGTTTTACTGATATCATAGGCTATTAGAAATCTTAGACGTGAGCCTGAAACAACAATAATCAGTTTAAACAGTAAGCCCAAAGTTTTAGTTGAAGAGAAAAGATTATGATAAATCTCTAACTTCCATTGTTTTACTGATGATACTGATTTCATAGACAATTAGAATAAAGTAGCTTGTTATTATCTGATATTAGATGTACTGTTGTGTTTTTGGATGTTTGTATTGGTGCTGCATTCCTATCTTGATTTGTGCTGTCCATTTTTCAGGTCAGTTGATTTGTTATTATATAATTTTTAGAGTAGACATCCCAAACCTGGAGGAGTGTATGTTAAAAACTGTAATTGATAGACTTGTTATCTATTACCTTTTGCATGTTATAATTAGCAATATCTGCAGGCGTATTGTGATTAAATTGTTGGTGACTTACTTTCAGAGGAACCACAGTAAAGAGGTAATGTTGGAATGTTGGTGAGACTTGTTCTCCGTGTTTTTGGCAATATCTTTTGTTTCTGTAATGTGTAGGCAATCACAAGTAGAAAAAATAAAGAAAATACAAACACAATAACTGAATGCATGTGGTTTTAGGTTCTGGAGCTTATGGTACGCATGCTAGGGTTCTCTGAAGAAGAAAAACAGAGAATTGGATTGCTCAGCAGGAGCAGGTAAAGGTGTTGTTCGTGGTGTCTTCGGTCTACCTGGCCGACTAGTAGGTGGCATTTTAGGAGGAACCCCCACCGATAGTCTGCCAACTGCTACATCAGATAACCAGGTAATTCAGTTCATCCTAGAATTTCATGCTTTTTCCTTAAATAACATGCATTTAAAAATCATCTTTAAGAATTAGAAGCTGCAATGCAAAGGTTTTGGTTGTTTTGGCAAAAAAAAACTAACATGATACTTGTATGGATGTTGCAGTCGTTTGCAGATATGTGGGTTGATTTTCTTTTAAAAGAAAGTGAAGAAAGGGAAAAGAGAGAATCTTCAGAAAACATTGATGCAAGTAGTAGGCTTAACGGGGAATTTTCAACGGTACCTCTTGCCTCACCGGATAGTGATCCTCGATTCTCAAGAAAAAATTAAGATACCAAGTAATTATTAGCAAGTGTCTTGGTTTGCGTATAGTTATGTTCAATTTATTCTTTATATACAACTTGTAAGGGTGTGTGAATGTTGATATCTGTTGCTTCACAACTCTAACATCACATCAAATGCCCGTTTGTACATTTCAGAATGATGGATGATATACTTACGGTTGGGAAAGAGAGTTTCTTTCTTGTTTGCAGTGCACAATATGCCCTCTTGAGACTACATTATCACATGTAAGATTTTAAGTATCCACTTGATATGTTGACTTTTTTTACGTCCTACTCAAGGGACTGTATGAGTATATGACATTAATTATTGCCGCAGCCGGCTACTGTATTTGAGACTGAGTGATTTGATTATGATACAGTGCAGCATGATGGTTCTAAGCATCATGGTGCACGTGCGACATCTTTTTTAACGAAGTAAAAGATATCTGAGTTATGTAGTAGGGGCACAAGATTTTTTTTGGACAGCATCAAGGGAGAACATCAATTCTTTACTGGCGTCGATTACCCATAATTATTAAGATGCTAGTAACATTAAACATCACATGTTGCTTCTTTGCTGGTTCGTCCAATACTAAGCGTTCTTTAAGTTTAGGTTATACAAAAATCAATTTGTTTTACCCTAACCCAACATTACCACCCATCAAAAACCATGGCCTTTTAGCCAGTAAGCGATGTAGTCAAAGCTGCACAAGGCATCCGCAATACTGTCCTGTGGCCATGAAGGCGCCAAGGCGAAAATACTGTAAAAGACAGCCCCAAATAGCTAAAAGCCTAAAATTGATGTGGTTTAGAATCATCTTGTTCCTGAACTCATGGAAATGGATTACTCATACTATACATCTTACTTTTCTCAAGTGCTCTTGTTTTCAAGCACTTAGGGGCGTTTGATATGCGCTGATCACGGTTGTTCGCTAACTGGCTGACCGAGACCTTAAATTGGGTTCCCTGACCAAGACCAAAACACCAGCTGCGACTCCCTCCGCGCAACCCCTCCGCCATGACTGGACCGTCCCTCCGTCGTGAGTCCCTTCACCGGCACCCTCCGCCTATATGAAAACAACGAACCCTTGTGTTATGTTTCCGAAAGAACAATCGCACACCACACATGGAGCGCGCAACCATCCCGTAGCAACCGCTCTCCCACGGCAACAACAGTGGAGACTTGCTTAACAGTTAAAATTGATTATTGAGATTGAAATCGTGGTGGAAATCGCAAGAATCCACTTCTAGTGCGTTGGATAGTTGTATTCTGATTGTTGACAGAGGTTTGGGATATCGCTGGGGTGTTTCAAGTTATGTCGATTGCAATCGGTGCCCTAGAGGCCTAGAAGAAGGGGAAGTGGACAGTGGTTATATGGAAAAGCTTGCCAAACTTGCTACTGCGGAGATCATTTCATCAAAGGTTAGTTTGAGTGTTGGGTTTCTTGTTTTGTGGCTAATGGTTAACAATAACACGTTTAGTAATATGCTGCTTATAAATTGTGGGTTCAGTTTGATGTATTAATGTATGGTTTACAAATTATCTATAACTTCAGGGTAATATGGTTATTTTTTTAGTAAAGTCAATCAGATATGAATCAAACAATTAAATTTCAATCAAATGTAGTTCCAGTCAGAACTTCTAATTAGGTCTGAGTCAGATATTACTGAGTAAACAATAATCAAACAGCCTTTAATTACTCTCCATTTGCACATCTTGTTGTTTGATGTTTCTATTGCCTTTGACCACACAGCTAATAAGCCCTTAGTACACTAATAAATTATTATTGTGTTAATTGGTAAGCATTTCAAAAAAGTTCCTGTCAGATATCAGTTGTTAGTAAAAGCATTTTGAAACGGCTGCACGTTCTTAATAAAAGCAACATGAGTTGACAACTTGGTACATGTACAAGATGAGGATCACACAACTTGAAAGCTACACAGCACAAACACAAACACAACTACTCACCAAAACTCATAACTAAGTTAACCAAACCTCATACCCTCAAGCTTTCTTCTTTTCTTTAAGCGGTCCTCGTGGGATTTTGCTCACAACCTTGGCATCAAACACCGCGTATTGTTTCTTTATCTCAATCATTGCTTTCTCCGCAAATGCATCAATCTGGTTCTCATACTTCTCATACAGAACAGGAATAGTGTGCAGAAGCACAAAACCTGTTTACAAACATAAAAAGTTAGGAACTCATCATGGCTCTTATATAACTAAAAAATGTAAACATCTGAATGATTACATCCTCCCCCCATCCAATTTTGAATGTATCATCTACCCAACAAAGAACTAGTATTTTTTTGTTAATTGAGATAGGAATTGGCAAGAAATGATGCATCTGGTTGAAAGAATCTAATAAAAAGACACATGGGGAAAATTTTAAATTGTTGATCAATTTTCCATTTTGTCTAATATAATTAAGAAAAATAAAAATTAAGAAAAATAAAAAGGAACAGGAGAAAGAAATAACAAGTACTGGTCCTTACTTATGTAAAACAATGTCAAGAAGTTGCACCAACTCCCCACTATAGAGAGAACCCACAGTCCAAAAACCACCTGCAAGGAAGCAGAGGAAGTGTTAAGTAACAAAAGTGGCTGTGAGATTAAGCAGACACAGGGAGAAAAAGAATCACACAACATACAACAAGAAACTTCTTTAAATCCCTTCCAGATGCAATGTTCCGTAGCGAGTCAAGAGCCTGATTAATTTCATTCCTTAATCCAGCAGCAAATTGAAGATACTTGTCTTCAGGAATGTGAACCTCAGGGATACGCGGAGGGGACCTGTAAATAGATCAGTCAGTCAAACAGTCGATGATCTCAACATTAACATCTAGTCAAGCGATTTAAAGCTTACTTGTTAATGAACTTAGAAGCATTGGACCAGAGGAACAGAACTGCAAATGCAAGTATTAGGACGTGGCAAACCAAAGTAAGCAGATGATACTCAAGCAGTTCAAAAAACACCCACACTGCAGTTGCTCCACCTAGCACACTGGCTGATATCTTCTTGTTCCTCCACAAGAATACATCAGCAGCTGCATAAAATGACCACAAAAGAGAGTGTCAGAAACTATGTGAACATTTAACTTGGGGATTTGAATTTTGATGCTAAACAACCTAACTGTCCGAATGTAAAGATACATGATGAAAGGTCCCAGCAGTACACATTGCACAAGCCCTGGCTCTTAGTGAACATACAAGATTCAAGAAAGAATGTAACTTTTTTAAAAACACTAAAAAAATCATACGAAATTGCAATAGTTTTGCATTAATAAATTTTTAACAAAGATACTTGGATATTACCTTGAATTAAGGTATAGCAGACAAAGACGAAATAAATGACTTAAAGCATAAACGTATCTTGATTACTCAAGCATAACGATAGATGTATAGTGCAAATGTGTAACAAGCTAATAGAAGTTAAAATTAGGCATTGTTGAATCAAGAAACGAGTGAAAGCTTATATATGTATTGTCGTCCTTACGTTTTCCACCACCAAAGACCTTGTGAACGGGTTTCTCCCTACCAAACAAGCGGTAGATCTTGGACTTCATGGAAGAAGAGGGCGGCGAAGGAGCATCGTGATGCTTCTTCTTCAAGTCATCATCGTGATGCTTCTTCTTCTTCTCGGAATCGGAATCCGACGACGAAGAATCGTCGTGGTGAATCTTCTCCGTAATCTTATCGATAAAGGAGTCGCCTCGTGGCTCGATTTCGTCAGCGTGATCCGCCATATGAAGTAAAAGCTTGAAACTCCAAACCCTAACAGAAGAGTATATTTATGTATATGATATATCGATTGGAAGTGATTGATGTTTTAGAGTGAGTGGAGAAAGTTTTGCCCAAATTTGTAACAGGTGGAATAGGGTTGGTTTAAATATGAGTACCAATAACCAACTTCTATGTGGAGTATCCGAGCCTCAGGCTCGGAGCCCGGTCTCATTCAAAAACTCGCTTTCTTGAATCACAGCAGCAAACTTGCAATCAATTTTGTTTCAGATGATAAATGTTATTTTAATCGGTTTCATTTGTTGCAATTGCATCCCAATTCTTTTCAAAACTAGGAAACTCTCTGGCTCAACGATTATATTTTTGTTTAGAGCGAGATTGAAACCCAAAAACTTTTCATATTTACATGTTTAGAGTATCTCGTCTTCGGTGTTTATATATGTGTGTGCTTATGTGTTTGTGTATGTGTTATGTGTACAAACGTTTCATGAAAGTCTTGTAGTTTATTGCACGATGAAAGCCGACGGGGTTAGTTTAATATTTTATAGAAAATTAACGTAAGGTTGTTAGACATCTCTAGTAGACATCATTAAAATAAAGTGAATATATATATGTACATGGAGACCAATCAAGTATTTTCTGATTGAACAGAAGAGAGATATTAATTTATGTTGTACAAGTAACCCTTCTTCGACATAAAACTCTATCTAAAAATTAAACAAAAACCATGATAAATATGAACTTATGCAAGTGTTTTTATATTTTAGTTTATTTCTTTGGTTGTATCGTGTCAACAGGAAGACACCTAAGCTTAGAGGAGGGTGGGTTTGCATTATATAAATAAGCATGACGACTGAATGTGTTCATAACGTGTCATAATCTTAGCCTTTTGTAATAATCTTAATATAAATATTCAAGCTTGGGCCTTTTGATTTTCATTTGACGAAAGGTTGATTATTAATTAACCAACCAGTTTTTGTTGAACCGAACTTTCTTCTTACGTGTCTCTTTGGCATTATAGTTAATTAGTTATACTTTGTCTACCAACATCAACAAATTAACACGACTCAAGGGCCTCACACTTAATAATAATACATTCATACTTAAATTAAGGAGATTGCTCCGGGTTGAAGCCGGACACCCAAAGAATCAATAACAATCATATGTATATCTTATTAAATGAAAAATCAAAACCAAGGACCACACTAGTGTGTATGTATGGTGGGCCAGTCTCGGTCCTTTACGGTTGGCCTGATCACACGTAGGCCATGATTCGGATATGATTAATTATTTTATTCTAGTTGCTATGTTTTTATATCATTTTTTTCCTTGGACTGTACCGAACCGAATATGCTTAGTTAGATCGACCCTCATTTAGGTCTTAGATCCAACCGTCATCACTACTTTTTACATTGTATAATCAAGTATTTTGTTATAATAAATTAAAGAAATTCCTTTTAAATAGTATATAATAAAATATAGAAAACTACTAGTGGTATATATTTAAATTAAATCTGATAGTATAATAAATTATATTTAAAATAGTATAAACTTGAAGTGTTGCAGTATCAATAAAGTTTTATTAAACATCTTTCAAAAATTAAAATAAAATATGTTAGGAATTATAATAAACATGAAAATGAGAAATAAAAGGAAACCAAATAAGAAAAAGATACATAAATAGTTTTTAAGGGGTTTACTCGACTCGCCATCAATCACCCTATGTGAGCTCGTCCATGTCCATGAATATGAAAAATCACTTTTTAATTTATCAGCCACAAATAAACTTGTATAGTCCTTGTTTATCGTTGTTCAATTGATGTTTATCGTGATTCATTGAACTTATAGTACAAATGGTTTCACTTTTAAAAACTATAAGATGAAGAGTTCCGAAGCTTAGCATGGAACTTCCGAAGCATGAAGAGTTCTTCCGAAGCATGAAGAGTTCTTCCGAAGACAAAGTGAAAGATCAACTTCCGAAGACAGAACTCTACTTCCGAAGTCAATGTAACATCTTGTAATTTTGGGTTAATTTAAAGTTAGCTTTGTTAGATTCTTGTATGGATTAGTTGTGTCATTCATGAGACTTATGGGTTACTTATGCCTTAATTGGTCTTTTAATCATTTAACTTGAAAGTTTATAATTACTAGGTAACAATAATTAATATAATGATTTTAATAAATGAAATAATAACAATAAAAATTATAGTAATAATAAACAATAATAATAATAACAATAATAATAATTTATTAAGTTTAGTAAACTTAAAATGGTTGAAACTTAAAAGGAAATAAAGTTTAAGGGGGTTTATTGTTAATTTATAAACTTTAATATAAAGTTTTGGGCATAAAATAATAACAAATTAAACTACAAGGGCCATTAGGTAACTTTAAAAGTTACAACCTAACCCCCCGCCCACTTTTAAACCCGAAAGTCCGGCGAGAGCTCCGGCCATTCTCTGGCCGAGCTCCGGCGGCTTCAAATCATCTGTTTCACTTCAAATCTTAACCCAAAACCGACCCAAATCGTTCCTTTTGCACGTTTCGAACTTAAATGCATGGTTTAATTGAGTTAAATCGTCGGTTAGTACTCGAATCATCGAGTAACCGAAACCATCAAACGCAAATAGCCGTTCGAACGTTTAAGGCTAATAATAATCGAATTAACTAAACCTAAATGAACGTTTATCTGATACTAATCATTATAACTCTCAATTCATCTGAATCAAACGCGAACATAAGCATCGATCATCATCTCTTTCGCGAACCTGCAACTATTCGAACATCATCTTCAGAGCTTCAAAACTCGAAATCAACATAGGGCTTTTCATCATTTAACTTATTCGAAGCTTTCTATGAAGCGAATTTGAGTTTCATCATCGATTGTAACCTGGACGAATCGCAACACAGTCGCGGCTGTTCTTCGAGTGTTCATCATCAATCCGTGCGCAATTCGGGTAATTGAACATACATACATGCTCGATTTCTGTTGGGGAACAAAAGCCCTAACATTAATTCGATTAACAACTTTGATTTGGAGGTCAATTTGAATCCAATCGAAATTAGGGTTCTTGGATTTGGGAGTATTCTGTTGAATTAGGATAAATTCATTTGAAACCGGGTTATACCGCGGCTGAGAGCCTTGGTTCACCGGTTCACACTCCACATTCTAACTTAGAGGTCACAGGTTCGAACCCGGGCACCCTATTATTATTTTTAAAATGGCCTTTTAGCCTTAATTTTATTTTAGAAAAATTCTATTACATATAAAAATGATTTTTACAAACTTCTAAATTTTTTAAAATCAACAAAATATTTTCTGAAAATTTATCCTTATAAAATATTTAATATTTTATTATAAAAGTTATAACTAAGTATTGTTACAAACAAATGGATTTATATAATAATTTGAATTATTAATTATTATTGAGTCTTATGTTTTCTTTGATTAAAGATATATGTTTTGTTGCACAAATTATTAACAACGGCTATTTTCTCCTTTAAAATTTTATAATACTTCTCTATTGAACCAAATATATAAATAAGGGTTTACTAAATTGTTTATAAAACCCCAAAAAAAATCCTAAACTCTTGTTCGCGTTAAAACGTTAATTCTATTATTAATTTAAAAATCTTATAAATATATATATTTTAGGTACATTGTGAAGGGCTACGTTGAATCGACACTTTTTATTATTTTCTTATTAATCATCCAATAAATACTTTTGATCAAGTGAGTATTCTATACCCCTTTTTCTTATTTTCACACTTTGGGGTGAAACATGTTAACTTATACTATTGCACTTGTAAACTTATTTGAGACTTGTAAACCTATGGCAATTCATCTTGTAAAGTTGTGGTTAGTTGAACTTTCGTGGTTACCATGTTAAGGCGTTATATGTACAATCATTAACTATTGCTAGCCCAGCGAAGTCATAGATCTATGGGCAAGACAAGCCTGCTTTGGTTGATCCAAGTACACTTAGCTGATCGTATAATCTTGTAAACGTTTGAGACTTGTAAAACTTTGTCGAGGTTTGATTGTTGCATTGTTCATAACATCTCTAATCACTTTATTCACTAACTTATGACTTGAATTGC
Organism: Flaveria trinervia; assembly: GCA_025506515.1. NCBI lineage: Eukaryota > Viridiplantae > Streptophyta > Magnoliopsida > Asterales > Asteraceae > Flaveria > Flaveria trinervia. The sequence goes on along the minus strand of CM046454.1, from coordinate 436,099 downwards.
CATCTTTTATATAATCTATGTATCAAAATCTATGGAATGCTCACCAACATTATTGTTGACCTTTTATTTTTAACATGTTTCAGGAAACGCCCAAGTTTGATTCCTACGCATTGAAGCTTACACATCTAGGAATGAACCTAGATAAATAAGTGAATTAAAATGACTTGTTATCTTTTATGTTATGGTTTTATTTCTTTGGGACTTAAGCTTGTAATGATACAATTGAATTTTATGATAAAATTATATTTGGGTTAATAATAGCGTTATGTGGCTGTGAACGATCTTAACTCTCACTCCTCGACGTTTCTGCCGTCAAGGTTGGGGTGTGACAGTCAAGAGCATGCTTCCGAAGTCAAGAGCATGCTTCCAAAGGTCAAGTCTTAGAAGAACAATCAGAAGACTACTTTCGAAGTATGAAGAAAAGAAGAAGTTCCCAAGCCTTAGAAGAAGCAGTCTCTTCCGAAGTATAAATGGCTTCGGAAGTACTTATTATTCTGAAACCATTTAACCTTCGAAGGCACTGCTATGAACAAGTGGACATAAGTATGGACCCTGACACTCCGTTTCAGACCTCTGATACTACATGGCGTTTTCTCAAAGAGCCATGCAGTTGACTATACTTTATTCCACTATTTACCTTTTCTGATAGTACATGTTACCAACTTTAGTTGGTGTAACGTCCGTACTTTTTGTTGTTTCATTTCTAGTCCTTATACTTTGTAATTCATCAATTTATACCCTTGTACTCTTGAGTCTTGCTCAATGGAAGTATTATTAAAAGTTATTCTATATACTTATATGTTACACATGCTTAAAGGAAACGTTATATGCATTCAAATATACTTACGACATGCTATAAATATAGATTCAGTCGGAATCATACATAACCGGTGTTCATGAACGAACCCAACCAACTTGTAAACAAGCCCAAATTTTTAAAATATAATTAATGGTCTTAAAACACATAAAATAACCCAACATAAAAGCCCGAAACCAAGTCCAATGGTCCAAGCTCAACACAAACACAAGTTTGTGATCGTAACTCTCGAACCGTATCAAGATCAATGCCCCAAACCCAATTCTCAGTACCATGACTGTTAAATTAATCTTCTCCATATGAAATTACTCTGAAAATGGTGAACTTAGAAAAAAATCACGTGCGAAACGGAGTTATAACGAAGCGGGAATCGCGAAAACAAGTTTGATGGTTTTGTTGACTAGTCAAACCGAAACCCACTCGGGTTTAAGCCCATTTTCCTTTTTTTTAACCTAATTAAAGCCCATCAAATCCAACTCCTTCCCTTTATAAACTAGCCTCCACCCCCACAAAACCCTTGTACATTCTACATCCCACCAAAACACTCTCAAATTCTCTCAAGGTTCTCTTCTTCTTCACAAAAATTCTGCACAAAACCTTCAAGGTTAGAACACCATTCTAACCCATTTTTCTTGCTTCTAACACTTAAACCTTGCATCTAGCTTCATGGATACACCTCTAGGACTATCCCCAATGACTTTGCCTTGGCAACATTGAGTGGAAGCCATCTATAATGAGGTCCAAAGCTAGTTTTACAAGGCTGAATTTTTATTTTGTTTCTTTGTCCTTGATTTTTTTTATCTTTTAACAAGCTTAAATCTTATTTTAAAACATACTAAACCACTTGGAACAAACCATGGACTATTCTCTAGGTTTACAATGGTAAACACTAAGGGGGAGGCACCTAAAATGGGTTCCCAAGTGGCTAAACTTTATGAAATTGTTTCTCTTGAGTTTACCTTGTTCAAACTTGGATTTTCTTTGAACCAAACTTTGTCTCCAACAAACCTCATTGTTGGATGACTTGAGTTAAGGTAAAAAATTCTGAAATGAATGAGTTTTGAACTTAACTTTATATCTTTTTATTACTCGAGTAATCTAACATAACAACAAGTGTGATAAACCAAACTAAGTATTCAACTTTACCATGTTGAAAAGTTATGTTAAGGTTCCAATGGCAATCTTGAAGAACTTTGGTTCTTCAAGTAGGCTTTCCCACCATAACTCACCCGGATTACTTGAGATATTATATGTAGTATATCTATACTTTAAATACTTAAACTATTATATGAGTATTTACAAAGGTTTGTGGATTATTATCCTACCTTCGTATCTCATGACCTCCTTCGAGGAGGGTACACTAACGTACTAACTTTACCATCCGAATCTCCAACACTAGTTGGTGAATTGTGTTTTGGTCCGCCATTGGTGATACACGACTTCTATGATTCTATATACATACGTACAAGTACTCTAATCCGACTCTAAGACAAACCCGTTTTCCTTGTTAGGTTAACTGGGGTCTAATCCTCCCAAATCCACCTACTCACGACTCGAACTTTTCCTATCGAAACTGTGAGAATACTTCACCCCTTTTTGTTTCATCACTTTTGGGTTGCAACATGTTACTTATTTAAATACACCCACTTATACATTCAAGCAATACATTCAACACTCAATCTAAATACATGCGTAGTTATGCTATTTGTGAATACATGCTAGTTATACACTCTTATGCATTCTAATACAACCGCCCTTAACATTTATAGCGCTATAGGACTAGCACATCCGCCTATTTGTATAATGGGTTTATGTTAAATTTTCATTCAATCGATACCTATTCGTTGCGACGATGTGGTACATATACTTGTGGACACTACGGTTGATTATTAGGTAATGCATGCTAGTTTTGATCTCAAATTAGTATACTAAACATGCAGATTCAGATTTTATTCATACTTTTGCTATGTATTTAAACTTGTATGCTCACCAACATATTTGTGTTGACGGATATTTTATGCATGTTACAGAAAATGAATGAAGGTTTATGCAAGAGAATACTTAGGTGGACTTAGAGACACACCTAGATTTTATCCAAATTTTATGTTATGATGTAACTTGTCTTTTTCTTGTATTGTACTCCATTTTAAGACTATGTAATGTTCGTTTTATAATCAATAAAATGAAATTTGGAATTTAACATATTGACACTTTAAATACTATGTTGACTTTGAACAATCTATCACTTATCCCGCCCCGATATTTCCGCCATCGGTTGGGGTGTGATAGTTGGTGACAAAAGGTAAGTCAGGGACATGTCCTGACTACCATATCTTAGATAAGACTTTACCTGAGATACCTTAAACTATAGTCTTGTAGTATAGGCTTTAGTTATAGGATCTCAGCTGGTATCAAAGTATATCCGGCTGTAGGTAGTATTATATATAGGTTTTCATTGTAACTCATTTCACACTTCTTGTAAGAGTCTTGTAATATTTGAGTTGAAAAGCAATATATAAAAGTACCTTGAAAATTACTTCTTGTGTTCCTTATTACTTATTGTATTGTGATCAACTCTTATTGACTCTATCTTTATCCGAGTGTTGTTTCAATGAGAGAAAACAAAGTGTTAGTGACAAAAACTGATCCTGCAATTGGTATCAGAGCTTTTTAGGATCTTGATTGTGTGATCTAACCATCCAACTCAACCTATTTTTCACTCCTCCCTACAATTCACTCACTCAAAATGGCCCTTAACAAATCCAAAGTAAAGATGGGAACTATGACAAAGGCTCCCATCATTACTCCTAAAAACTTCAGGTCTTGGAGTAGAAGAATGGAAGGCTTCATCAGATACCAAGACAACAAAATGTGGAACTCCATTGTCAACAACCCGTATAAGCCAAAGGTGGCATCACCTGGTGGAAACGGTGCCATGATAGAAAAAGCTGTTGAAGACTATTCTGACGAGGACCGAAAGAAGATGGACATCGACAACAATGCTATGACCATTCTTATGACTGCAATACCAAACTCCATCATGGTGGGGTTTGAGCATTGTAAGACTGCCAAATAATTGTTTGATGCACTTGCTCAGATGTATGCAAACTCCAACGACTCCAAAAAGGACTCACTGAAGCAACAGTTCGAGAACTTCACTCACATTGCTAGAAAGACCTCAGCCAGCAGTACTTCAGTATAGGATTGGTTTTTAGTCACTTAACACTTAGTTTTTCTCTTAAACTCACGTTGAACAACACTCGGATGAAGATAGAGTCAATAAGAGTTTATCACAATATAGTAAGTAATAAAGAACACAGAAAGTAATTTTCAAGGTACTTGCATATATTGCTTCTCAACTCAAATATTACAAGACTCTTACAGCTTATCTTTTCAAGTTACAATGAGAAACTATATATAATACTACCTACAGTCGGATATACTTTGATACCAGCTGGGATCCTATAACTAAAGTCTATACTACAAGGCTATAGTTTAACGTATCTCGAATAAAGTCTTAATTTGAGATATGGTAGTCAGGACATGTCCCTGACTTACCTTTTGTCACCAACTAAAGTTGGTAACATGTACTATCATAAAAGGTAAACAGTAGAATAAAGTATGGTCAACTGCATGGCTCTTTGAGAAAACGCCATACAGTATCAGAGGTTTGCAGCGGAGTATCACAGACCATACTTATGTCCACTGGTTCATAGCGGTGTCTTCCGAAGGTTAAATGGCTTCAGAAGAGCAAGTACTTCCGAAACCACTTATACTTCGGAAGAGGCTACTTCTTCCGAAACTTGGGAACTTCTTCTTTTCTTCATACTTCGGAAGTAGTCTTCTGATTGTTCTTCTAAGATTTGATCTTCGGAAGCATGCTCTTGACTTCGGAAGTAGAGTTCTGTCTTCGGAAGTTGATCTCTCACTTTATCTTCAGAAGAACTCTACAACCTTCAGAAGTTCCATGCTAAGCTTCGAAAGCCTTTGCATGTAGCATCAAAATTATCTAAGTGATTTGGTTTTGGTTGCACCAGCCTTATTTTTGATCCAACAAACTCCCCCTAGGCTGATGCTACCAAAACTTCATTTGTTTCTACTTCTCAAAACTTTCAGCACCAAGGAGAGTAGATATTTATCCGTTTCCTTGTTCTTCTCTGATGTGGTGCTGAGAAGTTTGTACAAATCCTTGGTAGACAGGATGTCCAGTCTGTCACCTTGGATGATGTGTACCCTCTGTTGTTGCCCTCTGAAAAGAGTTAGTTGATGGAAACTGTAATCATATTCCCATCTAAATATAGGTTCCAATTCGGGACCATCCACCATCTATAGTGTAACACCCCAACCCGAGAAGGCTGACGTGTCACTATCACGGTAATCAAAATCCAAACATCATTCCATTATTCATAACGATTAAAATCTAAATAACCAAAAAGAAACACTAGTCTAAAATCCAACAGAAAAGTCATTACATCAATTAAATAAACTCTTCTTTATGCAGACTTCCACTCTTCACTCCCCTCCCGGATGGCCCTGTTGACCTGACGCGCATGAAAACAAAAGCACGCCTGAGCATAACGCTCAGTGAACGGAATAACAGATAACAAAAATAAACAGATATAATGAGGACAGAGGATAACATAATATCGAATAAAAATAACCCGAGCTAATAATCATATCATATAATAACTGAACAAAGGGAATACAGGTAGCAAGCCCATGAACCAATGTGAAATGGAGTATGGGCAGACATACAGACCATTCATCGGAGTCCTAAATAGAGTGGTGTGCAACCATCCATCAGGAAATACAGGACTAACCTAGGATCGATCCATACGCCTCTGAGGAAATAATAAAATAACAAGATGGCCAATCAAATTCAGAGTCCTCCTTTAGAGACGCCGTGATCTCAGCTCACCGCCACGGCTGATGCCACGTTATTGATGCCGCAATAACGCGTCTTGGTCACCCCCAAGATAGGAAGAGCTCGGGTAACAAATTTCAGAAATATAAAGTAGTCTAGCTATTTATAATAGATCAACAACAAACAAGCTACGTATGACAGGAATCAAACTAGAGATGAACGGGAATCAAATATGAGACAAGAATCAGGAATCTGTACCTTAGTCAAAAATAACGCAACCCAGAACCAAGTTGTGCTCAACAAGTACGCAAATCTGCCATTTAATTGTAGAATTGGTTAGGCTTATGGACTTATTAGGCTTCCGGCGAAAATTAGGAATGTTTTTTACAAAACCATTTACTTGTATTAATTGTTATATATATGAATATTTATAACACTTTAGTAATCCATAACACTTGTTTGATATGGTCTTTTGAAAAGGAAGTTATTAGCAGTCTTATGTCATGCGTAATGTTGATAAAATATAATAGTTTCTGAACAACATAATTCTACAAAAATCATTGTTATATTTGAAGCACAGCTTGTTAAATTGAGAATTCTAGCTATATTTGATTTACCTAGACCCATCCATCTTTTATATTTTCAAATATATATATATATATATATATATATAATATATATATATATATAATATAATATATATATATATATATATATATATATATATATATATATACACACAAGTGTGTATGTGTCCATTTTACGGTACAACTCAATTGTGAGATAAAAGAATTCATACTTTAATTCTGAGATCTGTTTATAAATGCCAAGACCAAACACCTTAAAACCGGAGACCACCCTTTTTCTTTATAACAAAATGTAGAGCAGTTTGTCGACGATTCCGAAATAAGGCGTCAAATAATTGTAAGTATTGTGTACTAACCCAAATAAAAATAATAATAAATCAATATCTTGGAATTGTATTATATTATTGGTTGACTCGTTGGAGTTCACTCTTTAACGTATGTCCGGTCGCCGGAAGAATTTATGTATCAAGAAAACAAACTAAGAGTCAAAGCATGCATGAAACAGACAAGAATATCCATATTGTACCTGAATTATTGTTAAGGTGAGATATAAAAGCTTGAACTCTCGGATCGATGAGCAAACAAAATAATCCCGAAGTGGCCCTAGCAATGGTCCAGGTGTGTAACCAAGGCTGTGAAAATTACCGAAACAAGTCTATAATCTTCTTTCGAATCGATTTTATAACACGTGAGTTTGAGAAGAAAGAACCTGTGACTTTGGTACCTGGTCGCTAGTCGAGACTAGTCAGAAGTCGGAAAAATTCGGGAGCCACACGAGTGCTTTGGTTTTCCAAATCGTTTAGAACTACAACCCAACAATGGGCGGTGTTGTTATGGCCGGTAACCGGTTATGATACTCACAGCTACACGAACTAGAGCAGAAGGAAGGCGAGATTTAAGCAGCAAGATGGGAGCAAAAACGTGATGGTTTCGATGAGATGAGAATGGAATTTGATGGGTATAAATCAACAGATTTGAAATACGGTTCCACGGTTTTGACATCCCTTTTGATTCGAGAGTTTCGTTGAGAGTTTGTTGGATTCATCACGGAAGATAGGATTTGAGGGCGTCAAATTGCTAAAAAGGATGAGTGTCAAAAATGATAGGAGATTTGGTCAAAGTAGCAACCGTATGAGTCGGTTGGAGCTTTGAATTGGATTTAATTATCATTATTATTATTTTTTTATATTTCTTATATAAGTCTTGAGATTTCCTGGTTCGTTTTGACGTTAACTTATATATATTATTATTGAATTCTTAGCAAAGGGAATTCATTATTTGTTATATATATATATTATATGTAAAAAGGCAACGCCCTTGGTAGGAGGTCTTTCCTTGTCTTCCTGTCTTCTCAACTTCAACTCTTCTTCAATCTTGGCTTTTGTAGTTAGCTCGGCTAGATGAAGACTGCTAAGATGATTTCTGATGGATGCAGCAGTTTCAAAGTTGGAGGGATTAAAGAATGGCTTCTCTGCTAACTCAGCAATATCAAATCTACTGGAGTGTAACAGAGAGGTTGCATTAAGTATGTTGACTTCTCCATTCTCCCTTTCCATAACAAAGTTGTGAGAAGTTTCATCAAACCTCCATTGGATTATTCTCTTTCTAGGCACAAGAGACTGACTAGGAATCTTGTCCTCTTTCTTGTATCCAGCAGAGTCACCAGTTTCCTTTTAAGTTTCTTCTCTTCATCATTTAGTGAATCTGAGTGAGGCCTAGAAGTCTAGCAGCTTGGTCTAATGTTTCTCTAGGAAATCAAGGAATTGATCTCTTGTGAGGGAACATGAAGATCCATCAACATAAGTGATATTGACAGAGTTTTCCTCACATGATACTTCGCTCAAAGTTGTGCAGTTGGTGAGCTTAGTCTTGATTGCCTTTAACTCCTCAAGAGAGAGATGTTAAGAAGGCTGAGGGGATGGTTTGGATGGTTATTGGGTAGGTTGTGATTCAGAGGTTCTGGAAAGTGTTTTTGGTTGAAGGATGGGCAGTTTAGGTGGTTGAGGTGATGAAATGGGTGAGGGTAAGGATGTGGGTTCAGGGGTGAAGGGCTCAGTTTTGATGGTGAAGGGTAAGGGTGAGGGATCAGGTTGTGGTTGAGTAGTTGCAGTGAAGGTCATCCCCTTTACCCTTCTATACATCTCTTTTCTCTTTCCCAAGTGGATGTCAGCCTTGATTTTGCTGACAATCCGTTGGAGTGTCCTCTCTGACATGGGACCCACCTACCTTCCAGAGAAGCCATGAGCCCGAGATAGTCATTCATCCAAGCCTTCTCACTAAGCTTCCTGGTTGCAGTGGCCTTTGCTTCTTCCTCATTCTTCTTATTTTCCTTTAGCTTTTTTCTTGCAGTCTTTCTTCTCTCTTTCTCCATTTGATCCTGCTCTTTGTTGTAGAGCCATAGGATCGTTTCATTGTTGTGTGGAGAGAGTTCTTGAATATTGAAGCCTCTGGAGATTAGGAACTCTATCCTATCTCTCCTTTGCTGGAAGTCAGTCTCCTTCTGTTCTTCTTCTTTCTCTTTCTCTAAGGCCAACCTGGCTGGTTCTTGTTGTTTCTCATGTTTCAGCCTAGTTGCCTTTTCCAGATTCACCAACTCCTCTAGTGGTAGCAGGAGTGTTTCTTCATTGGCAGCTCCTAATTGGATGAGCTGATCAATTATCTCTTCTCTCCTTTTGTTGTTGACTGCCTCCTGGTTGGCTGCAACTGCTTTTGTACTGGCAGCTAGCAACTTTCCAGTTGCAAGTCTTCATTTCTTCTTTAATTTCTCAATCTTCTCCTTTTTCTGAAGCTCTTTCGCAGTCATCTTCCTTTTCCCTTTGTTATCTTTTGAAGAGCCTGACTGTAGTGGTTCTTTGAGAGTGAAATCTGATTGTGAGAGAGGCAGAGAGGGTGTCTGGAATAGAGGTAGATTCAGAAAGTCCTCACTGTTCACCTCAAATGCCATTTCTAGGATTACATCTGTGATGATCAGTTCCTCGGACATCTTGAACAGTCCTTCCGTAGCTTCCATTTCAGCTTCAGAAGATTCAACTTGTTCTTCCGAGGCTTTAACTTCAGCTTTGGATGTTTGAGGAAATGCAGATTCTGTCCCGACTGTTTTAGTTGTTTGGCCATCAGTCCCCATTTCCCCTTCGAAATAAATCTTAGGTTCCATGTGAACCTTAGGTTTACCAAATTCTTCCACAGTGGTAGAAGGTGCAGTAAGCCTCTGAAGCTCTTTAGCTCCAAAGTAAATCATTGCAGCATCTGGGCTTGGCTGATCAGTAGAGGATCTCAACAGAAACTTGGTGAAGAGTCTATAGAGATCTCTGAGCATCTTTGGGTTGATTTAAAGTACAATGTAATACCCGGTTATTTTAAAAAGACAAGACATGAAGAATAAAAGAAAAAAAAGCAATAAAGTCCAAGTGGAAGGACTAAAAGTGTCCAAAAGGACAAATCTTTGAAAAAGTTGGTGTAAAGGTGGGCATGGCCGCCCCCCTCACTTCACATCACCACTTTCTTTCGGTTTTAGAGAGAAAGCAGAGGAACTCTCAGCTGAAGAGAAGAAGAAAAGAAGAAATCGAATTCAAGGTAAGAATTCGTGGTTTTAAGAGTTTATGACAGGTATTATCCCAGTTATATGCTTATGTGCTTATGTGTTTGTGTATGTGCTCGGGTGTGTGTGTTGGTGATGTTTTTTTAGCTGTTTGAACTCATTTACAAGCGGGTTAGAAAGGAAGAAACACCCAAGTTGCATGAGGTGAGTTCTAGACCCCGGTTTTTACTTGATTTAAACTATCTTTGGGGCTGAAAATGTATTAAAATGATTTTCAAAGTTTATGTATGTTTACCCGTATGTATTATGCATGTTGGATGTTAATTCTTGAATGCTTATAGGTTATTCATGTTTAGAATAGCCATGTTAAGCTTAGAACAGATGGGTTTGATGATTGGGTTTGAAAACATACTAGAAACACGTTACACAGAAGGTCCATGCGCAAAGGCTCATGCGCCTGAAAATGCCTTAGAAGGATTAAGTGTAATCCATGCGCCTGAACAGTAGCCCATGCGCCTAAGATTGCCTTAGAAAAGTTTAAGTATAGCCCATGCGCCTGAACAGTGGTCCATGCGCCTAGATTTATTAGTCGACGACTAAGTGTAGGGCCATGCGCCCCAATAGTGTCCATGCGCCCAAGTGGCTCATGCGCCCCAATAGTGCTCATGCGCCCAAGTGGCTCATGCGCCTAAGTGTCCATGCGTCCGAATAACCCATGCGCCTAAGTGTTCATACTCCCGAATAGTGCCCATGCGCCTCAATAGTTCATGCGCCTAAGTGATAAAATGGTTAAGTGTTGGCTGATGCGCCTACATAGTGATGAAACGCTCAAACAGGGCTCATGCGCCCAAATAGTGTCAAAGCACCTAAACACTTAGAAATTTTTACAGAATTTTTTGGGAGTCTGTGCTTTTAGGGTTTTGACCGAGGGTTGACTGGGGCTTATTTATGATGATGTTTCATACATGGTTATGATTGTTCCTTATTATTATGATTGCTAATATTATTATTACTCATAGTATGTGACTTTACGTGGTATGTTTATTATCGTAACGTAAAGTATACCGTAATAATAAAGAGATAGAGCAATAAAGAAAAGAAGAGAAACATTAATAAAAATGTTAAAAAGTCTTGCAAGCTTACAGGAGGTACACGACCATGTTGTCGTTAGCTCAACTATGCTACGGGTTAGCTACCCTATTATGCACACAGGGCCAATCAATTGAGATTGGCAGGACCTTTGCAGCGTGCCATGGGTGATTGGGTCGGCCTTGTATACAGTATACAGTTGACCATTTCAAGGGATACAATTGAACCTTTCGAGGGATATAGTTGACCCTTTCGAGGGATATAGATGGCCCATCACTCGTTTTCCATCGCGCATACAGTTGGGGTGTTGCTCATTGGTCAATACAGAAAGTGAAAGATAAAGATAAAAGTTTACAGAACAGACAAGGCATACAGTAAAGAAAACGAACTGTATCTGTTCATATAGTTAATGCGTGCTCGCATATACAGTACAGAGTTGTATTTTACAGAAAATAGTATTTTCATATACAACATACAGAAAGTATTTTATTACTTTTAAAACTAGAACTCACTCAGCAATGTTGACTTTTATACATTTTCAGTTGGTAGGTGATTATTGCTGAGGATGGCACGAGGGTGAAGCTACTCGGCAGGGAAAGACTGACATCCATTCGTATTCTATGTTGCTGTTGTTTTGTAATGCAGTAAAACAATTTTTTTGTAAATAGTAAATGATGATTTATTGCTTAACAACAGTGTTTTAAATGAAATGAATGGTTTTTGATAAATCATTTCCGCTGCTTAAGTTTGTATAATTATAATGTTTAATGTTTTAGCTGCTGTGATTGACCGACTGTGAGGTCTCCAGGAACGAGGCCTTACATACAACTTGAGATGGCTCAGACAAAGTGATGACAGGAGTAGAAGATGTTGAAGTTGAAGTATGAATCTGTGGGTCCTCAAGTGTTTGTCTCTAAACATTCTCCCCCTTTTTGGTAGCATCATCTTGAGAGCTAGATGAGCTGGAGGAAGAAGTCAATGAGACCTGAATAGGTACATGCCTAACAGATCTCTTGGTCTGTTTCTTAGCTAGTTGAGCCTTATGATTGTCAATCTCAAGTTGCTGAGTGGCGGACCTTTCTTCTAAAGTCCTAACCTAGGATTCAAGGTTTGAGACTTTAGACAGAAGGTCTTTTATGAGGAGTTGCATGCTTCCCTCATCTTCTTTTGAAGACTCACGGGGAGATGAGGTAACATACCTAGTATATTCAGCCTTACCACCAGATGTGGTTTCTTGGCATCCTGGTTTCCCTTGCTGGATGATGTCTCTTTCAGAGTCATCAAACGGCATGGTTGCCGCAAATTCAATCTTAGATATGTTACCACTGTCCATAAGGTCCATTGAGGCACATTCTGTAGTGGCAGCTAAATCTGCATAAGTCTCTCCACATCAGTGGGACTCACCTCAGTTATAGGTTGCTGATAGGGGCTAGAGATAATGGATCTCTCTAGGCTCTGTTGATCTTGGAGAGGGTGTTGTAGATCAACTTCATTTCCGTGGAGTGATGTTATCTCTTCATCAGTTTTAAAAAGAAGGTCAGTGAAGGATATGGATGTTAAGCCTACTGACCCGGGACCTTGGTCAATGTCTACAGGCATTGAGCCTTTGGTGGGGTTGTCCCTTGTTGGCTGCTCAGAAGAGTGTAAATACTCATCCTGAGGGTTGTTGGTTTGGGTGTCGGGCTCATGGGTTTGAGAGAGCTTAATCTGACTACCAAAACCCTAAACCCTAAATATTTTAAAATCTGATTTTAAGAGAGCTGAATCTGACTACCAAAAGAAAATTGAGGAGTTAGAGAAACCGTGTCTTTTAAAACATGAACACACCAACTACAAGACTCAAATCAAGGATCTGATATCAAAATTGTCTGAGGCTCAAGCCCAGCTCGTTACCGCTGAGGCTCAGGCTAGGAAGCATGCTATTTCTGAGCAGAACTTCCAAGCTATTCTTGCATCATCCTCCCACTCCAAACTCTGCTATCAGAACAAAGAAGGGTTGGGAACCAATAAAATTTCTCACCACACTCTTGTGAGTCTATCATAAACCAAGATGTGGTACTGAGGAGCAAGAGGTTCAACTACTGACCCTTCCTCACTAGAGTTGAAGGATGAAGCAATAATAGTGGCCACCACAGGGAAGGAACAAGTAGATGTAGCTATCTCCCAATGAGGATCAAATTCTAACCACTAAGGCTAGAAGAAACAGAGCTAAAGCTGCTAGAAGAACTGCCAAGAAAGTGATTGAGTCCAGCTAAAGATCGACCCAAAGCAGAAAGGTGTCTTTATCTCAGCTAGATTCTAAGTGTTAGGTACTTCTGATTCAGGAAAGGAGTGTAATACCAGCACACCTGTCCTATCAAATGATCAGAATTTGAAGGGAAAAGGTTTGCTGAGAAGAGAAAAAACCCAAGAAACAACAACCCTCACAGTCCCAAAAGACTAACATTGTATGCATAATGTGTGGTCTGCACAACCACATGGCAAAGATTGTTACTACAATCCTGCAAGCACACATTATGAAAATAATGTTAGAAAAGAAGAAGTCAGGGAAGGTTTCACATTTGGACCTTTTCAAATGGTTCAAGTGATGAAGAAGGGAAAGCTGGTTTCCGAAGCAAGGTTGCTTTCGGAAGAAACTCTTTCTTCCGAAAGGAAAATGGCCTCGGAAGCAAATGCTGCTAAAGTTTGGAAGAACAAGAAGATTCCCTTGAAACCATACCAGAAGAAGACTGCTTTGGAAGAAAAGGGGTGAAGGCTTCTTCGAAAAGAAAGAAGCTTCGAAGAAGGCCATGCTGCAAAAGCTTCAACAAGCTCATCCCCAAGACCAACAAAGGATGGACTGGAAGATCAGAAAGATGCTGCAACCCAACCTCTTTTTCAAAGACATCTATTGAACCCCCATGCATATCTTTTGGTTTAATTATGTTATTATCCTTAGAAGAACCCAAGACCAGCAAGGCTTGGGTTTCCAATCGAAACTAACAATCTCATCTTATGTGCATGGACATCCATGTGACAAGAACAACAATGTCTGGATTGTAAACAGTGGATACTCCAGGCACATGACAGGGAACAGATCTCTCCTTCAACAGTTTCAGAACTATGATGGAGGTCCTGTACCAATTTGGAGGTGAGGCCGGAGGATATATTTCTGGCAGAAGGAGTATCTAATGGTAAGTTAAAGGTTGACAAAGTTCACTTTGTCAAATAGCTTGAATAAATATGTTAAGTGTTTCTTAATTCTGTGATCAAAAGCACCAGATGCTTTTCACAAAACATGAGTGCATTATCCTTAACCAGGGATGACCATTCCTCTGGAATTGGTGCTTCTTAGATCTCCCAGGAAATGGGATATGTACAAGCTGGATATGAACAATGCTTCCCTAATGGGTGAAGTATCATGCTTTCTTTCCAAAGCTGATAATGATGAGTCAACACTTTGGCATAAACGTATGTGTCATGTAAATTTCAAGACAATGAATAAATTAGCTAAAAATAACTTGGACATGGTTTGCCTAAAAAGAATTTTTCTGCAAAGATAACTATGTTGCATGCCTGAAAGGGAAGCAACACAGGACATCTCACAAATCCAAAAGTGTTAACTCTATCACTACTCTATTACACTTATTGCACATGGATCTTTTTGGTCCCACAAGTATAATGAGTATTAGAAGGAAATCATACTGCCTTGTGATAGTGATGATTTTACAAGACACATATGTATTCTTTTTAAGAACTAAAGATGAAACTGCTGTGAAACATTAAAATCTTTTATCTTAAAATAGAAAATCAAAGTGATCACAAGGTTAAAATAATTAGAAGTGATCAAGGACTGAGTTTAGAACTTCGTTCTTGACTCATTCTGTAACTCAAAAGGGATTGCCAGACAATATAGTGCTCCCATAACTCCTCAAAAAACGGTGTTGCTAAAGAGGAGAATAGGACAATTATGAGGCTGCTCGAACAATGTTAGCTGATTACAAACTACCTCTAACATTTTGGGCAGAGGCAGTCAGCACTGCATGCTATGAGCAGAACAGAGTTCTTGTAGTTAAGCCACATGGAAAAACCCCTTATGAGCTATGGAACAAAAGGCCACCGTTCATTGGCTTTCTAAGGTCCTTTGGCAGCAGGTGTACCATACTTAACACATAGGACAATTTAGCAAAATTTGCTGAAAAGTTGGATGATGCTATCTTTATTGGATACTCTTCTAGCTCCAAAGCTTATAGAGTATACAACATCAAGAATCAAAAATTTAAGGAGTCTTCCAATATAATTGTTAATGAGCACACTCCTTGTGTTTCGGGGAATGGAACTGATCATATTTTTGATTTAGAATTGTTTCCAAACTATTCTAAACCTTCTTGTGAGAATGTTTCAGTTGAAATAGGTGCTCAAAATGATGTTGATGCTATTGCTGATGATCAACTGTTTGAGCTACCCGGACCTCATCCAAATTCTCTGTGAAGTTGGCTTGGATCGATAAACATCCGAGCATGTTCTTGACGGAAGGATAAACAAACAGCACAAACCAAAGTCAATCGATAATACGAACTATAATAGAATGGTTTCATTGATGAAACCTAACGATTACAAGCTCGTTACAACATAAGAATCAAGACTCTTGGCAAGGGGAAGATCGAGCATGATCTCCCCTCTCATCCGGCAACCCTAGGCTTCCGGGCACACTCTCTCTAAAACCCATTTTCTCTCTCTACACATTGAAACTGGTATATATAGGCCTCGACCCATATAAGATGCGACTGGGTCCATTCGTGCGATTAGACCATGCGTATTGGTTCAATCGTATGACTGGACCATGCGTATGGTTCAATCGTACGACTGGACCATACTTATGGTTCAGTCTTACGAATGTCCCAATCGCATCTCTCAGTCGCACGGCTGGTCCATTAGCATGGCTCAGTCGTACGACTGAGTCTCACTCGCATATGCTCCTGCGAATGACCCAGTTTCATGTGTTTACAACATATCAGGTGTATAACATTAAGCCTAGACTATTCGACAAGCGACGAACACACTATATATGACTATATATGCTCCAACAATTTTCCCCTTGGACGTTGCTTGTGATAGTAGATAACACCTCTTACAATCTTCATTCAATCTTTACTCTGGTTTCCAATAGAATCAAACGAAAAACCATATTAGCCAACGTTGCCGATCCTTCAGGTTGCTACCATATCCCTGAAAATGAATTTAGGCACAATAGCTTTCGTTTACTTTGCAGAACACCATCATAGCAGCAAGATTCCCCATATGACTGATTTTTCCAGATAATAACATGAACAGTTTTCGATTGCTTCAATCTTCACACAGGCTAACCTGATTAACACCACCACCTGCAGAAATTCCCCCTCACATTTAGCATATCCCAATATGTAGACATTGTGCTCTTCTTGCGTCTTCACACGGTGTATTGGGCAAAAGGTTGAAGGTTCCAATTCACAGCTGACAATATCAACCACATCAGCATGCACGAAGATTCATCATCAGAAACCGGGTTCACATCATCACTTTCTGATTGCATCTTCAATTTCTCTATACATGGATTCCTCCTAAGAATGAGAATCATCTTTGTGCGGATAAATATAACTTGATTGGCCCATAAGTAGTCAGATGCTCCTGACTACCCCACAAAATCAGCACCAATTGTTGACATCTTCTCTTCTCTCTTTCGTGTTCCAATTACATTCATCTATTCTGGAAGTCCGACGAATAATGGGGTACACATCGAACTTATTTGAAAAAAACCTCAAGGTGAATATGCTTTGATCATCTTCAAATCTGTGCAAGAAGCTGTTCCTGACTCTCTTTTTTTGTCTGGAACAAATGCGGATGAGTCATGTGGATGGCTCATTCGTGCGATTGAACATATGACGGGTTTAGTCGCACGACTAAACGTACGACTGGTCCAGTCGTACGAATGGTCCATTCGCATGTCCAGTCGTACGAATGGTCCATTCGCATGGCCTAATCGCATGAACGGTTTCACGCAGATTTTCAGATCTGCAGCCGCCAAGGCTACCCAAAAACACTAATCTGACGATTTAACATGAACCGAAACAAAGTAGGCATCATCAGATTCGAAAGGGTGATAGGAACGTGGTTTCGAATTTGATTTTAACATAGAAGCAACACACATAACAAGATCTGAGCAAAACACGAAGAACATGAAGTGGGTTTAACGTCAAGATCTGAAATTTGATCCAAAAATCAAGAGCTCGGGTTGCTAGAATGATTGTTAGATCATTCCAGCAGTAACCGGCTTTGATACCAATTGAGAAGTCGGCTTGGATCGATAAACATCCGAGCATGTTCTTGACGGAAGGATAAACAAACAACACAAACCAAAAGTCAATCGATAATACGAACTATAATAGAATGGTTTCATTGATAAAACCTAACGATTACAAGCTCGTTACAACATAAGAATCAAGACTCTTGGAAGGGGAAGGTCGAGCATGATCTCCCCTCTCATCCAGCAGCCCTAAGCTTCTGGGCACACTCTCTCTAAAAACCCTTATTTTCTCTACACATTGAAACTGGTATGTATAGGCCTCGGCCCATATAAGATGCGACTGAGCCCATTCGTGTGATTGGACCATGCGTATGGTTCAATCATATGACTGGACCATGCGTATGGTTCAATCATACGATTGGACCATGCGTATGGTTCATCGTACGACTGGACCATACTTATGGTTCAGTCTTACGAATGTCCCAATCACATCTCTCAGTCGCACAGCTGGTCCATTAGCATGGCTCAGTCGTACGACTGAGTCTCATTCGCATATGCTTCTGCGAATGTCCCAGTTTCATGTGTTTACAACATATCAGGTGTATAACATTAATCCTAGACTATTCGACAAGCGACGGACACACTATATATGATATATATGCTCCAACATTCTCCAAGAGCTGCAATAAATCAAGCTCCCACTATTCACAGATCAGACAACATTACCATATCAAGGAATAGTGAAGCTTCAATAAGTGAATCACCTGCTGATCCGCAAAACTCATCAGGTGATCCTACACAACACCTAGCTGATGAACATAGCATCTTGAAGGAACAGGCAACTGTTGATGCTACTCTACAGCCAACCATTGATGATGTTTCTCACTCATTCAATCAGTCCTCATTGAATGATTTTGAAACAACAACTGGACGTAGTGTTCCAGTTCCTGAGCAGAATATGTCCAACCTGGATCTATCTCTACAGCTGGAAGTGATTCCTTGGCTTAGGATTCATAACACTCATCCAACTGAGAACATCATAGGGGATGTCTCTAAAGGTGTGAGAACAAGAGGACAAACTCATCATGAGAATGTCTGCTTGTACTCATGTTTTTTATCCCAGATGGAACCCAAGAAGGTAGAAGATGCCTTGAAAGATAGCAGCTGGCTTGAATCGATGCAAGAGGAGCTGCTTCAATTCAAGAGACAGAAGGTATGGAACCTATGTCAGCTACCATCTAGCCAAGTACCTATAGGCATTAAATGGGTTTTCAAAAACAAGAGAGATGATAGAGGCTTGATCATCAAGAATAAAGCAAGAGTTGTAGTTCAAGGATACATACAAGAGGAAGGAATTGATTATACTGATGTCTTTGCACCTGTTGCAAGACTTGAGGCAGTTAGGATCTTCCTTGTTATGCTGATCCAAAGACTTCACTGTTTATCAACTTGATGTCAAGTGTGCCTTTCTATATGGGGATATAGATAGGGAAGTCTATGTATGCCAACCTCCAGGATTTGAAGACCCACAACACCCCAACTATGTGTGCAAATTGGATAAGGCTCTATATGTGCTACACCAAGCACCTAAGCTGTGGTATGAGACTTTATCTCAGTTTCATCTGAAGAATGGCTACACTAGAGGTACCATTGACAAGACTCTCTTCATCAGAAAGTCTGGAAAGGACATTTTTCTTGTTCAGTCTATGTCGATGACATCATATTCGGTTCTTCAAATGACCAAATGTGTAAGGACTTTGAAAGCATTTTGAAGAAAAAGTTTGAGATGAGTTCCATGGGAAAAATGGACTTTTTCTTTGGAATTCAGGTAAAGCAAATAAAGGAAGGGTTTTCATTAATCAATCTAAGTATGTCTCCAACATCTTAGAAAGATTTGAGATGAAAGATTGTAAGCCGGCCAAGACACCCATACCCAGAAACCACAATCTTTGTCCTGAACTTAATGGGGAGGATACTAATCAATATCAGTATAGGGCAATTATTGGTTCTCTGATGTATCTTACAGCCAGTAGACCTGATATCATGTTTGTTACCTGCATCTGTGCAAGATATCAGGCTGCTCCAAAGGTGTCTCATCTAGCTGCTGTTAAGAGAATCCTCAGATACCTCAAAGGAGCATCTAAACTAGGTCTCTGGTATCCTAGAAACAAGGATTTCAATCTCTATGGATACTCTGATAGTGACTATGGTAGCTGTAACCTTGACAAGAAATCCACATCAGGAGGATGTCAATTCTTGGTGAAAGGATCATCTCATGGCAGTGCAAGAAACAATCATGTGTCTCTACATCAATTGCTGAAGCTGAATACATTGGTGCTGCTAGCTGTTGTGCTCAACTGCTATGGATTCAGAATCAGATGTTAGACTATGGATTCAACTTTATGAGTACTCATATCCATATGGCAACAACAGTGCTATCTCCATTACTGAAAATCCGGTGAAGCACTCCAAGACAAAGCAAATTGATATCAGGTACCCTTTCATTAGAGATATTCATGAGAAAAATCTGATTAAACTAATCAAAGTTGACTCAAATGAACAATATGCTGATTTGTTCAGCAAAGCTTTTGATGAACAAAGATTTAAGTATCTCATAACAACTATTGGGATGATAAACATTAATTAGATTACCTCTTTTGAAAACCTTTTAATATGTAATGATCTATGTCAATACAATTTAAGCCCTGTTACAAAAGGTCTCTCTGAGATTTTTTAAGTATAAATTTCTTCCGAAGAGAAATTAACTCTCGGAAGCTATTTTCATATCTTCCAAAGCAAAATTTCTCAAAGGATAATTTTCTTCTCGGAAGAGTTTTTGGCTTCGGAAGAATCGATTAATTTCATATCAGATCTACTTCCGAAGCTTACAAAATCTCTCATTCAGAAAGCAGAAATACTCCTACCTTCAGAAGCAAAAGTCTTTGCCTCGGAAGTAAATTGTCTTCGGAAGACAAATTACCTTCGGAAATGTTTATATTCGGAAGAGAGATTTTACTGTGTAGCGGAAATCTCTTGGGCCCCACACTGTAAAAAACAAAGATTTTGTTAATGATGTCGGATTATTTAACTGATTTTAACCTTACCGCCACTGTTATTTCTTCCACTAAAACATCACATCACCTTTTCTAACCCCCATTATCGCCTTTCCACCCTATTTTAAATAATCCTGACTATTACATTTCATCTTCTTACTTGAAATTTTTACTACCCTAGAAAATTTTCTGCACTCCAACTTTACCCAAGCTCAAATTCATCTACATTCACCTTTCTCCAATGGCACTCAACCCTCAGCACAACCAAGTCGCACATCTTGATTCTTCAAGAGGTGCTGACTTCTCTGAAATCATCTCCTTTCTCACCCAATCATCTTACTACACAGACCTTACCGTTAACCACGATTTACTCTAATCAATGACCGAATTCTGGGAAAATGGTCAAGTCAAAACCCTAAACAGGATTCGTGTACTAAGGTCCAGCATTTGTGGACAAGAGTTGGTCATTACTGAACAACTTATCAGGGAGCATCTCGAGCTTCATGATGAAGGAGCTCCTACTGAATTCCCCAAAGAAGATTTAGACAGCACTTATATCCTCATGGGATATGGTGGAGACGTAAGCAGGTCGATAGTTTACAAATTCAACTTCTCCTACAACTGGAAGTTCCTACTGCACGTTGTCCTCCACTGTCTATCAAACAAATCTGGGGGATGGGATCAAATCCCGTATGAACTAGGATGCTTAGCTCATGGATTGGTGAGAGGCCTCTGCTTCAATTACTCAAGATTGTGTTCACCAATCTAATTGGGAATCTTCAAAGGGAGACATTCTTTATGTATCCCCGATTCATTTAACACATAATCAACTGTGAGTTGGAACATAGTACGCTTATCTGTGCAGCTACTCTGCCTGTCCTGCACATGAGGCCTACCATCTTCAAGACTTTGAAGAAGGTGTCCACAACTTCACTAGAAGTACACTTCTCTGCTTCCAGGTATGATTGAGCGCATAGCTCCTGGTGACATCCCTGTTCACCCCACAGGTGATGAACCCACACCAGCAACCACCACAATAATACCAACATTGCCTTCTCTACCTATCACCATCACATACCAGAGACGCCCCAAACGAACTCATGTTCAATCTACTTTGATTGAGCAAGCCCATCTTGTTCAATCCAAAAAGATTAGAGTGGAAACATGGGCTCCCACTCAGTCTGAGGTCTCACCATCCTTCTCCTTTGACCTCAATTTGGGTTTTGAGTATCCTTAGTCTCAAACCCATGAGCCCGACACCCAAACCAACAACCCTCATGATGATTATTTATACTCTTCTGAGCAGCCAACAAGGGACAGCCCCACCAAAGGTTCAATGCCTGTAGACATTGACCAAGATCCGGGTCAGTAGGTTTAACCTCCTTATCTTTCACTGACCTTCTCTTTAAAACTGATGAAGAGATAACATCTCTCCATGGCAATAAAGTTGATCTACAACACCCTCTCCAAGATCAATAGAGCCCAGAGAGATCCCTTATCTCTATCCCCCATCAGCAACCTATAACTGAGGTGAGTCCCACTGATGTAGAGGGGACTCATGCAGATTTAGCTGCCACTACAGAAGGTGCCTCAATGGACCTTATGGACAGTGGTAACATATCTGAGACTGAATCTGCGGCAACCATGCCTTTTGATAACTCTGAAGAGACATCATTAAGCATGAGAAACCAGGGTGCCAAGAAACCACATCTGGTGGTGAGGCTAACACATACTAGGTATGTTACCTCATCTCCCCGTGACTCTTCAAAAGAAGATGAGGGAAGTATGCAACTCTTCATAAAAGACCTTCTGTCTAAAGTCTTAAACCTTGAATCCTTGGTTAGGACTTTAAAAGAAAGGTCCACCACTCAGCAACTTGAGATTGACAATCTTAAGGCTAAACTAGCTGAGAAACAGACTGAGAGATCTGTCAGACATGTACTTGTTCAAGTCTCATTGACCTTTTCCTCCAGCTCTCAAGATGATGCTACCAAAAAGGGGGAGAATGTTCAGAGACAAACACTTGTGGACCCACAGATTCATACTTCAACTTCAACATCTTCTACTCCTGTCACCACTTTTTCTGAGCCATCTCAAGTTGTACTTCAAATCGACGTAAAGATGCTCAGAGATCTCTACACACTCTTCACTAAGTTTCAACATCTTACTGCACCTTCTACCACTGTAGAAGAAGTTGGTCAACCTAAGGTCCACATGGAACCTAAGATTCATTTCAAAGGGGAAATGGGGATTGATGGCCCAGCAACTGAAACAGTCGGGACAGAATCTGCATTTCCTCAAACTTCCGAAGCTGAAGTTAAAGCCTCGGAAGAACAAGCTGAATCTTCCGAAGCTGAAATGAAGCTGCGGAAGGACTGTTCAAAATGTCCGAGGAACTGGTCATCACAGATGCAATCCTAAAAATGGCATCTGAGGTAAATAGTGAGGACTTTCTGATCTCTACCTCTATCCCAGAACACCTCTCTGCCTCTCTCATAATCAGAATCCACTCTCCAAGAACCACCCTAGTTAGGATCTTCAAAAGATAACAAAGGAAAAAGGAAGATGACTGTGGAAGAGCTTCAAAAAGAGGAGAAGATTGAGAAATTAAAGAAGAAAGGAAGACTTGCAACTGGGAATTTGCTAGCTGCCAGTACAAAAGCAGCAGCAGCCAACCAGGAGGCGGTCAACAACAAAAGGAGAGAAGAGATAAATGATCAGCTCATCCAATTGGGAGCTGCCAATGAAGAAACACTCCTGCTACCACTAGAGGAGTTGGTGAATCTGGAAAAGGCAACTAAGCTGAAACATGAGAAACAACAAGAGGCAACTAGGCTGAAACATGAGAAACAACAAGAGGCAACTAGGTTGGCCTTAAGGAAAGAGAAAGAAGAACAGAAGGAGGCTGACTTGCAGCTGAGGAGAGATAGGATAGAGTTCCTAACCTCCAGAGGCTTCAATCTTCAAGAACTCTCTCCACATAACAATGAAACGATCCTCTGGCTCTACAACAAAGAGCAGGATCAGATGGAGAAAGAGAGAAGAAAGGCTGCAAGAGAAAATCTAAAGGAAAGGAAGAAGAAGGAGGAAGAAGCAAGGGTCACTGCAACCAGGAAGCTCAGTGAGAAGGCCTGGATGAAAGACTATATCCGGGCTCATGGCTTCTCTGGAAGGCAGGTGGGTCCCATGTCAGAGAAGACACTCTAATGGATTGTCAGCGAAATAAAGGCCGACATCCGAAGAGAAAAGAGATGTACAAAGGGTAAAGAGGATGACCTTCATGGCAACCACTCAAGCACAACCTGAACCCTCATCCTTACCTTTCCATCAAAACCGAGCCTTTCACCCCTGACCCATATCTTTACCTACATCTACTTAATCACCCCAACCACCCAAACTTCCCATCCTTCAACCAAAAACACTTCCCAGAACCTCTGAACCTCAACCTACCCTACAACCATCCAAACCATCCCCTCAGCCTTCTTAACATCTATCTCTTGAGGAGTTCAAGGCAATCAAGACTAAGCTCACCAATTGAACAACTTTGAGCGAAGTGTCATGTGAGGAAGACTCTATTAATCACCTATGTTGATGGATCTTCATGTTCCCTCACAAGAGATCAATTCCTTGATTTGCCTAGAGGAACATTGGACCAGGCTGCTAGACTTCTAGGCCTCAACTCAGATTCACTAAATGATAAAAAGAAGAAACTTAGAAGGAAACTGATGACTCTGCTGGATACGAAGAAAGAGGACAAGATTCCTAGTCAGTCTCTTGTGCCTAGAAAAAGAATAATCCAGTGGAGGTTCGATGAAATTTCTCACAACTTTGTTGTGGAAAGGGAGAATGGTGAAGTCAACAGACTTAATGCAACCTCTCTTTTACACTCCAGCAGATTTGATATTGCTGAGTTAGCAGAGAAGCCATTATCCAACCCCTCCAACTCTGAAACCGTTGCATCTATCAGAAATCATCTCAGCAGTCTTCATCTAGCCGAGCTAACTACAAAAGCCAAGATTGAAGAAGAGTTGAAGTTGAGAAGACAGGAAGACAAGGAAATACCTCCTACCAAGGGTGCTGCCTTTCTACAAATGGTGGAGGGTCCCAAATTGGAACCTATAGTTAGATGGGAATATGTTCACAGTTCCCATTAACTAACTCTTTTCAGAGGGCAACAACAGAGGGTATAGATCATCCAAGGTGACAGACTGGACATCCTGTCTACCAAGGATTTGTACAAACTTCTCTGCACCACATCAGAGAAAAACAAGGAAACAGATACATATCTACTCTCCTTGGTGTTGAAAGTTTTGAGAAGCAGAGACAAGTGAGGTTTGGTAGCATCAGCCTAGCGGGAGTTTGTTGGATCAAGAAGAAGGCTGGTGCAACCAAAACCAAATCACTTAGATAATTCTGGTGCTACATGCAAAGGCTTCCGAAGCTTAGCATGGAACTTCCGAATGATGAAGAGTTCTTCCGAAGACAAAGTGAAAGATCAACTTCCGAAGATAGAACTCTACTTCCGAAGTCAAGAGCATGATTCTGAAGGTCAAGTCTTAGAAGAATAATCAGAAGACTACTTCCAAAGTATGAAGAAAAGAAGAAGTTCCCAAGCCTTAGAAGAAGTAGCCCCTTCCGAAGTATAAGTGGCTTCGGAAGTACTTGTTCTTTCGAAGCCATTTAACCTTCGGAAAACACCGCTATGAACCAGTGGACATAAGTATGGTCTGTGACACTCCGCTGAAGACCTCTGATACTACATGGCATTTTCTCAAAGAGCCATGCAGTTGACCATACTTTATTCCACTATTTACCTTTTATGATAGTACATGTTACCAACTTTAGTTGGTGAAAAAAGATAAATTAGGGACATGTTACCAACTCCATTGGTGGAATGATTTCTGTTGATTTTGCGATTTGGTGTGTTAGGTTTTTACAGGTCAGCCATTGATGAAGCTTCGATCAAGATCTGAAAAAAAACCAAAACAAAATGTCAACCGAGACTCCCCAATCTTAAGCTGTGGTGGTAGAAATAGAGAAGATATAAAGAGATAGAGAAGAGAGGAGGGTGGGGTGAGAAATGGAGAAGATACAGAGAGATAGAGAAGAGAGGAGGGTGGGGTGAGGATGATGGGTAGATGAATTAATAAATAAGGGTAATTTTGTCATTTTACAAAAGTTAATAGAAAAATCTAACGCCGTTAGTGTTTTGGACTCAAATGGAGATAAAAAGGAAACGTTAGGGGGCAAATCGAGACTTTGCAACTACAGGGATACAAGTGGTTAAAACGAGAAAACGCCAGGGATGCAAATGGTAATTTACTCTAATATTTTATTAACCACCTCCAAGTTGGCACAAAATTAAATATTACCATTCTACATCCAAATAAATAAAAAAAACATAGTACAAATATACACATTACTATGGGTATGGTTATAATAAAATATGATTTAATCTAAAATGTTTAAAATATATTATGCGATTAACATGTGTCGTTCTATTTTTTTAAATAAAAGACATCTTGATTATTGTGTCAAATACTTCAGTTCATTATGTCTTATATGTTTATTGTGTCATATATTTTACATTATATATTATATGTATTAATCATTGTGTTTTACGTTTTAGATTATTTTGTGTTATTTTTGTTGTTGATATATATAGATTTGTTACTAACCATTGTGTATCACAATTAGATATACAGAATGATATACTTTTACAAATGTATTTTTGGAAAATCAAAGTGTTAAAGATAACATAATGTTTTATTTTTGCCATTGTTTTTATTGTTATATAAATTTATTGTTATCTATCATTGCGTTTTACAATTAAAAATACATAATAGTATTATTTCACCAATAATTTTTCAAAACTCATAATGTTTAAGATAACAAAATGACGATCAAAAGACACAATAAGATATTGTGTTATTTATAAATAAAAAAAATACTCGTTTTTATGGTGTAATTTTTATTGAAAAATTATATTGTACATAAAAGTTATAAGTGTTTAAAAAATGAGAGGAGCTTACAAAAAGTCAAAAAAGTGACAATTTATAAAATACTTTTCTAATGAATTTTTTTATACAATTTGATCTCAACCATTGATTAATAAGATTAATAATGAGATACTTCTTACACATTTTAGTTTTAGTAAATTTTTTATTTGAATATTTTTCTTACTATTAATCGGTTATTGACGTGTTCAAATGGTATGTATACTTTTTATATAGATTTTTCGCACATATTCAATTTTAAATGGGTTTCACCATTATTAATGGTAAAATCAAATGTCAAAATGTGGACATACTTAACCAACTTAACAACCTTAATAATTGACTATCAACATGTATTTTATTAAAAAATGACTTGTTTAATTTGAGGTAACCAAATTTTAATTTAAAATGAAAATTAAATAAGTAAACAACAAATAACGTAAATAGTAAATAAACGTCCACATGCTTGAATTTCGGTGCTTGTTTTTCTTTAAATTCTTCTTAAACATTATTATTATTTGAGTATTATGTACTTAAGTATTTATAACTATGAAAGTATGTAGTAATTATGTACTTAAGTATTTATATAAGACAATACTTAATTCAAATAGCATTTAGTTATCATATTATTAATAGTAAATATAAATTGAAATATTAATTTAAAATATTGTAAATTAGATCATTCTACTATCTTATCCTCTTATTCTAATAAAATGGTAACTATGGTTGACACATATCATTTGGTAAACCCATCTAATGTTACATGTCACTTTGTAAACCCATCTAATGCTACGTGTCAACTTAACATTTAATATAAGTATTTTTCCCACCCAAAAGAATTAAATATACTATTTTTGTATTAAAATTTTTAAATACACATTTTGTTTCTAAAATTAAGAGGATATAAACTAAAACCCTTCCATTTTAAAGTAAATAACATATATCTATTACTTTTACTCTTAACAAACTCTAGTGGTTAATTTTTAAAATTATCTTCTTATTAAATATTTATTTTTTGAAAGACAAAATAAGTCGTAAATCATAATTCTAAAAAATATTTACTTTAAGATTGTATAGTACCACTTAAAGACACAACAATTATAATGTTTTATATGTTTGTTATAGAAACTACTATTAGTAAAAACAAAGAATTGGTTTTAGAAATTAAAATAAAATACAATTAAAAACGGTAATTTAGATATCAATATTTTCAATTGTCTTTTATTTCATTATCATCTTTTTTCTTTTTTTATTTGTTACCATCAACAAAATCATTATTTTTCAAAATTTAAGATGTTTTTAACTAATTTTTGAAACGTGTTCTTATGTTTTTAGAAATATTTTATTATATTTTATTTTATAAATGGTTTCTTCAATTTATTAGACAATGTTTTTTTTCTGTTTACTTTTGATTCAATTTTATTACAATATTTTTTATTACTATATAACTCTTTAATCAAGTCTATTAAAATATACAGTAGTTATTTTTTAATTGAAAAGTATAAGGTTCTTTTGGTTGATTTTTGCATTGTCTATGTTTAGTTGTAATATTATATGAGCATAAGTTTAATAGTAAATTCAACTAAATATGTGCATGATTATATGTATAATTAGTATGGAAAAACATCATGGACCCTTCTTTCTACGAGGCTCTTTCTTGAGTAAATTTTCAAGCAACTTTTACTTACACCATTATATTTTATGTTTTTTTTCATTTATAATTACTCGAGGACGAGATTAGTTAATATTTTATTTTTTATGGTCACGTTAGGTTATTTATTTAAAATTTTAAACTAATGTACATATTAGAGGTTTTCTCATAACAAAAATTTGATAAAAATTTGATATAATTATTTATTACTTATAATTTTTACTCATACGTAATTTTAATCGTATATTTTAAAATATCATTTTATAATTAATAAAATTTTGTTTTATTTAATATTTTATTTATTCAACCCGTGTAATACACGGGTTTACTAAAGCTAGTATTTAATGTAGTTGGATATATAATCTCTTCTTATTGATAAATGCATTAATAATATGCATTAAATTACGTATTAATTAAAGGAATTTACTAAATATGGGTAAAATTATACAGGAACTATTACATAGATAGAACTTGTACTGTACGCTTTTGAAAAAGTTTTTTTTGTAACAGTGTTCAAAAACTTATTTGCGAAAATGAGTTATTTAAAAAGTATTCAACAAAATAAGTACTTCTAAAAACTCTCTCACTCACTCCAAATCTTATTGGATAAAAGTAGTATTAATAAAAAGAAAAATTCATTATAGAAAATTAAAGAAAATGGTTTAGTAAATTCAAACAAAGAAATAAACAACAACACTCGATCACAAATAAGAAAAGCATTTTTACAAAAAATACGAAATCATTTTTTTTTTAACTTTCGATAACACATCACAATCAAAAGCTTAAAACTTTTCCTAATAATAAAATTTTTAATCCAATAAATATTTATAAAAACTTTTGCTAACTAACATATATAACTAGGATATAAGCTCGTGTATTCACGAGGTTGTATAATCTATAGATATTAATAAAAGAAATTTTCTTTTATCACTTGTCATCTTTTTAAATCATATTTTTGACACTTGTCATTTTTCTAAATATCATTACTTTATTTTCCCTCCAAAAGGACATTAAAGTAATTTAAACACTTAAAAAATTTCTCTCTTTTCATAAAAATTAATTTGATCAAATGATATATTTTTTTTCACTCATCTATATTTTTCTAAAATCAAACTATGTTTTTTAAAAATAAATTTTATTAAAAAATTTAAAATTCATATATTTTCTAAACATTGAATCTTTTAAAAAATATTTTAAATCAGTCATTCTTTAAAATAATTATAAAAAATATAGAATTTTATAAAAATAGTTTTATTAAAACAACAGAATAATAGAAACTTGGGTTTTAATAAACAATATTTTTTTAAACAATAAATTTTTATAAGAAAATCTTACAACAAATATTTAAAAATGAAACTATTTAGATAAGAGAGTTAAAAATAGTATAATTGTTTTTATCTCTTTAACAAGTACGTATATATAATTTTATACATGTCTTAGATTAAAATATCGTATTGTAACTTTTCGTGTTTAGTACTAACTATGATCCGTTTAATAAATGAGTTTCTAGACTATCTATTTATCTATATATTTATATATCTATAACTTATCTATTGTGTATTTACTTGAAATAATTATTCATATATAATTATAATTATATTTCATCTTTAAACATTGTTTTATAATTCATAACTTTTTATTACTAATTATTTATTATTTTATTTATTCAACCCATGTAATACACGGGATACTAACCTAGTATAAATTATATAACTATATAAAATGTATTACACATGCTGAATCATTATACCTGTCTAGAGTCCATATCTTTTAATATAATAATATTATCTTTCTAAATTGTCAACCCAAAAATCTAGTAAGTAAAAAATAAAATTAATAAATATAAACCGATAATATTATTTTTATACCAGTTGGTTTATAGCAATAACGACTCCTGTAACACTCATTTTTGTTACAATTCTAACCATTTGAATTAAAAAAGATAATAGTTAATAATCATACGATGTGGCGAATGCGTATATAAAACTAAAAGCAAGTGGGTGGTATGAGGTAATGGCGGAATGAGTGTGGGTCATGCGGATAATATTAGTACAACCAAATCAGTATAGGCATTAAAAGGCGTTTAAATTTTATAGTGTGAAAAACTCATTTGAAAACATATAATATTTGTATAATATAGAGAAATGAAAAATTAAGTATAATAAGATCTATAATAGTTCCATACTTATTTTAGTTTTTAAAAAATAGATAGATAAGACAAACACTCATTAAGTAACAGATTCAATTTTAATGTCAAATATATATGTAAAGTAAACATGAATAGTTACAATATAATTTTTAATCTAAAATATAATTAAAATATAAATAGATAAGAGTTCAAGAAATAAAGCAGTTATATCATTTTTTAACTCTCTTACGTAGATAATTTATTTTAAACATTCGTTTTAAGATTTTTTTATAAAAATTTTTTTAAAAAAAATATTATTTGTAGTTATTCTATTTGTACTAATATGATTGTTTTAAAATATTTCACCTGTTTATAATTAATTAAAAAACAAATGATTTTAAAATATTGTGTTTAGAAAATGTTTAATGTTTTAGAAACTTTCATATAATATAAACTTTAGGTTTTTGTAGTTTAGATTTTAGTTAAAAGTTATAATTTTAATTTCCTTCATAATTTTTTTAAAAAAAAGCTAGTTTGATTTTAAATAAAGAATAAATAAGAGAGAAATATAATAATAGTAAAGTTTATTTTTAATAAGAGAGAGAAATTTATTTAAGTATTTAAATTACAATACATTCTTTTGGAGGGAAAATTAATGTGTTAATGTCTAGAAAAATGACAAGTGACAAAAAATAATATTTTTTAGTAAATTAAGAAACAGTTCTTTTTATAAACATAATTTCTTAAAAAATAATATTTTGTATAACATAAGTAATTTATAACAACATCAAACTTTTTTTAAAAATACAAAATATTTAAAATTAGTGTTTTTAGAAATTAATTTTTTTATGAGCCATAAAAAGTCAAAATTCAAACTTATATTAAGAAATATTTATAAAATGACATTTTTTAGAATGTTTTGATTTAGAACGAATTTTTTTAGACGTCCTTACTTATACGTAATTTCAATCATATCATATTTCAAAATATCATATTATAATTAATTATTTTTTATTACCAATTATTTAATATTTTATTTAATCAACTCGTGTAATATACGAGATAATAACCTAGTATACATAATATAGTAGGGTGGAATTGAAAAATAGTGTAAGGTTTAATTAAAAAAACCCTTACTCAAATTTAAATTCGTCATAAACAAAGCCAAATCTTTCTACTCTAATAAAATGGTAATTAGGGTGGACATGTGTTTTCATCAAATTTCACCTTATCAAAAATTTTCCGCTTCTCTCTCATATTAAATGTCTCATTAATTAATTACTAATAATAAATATATTTTTATTAATTATTTTTCTAAGTAAATATATTTTTATATAAAATAAATTTTACTTCACATCAATTTTTTTAAAAATATAAAATATATTTAAAATTGTTTTTTGTAAGTAAATTTTTATATACAAAAATTAAGTAAAATTGGGAGTTATAATAAGTTTTGGAACATATGACTTTTTTTAAAAATGTTTGCTTTAAAACAAGATTATTTTATTTTTCTTTTGGAAAAAGATTAAAAATAAAAAAAGATTAAAAATGTTATATCACTGTTTTTATTATTTATAGTCCGTACTTTTATATGATTTCAATTATGTTTATCTTAAAATATCGTTTTATAAGTAATAAAACTTTTTTTCTATTTGATATTTTATTTTTTCAACCCGTGTAATACACGAGTTTACTAAAACTAGTAATTTATATATTTAGGTAAAATTGAGCATATGAATTTAAGCGGGAAAACCATTATGAGGTTGAAATAAAGAGTGACACGTGTCTCATTAAAGTAAAGTTTTATAAAGATTAGATTAAGTTTTTTTACACATTCAATAAATCTTTAAGTGTATATTATTAACACATATTGCTGTAAACAAACCAAACCAACCAAATAAATCATTTTGCATATTCATTAGTTTAGAATTAATTTTTAACGAACATATAACTGGACCAAATTTCTTTTTCATGTATGTTTACTTATGAAACAGAAGAACGTAAACAAACTTGTCGTCAGACAGTTTGCGAACAGTCCCCTCGGTGATCGGTTCATTTATGGTTTTAATCTCGTTTATAAATTTACGCGTTACCTTAAATTAAGTTTACGAATAAAAAATGTTTTTTAGCATCAAAGTTTTTTAGAAAAGTTTAGAATATACAGTTCAAAAATTTAAATATTAAAATATGTGTACATATTCTTTGTCAAAACTATTTATTTCTACTAGATTTATCAGATTACATAAAAATGTTTTTCAAACATATATTATCTTTTATATATGAAAAATAAAAACATATATAATTTTTGTGAAGATATTAAAGTAATATTTATCAAAGAACAAATTTTTTTATAATATTTTAAATAAGGTAGGAAAATGTTTATAAAAACTAAAAAATATATTAAAAAGGACTTTGTATAAACTATGATAATCCAACAAAGTGTTGTTTTATTAGAAACCCTTTCTCTTAAGTATTTTTTATCTAATAATATTAGGAGTGAGAAAAAAAGATTAAAAATAAATATTTTAATAAATATTTTTCAAATCACCCATTTTGATAAATGAGTTTTCTAAGAACACTAATTTAAGAAAAAGAACTCGCTCAAAACGCTTTATTAGATGTCTTAAAGTTTAAGTAAAATGACATTAATGTCCAAATAATTGGGTAATATATTAGTATACAATTATAGGTGATACAATATGACATGTTCAATGTTAAATTATATGATAGGATATAATATGATACGATAACATGTAATATTATTTAACGTAATCTTGTAATCTAGTATAATATGATGTAATAAAACATGATATAGTTATATTGTATTAATGACTTATTTTATTAAATGTGTACAATCTAAATGAATTGTAAACACGCAGTATTTATCATGATTTGATTGGACTATGAAATCTTATATGGTAATTGGATTTTAAATTTCTAACTAATTTATCGACTTAACTTTTTAGTGTTTCATTCTTAAAATTTATACTATATAATAAATGAATATCTATAGATGGCAGGTGATGAATTTTTTATACAATCTAAACTTTTTTCGATCTCGTCTCCCTCATATTAAATGATAAAATATAGTTATAGTAAAAATAATATTTTATTTAAAAAGTATAAAAAGGATTGTGAATTTCACGCTCCCTTCTATTATTAGTATGGTATTTGATAATTGTGTCATATATGTCAACTAATAGTTTCTTATATGTTCATTGTGACAAATATCAATTCAATATGTCATATTTACATCATATGTATTTGTCATTGTGTTTTACTTTTTATATAATTTTATGTTATTTTTGTAATTGTTCTTATAGATTATATAAACTTGTTATCATCGTGTTTTACAATTAAAAGTATACAATAACATTATTTCACCGATGTATTTTTCAAAATTTATAGTATTCAATATAACATAATGATTATAAATAAAACACAATTGGGCATTGTATTATTTTGCAATTGTTTTAATATATTAGATTAATTACTTGTTAATTTATTATTGTGTTTTACATATTAGAGATGAACAATAATGTTATTCTACCAATATATTTTTTTTAAATTCATTATTTATGAAAAACATAATAGTATTCAGAAAATCACAATAACAACAAAAGACATAATAAACTGCACTAAACACACAATGATGATATATAAACTTAAAAACGTAAAAAAATGTTATTTTTTATATAACAATACTATGCCCGTTTTAAAGATAAAACATGGCCGTTTTTATGGCGTCAATTTTATAAAAAAATGTCATACATAAAAGTTATTAACGTTTAAAAAAATAGGGGGAATGACATAAATTTTATAAAAAAAAATATCGTACATAAAAGTTATTAACGTTTAAAAAATAATGGGAACTTACAAAAAGTCAACAATAATGATTAAAATACCCTTTTAACAAACTGTTCTTTATAAATTTATTCCAAACATTGATTAAAATAATTAATGGTTGCGATTACTTATTACACTTTATAG
The DNA here is from genome assembly GCA_025506515.1 of Flaveria trinervia. Taxonomy (NCBI): domain Eukaryota; kingdom Viridiplantae; phylum Streptophyta; class Magnoliopsida; order Asterales; family Asteraceae; genus Flaveria; species Flaveria trinervia. The sequence goes on along the minus strand of CM046454.1, from coordinate 402,124 downwards.
ATTTAAATGACTTTTTATTTGATCTTTTCTATAAATGATAAGCGTTTTAAGTAAGTAAATTAGTCAATTATATATCTAAAATTTAAATCTTCTTATTCTGATAATTTATTAAAAACTTACTGAATTACAAGTTTTCATTTATGTCATTATATTAAAATATAATAATTGTAACTCGTAATCTCCACTATTTATCATATATAATTTTTAAATATTTATTATTGCTTATTTTACTAATGGTTTATAATATCTATCATACAAAATTTCCTAAACTAATCATTTTAACAATTTAGATTTATTACACATGTAATACATGAATTATAACCTAATTTATTATTACAAATGAAGCTTGCGCGACACGACACGACACATTACGGACTTAATTAGGTGCTTCATGAAAGTGACATTACCGTGATTAAGTAAAATTATAAACATGTGAAATTGTAACGACTTAGTTATAGAAATTGAAGGATATATATGAAAGGAGCATTGTACACCATACATTGCAGGGCGCAAACATGAGCTAACACTAAAGCAACAATTCATTAAACAATTTTAACAACAAAGGAAACAACTAAAAAATCCAAATATAAGATAGTAATTTTCAAAAATGAAAAAAAAAACACAATTAGGCATCGAACCACATGTATTTGACCAACATGTAGAAGGAAAAAAGATAAACAAGAAAAAGAAGAAAACATACGGTTTTTCATCCATTGGATTTGAACACATGATCATTGGGTAAACACATGTTACATCTTACATCCAATTTGTTATTTTAACTCTGTATAAATTCTATACCAACATGGAGAACGAATGAAAAAGAAATAAAAAAACAAGGCTTGTGAGCCTCTGCATTTGAACACTTGCATGACCAATTGACCATGGGGGTAAACCAAAGTTGCAGCTTCCTAGTAGGCAAAACTGAAAAATGTGATTTTAACTTGTAAATAAATTTATTTGACCAATGTGAAGATGAAATAAAAAATCCACCGACATTAGTTTTTAAGGTATGATAAGTTAATTAGCTTCAGATAGATTTCAAGCACCCAAATGCGTCATTATCTTATATTTTGTGATTCATATGCGTTATATATGACAAATACTTACTATTACAATATTAAATTCAATAAAATATTGTTCAACAGCGGTTTAAGATTGACTTCGGTACACGTTTATCAAAATCAAGTTGTTTTGTGATGAAAAACAAGAAAACTAGAAATTTTCAATGTTAGAAATAATCTGTAATATGTGGCCTATGAATCATTTAAATAAGTTTCACCAAGTGACATAATTAGTCCCTAATAGTATAAGGGGGTTATTTGATGGAAATACCCTATAATTGTAATTAGGGTTTCCCTTTACATGTTATAAATAGAGGATTAAAGAGATAACAACAACACACCAATAACTTTTCTCTCAAGATCATCCATTGATATCTCTAAACATCATAACGAGAACGAATCTCAAGATCATGGTTTCATCATCTTCATCAAAGATCTCTATTCCCACAAATAAGTTTTAATTGTTTTGATGTTTAGTTTGTATTAGATGATTGAATAAATATGATTTGGGTTTCATACTTGCATTCATGTTTCAAGATATAATCAACATGTGGTATCAGAGCAATGTTGATTATATCAAATCATTTTGTTCATCAATTTTGATTTGCTTGTATAACCTTGTGATGAATCGATGTCTTGGATTTACAAATCATAAACAATTACAATGATCTTGATTTTTTAATGTTAAGGACACGAAATAGTTTTCTACAAATCGGTTCATAAAAGAATAGCTAACCCACTGGAACTCGATTATAAAACCATATGATTTTGAATTTTGAAATACATGCAAATCGAATTCGACGCCTCTTAATATCATGTTCAAAAGATGAATCATATTTTTTTTTCTAATATAAATGGTTTGACAATTTTCGAAGAGATAAGGATCGAAATATTATTGATTATTCACAATCCATGAATTATCTCTACCACATCTAAAAGAAAAAACCTATGAATTATTATTGCAATCTGTAATTTCATGATATTATGTTGGTGGTCATAAAATTTTAATGATTTGATGATTACTTGCACTAAATGGGCATGAATGAACGAAATTAAACATTCATGTTTGTGTTCAAATTTTATAATCAAACAAATTTATAATTTGTGATATAATTTATGGTTTTATTTATATGGAATAATTACTTATATATTTAATTTCTATTTTGTCGATATCAATGAAACTTAAATGAGATTTGTTTCTGTAATAATAAAATTAATTTATGACTTAAATTTAGAAAACCAGTTTGTGTTTCCTTTTTAAACTCAATTTATTAAAAGGAATGAAATTGTTTTACGGGAATAAGTTCTTAAATTTACTTATTATAAATGTTTAATTTTGAATAAATTAATAGCCCATCGGATTTTAATCGATTCTCAATTATATTTAAGAATGTTATTATTTTGCTTTTGTATGAATTATTTCCGACAAAAACTGTCATTTATTTATAAACCTCTTTAATGGTTTTTGATAAATTCCATAATTAATGAATTTGCAAGTTACTCCATACGTTTTCAATTATGGTTCATGTTTGTAAAAATATAGAATGTAATTATATTTCATATTTTACAAATAAAAAAAAATCAAACTTGCAAAATGCATATGTCTTAATATATATTTTGACATAGAAAAAGATAATGGTAACTTTAATGAAAGATTAAGTGATTAATCCCAACGGTACATCACTTGATTTGACATTAAATTTAACGCTATCATTTTATATAATTATATAACTATGTGTATCATCAAATGATAAACCCAAAGGCTAGTTGTTTGATAATACACATGATAAATATTGGGAAATTAATATGAATGTACACTTCTGCCCAAAGGTGTTGTGTAGTATTTATATGCCTTATTATAATTATGTTCATAATACTTGGATGTTAGTCATAGCCAACGCGAAGCCAACATTCATTTAGAACCTTACCTAATTTGTTCATAACATTTGCACATTGGTCGTAGCCAACGCAAAGCCATCGTGCAAGTAGAACGTTACTTTTTATTTGTTCATAACATTTGAATTTTTGGTCAAAGCCAACGCGAAGCCAATATTCATCTAGAACTTTAAATTTTGCCTATTATTTTGGTGTTATAATAGGTTTTATCTTCAATGTATTAATTATGTCTGCTTTATTTTTTTGTTATCACCCGTAATTAGCTCACTTTAACTCTCCTACTACTTGTATCAATTTAGCATCCACTATCACTCCTAACTTTGGAATTGAAGTTTTACCGGGGCAAACTTCGTCTCATGGAGGGATTCTGTTAAACTTACTCTTGGCATGTTGGATCTTGATTATGCCTTGAGACATGACGCTCATACTACTCTTACTGCTGAAAGTACTGCAGATCAAAAACAAGAGTATGAAAAGTGGGAGAGGTCTAACAGAATGTCTCTAATGGTAATCAAAAACTCCATCTCTGTTGCTATTAGGGGAGCAATACCTGATTCAGATAATGCTAAAACTTATCTGAATTCAGTGGAGGAACAATTTAAAGGATCTTCTAAAGCACATGCGAGCACTTTGATTCTGAAGATGCTTACTACAAAGTATGATGGGTTTAATAATGTGCGTGAACACATAATGATGATGAACGACATGGCTCATAAACTCAAGAGCTTAGACATGGAAATCAGTGATGGTTTTCTAGTACATTTCATTATGACTTCTCTTTCTTCACGCTTTGATGCTTTTAAGATCAACTATAACACCCAAAAAGAAAAATGGTCAATGGGTGAGTTGATAGCAATGTGCGTGCAGGAGGAAGAACGTTGAAGCTAGAAAAACCTGATGTTGTTCAGGTTACCACCATTAAACCATTAAAGAGAAAGGGAACTTCAAAGGGGAAAGCTCCAAAGTCCATAAGGCTGGTACAAGTGCAGCTTCCAGCTCAAATGCCTCCTTTGGACAATCTCGCTGCAGATTCTGTCACAATAAGGGACATACCCAACGAGATTGCCCCAAGTTCAAGGAGTGGCTGGCTAAGAAAGGTAACCATCTATTTATGATATTTGAGTCCTTTAATGTTAACGTTCCAACTAACACATGGTGGGTTGACTCTGGTTCTATGGTTCATGTTACTAACTCAACATAGGGATTCCTTACAATCCGGAAGCTGGAAAGAAACCAAAGGACAATTAAGGTGGGAGATGGTGATGAACTTAATGTTGAATCCGTAGGAACCATGCTATTAATAATGACAACCGGTCATTGTATTAAACTTTATGATACATTATATGTACCGAGGATTACTCGGAACTTAGTATCTGTACCAAAGTTAGACAATGATGGTTATGAAATTTTGCATGGTCGTGGCAAAGTCACTATTACTTTAAACTCTCATGTCTGTGGTTATGGTTATCTGGATGGAAATCTCTATAAGTTAGAACTAGATGATCAATTTTCAAAATCGTTGTTATCATATAATGTAAATGAAAACATTAACAAACGAAAACGAGATTTGGAAACATCATCCATGTTATGGCATCAATGTTTAGGCCACATATCACGAGATCGCATGTTAAGACTCGTGAAGGATGAAGTATTACCAAATCTTGATTTCTCTGATTTTGAAACATGTGTTAAATCCCTTAAAGGTAAAATGGCTAATGGATCTAAAAAAGGTGCCGTCAGAAGTTCCAGTTTACTAGAACTCATACACACTGATATTAGTGGACCTTATCCTGTTGGAATATCTTGACATAAATCATTTATCACTTTTAGATGATCACTCACGTTACATGTACTTGTACTTAATCAAGGATAAATCTGAATCACTTGACATGTTTAAAACCTTAAGGCTGAAGTTGAAAATCAACTTGATCGTAAAAAAAGGTAGTGAGATCAGATAGAGGTGGCGAGTATTATGGTAAACATACTGATATTGGTCAAGCTCCTGGTCCTTTCTTTGAATTTTGTAAAGAACACGGGATTGTAAACCAATTTACCATGCCGGGTACTCCTCAGCAGAACGGTGTAGCTGAGAGAAGAAACCGTACCCTAATGAACATGGTTAGAAGTATGTTAGCGAACTCCTCTTTACCTGAATTTTTATGGACCGAGGCATTAAAGACAACTGTTCATATACTAAATAGAGTTCCTTCTAAGTCTGTCCCTAAAACTCCATTTGAAATTTGGACAGGAAGAAAACCTAGCTTAAGGTATATGAAAGTATGGGGTTGTCCAGCTGAAGCTAAGCTTTATAATCCTCAACAAAGAAAACTGGACATGAAGACAGTCAGTTGTTTCTTTATAGGATATCCTGATCATTCAAAAGGGTATAGATTTTATTGTCCCTCTCATACTACTCGCATTGTAGAAACTCGTCATGCTGTGTTTTTAGAGGATTCTAAGGTTAGTAGGAGCACTGAAAGTCATGATATTGACTTACAAGAAGTGCAAGAGGAGGGGGGATGGGCTCTCTAAACCAACCTCCTATTACACCTCTTGTACTTAACGCTGCACCATTACAAAACACTGTACCATTATCTCATGTTTCCTCAGAAGTTCATGTTGCTCCAAACATTCCTGTAAACGAAGCACCATCAAATCCACAAGAGCAAGTCCTTCATACGACTACTGAAACTGCAGAACCTGAAAATCAGCTACGGAGGTCATCACGGTCTAGAAGGCCTACTAATTTTGATGATTATGTAACCTACCTAAATGAAGCTGATTTGGATTTAGGAAAGTGTAACGATCCAACCCCTATAATGAAGCCATTAGTAGTGATCAATCGTCTGAATGGAATAAAGCTATGATTGATGAGCTTGATTCCATGTATAAGAATGACGTTTGGGAATTGGTTGAATTACCCAAGGGTGTTAAACCCGTAGGATGTAAATGGGTTTTTAAAACCAAATTAGACCCGAATGGTAATATTGAACGTCATAAAGCGCGATTGGTTGCTAAAGGCTATACTCAAAAGGAGGGAATTGACTATCAAGAAACCTTTTCACCTGTTTCACGAAAAGATTCCTTAAGGATCGTTATGGCCTTAGTAGCTCATTTTGATTTAGAGTTACATCAAATGGATGTTAAAACCGTTTTCCTTAATGGTGACTTACATGAGGATGTGTTCATGAACCAACCTGAAGGTTTCAAACCTAAAGGTAAAGAACACTTGGTATGTAAGTTAAAGAAATCCATATACGGGTTAAAACAAGCATCACGTCAGTGGTATTTAAAATTTGACGAAGTTATGAAGAAACAAGGTTTCATAAAAAATCAAGTGGATCAATGCACCTACCTCAAAATGAGTGAGAGCAATTTTGCTATACTTGTCCTTTACGTAGATGACATTCTATTGGCAAGTAATAGTTTAGATTTGTTGCATGAGTCAAAGCGATTACTTTCACGTAATTTTGACATGAAAGATCTCGGAGAAGCCTCTATAATAGGCATCGAAATACACCGAGATCGAGCCAATGGGACGTTAGGATTGTCTCAAAAGGCGTATATTGAACGCGTCCTTACACGTTATAATATGCAACATTGCTCTCCCTCAGTTGCTCCAGTAGTTAGGGGACGTTTTTGGTTTATTTCAATGTCCAAAAACAGAGGATGAGAAGGAGCAGATGAAATTGATACCTTATGCGTCAGTAGTGGGAAGTTTAATGTATGCTCAAGTTTGTACTCGTCCTGATATTGCATATATTGCTGGAATGCTAGGCCGATATCAATCTAATCCTGGCCTAGATCATTGGAAAGCAGCAAAGAAAGTATTGCGATATCTTCAAGGGACAAAAGAGTATAAGTTACATATAGAAGAACTGATAACTTAGAAGTGGTGGGCTATTCTGATTCTGACTTTGCCAAATGCAAAGATGATAAGAATCAACATCGGGGTATATCTTTATGTTAGCAGGCGGGCCTATTTCATGGAGGAGTCATAAGCAGCAGTTGACAACAACCTCAACAATGATGGCAGATACGTTGCAATTTATAATGCAACTTGCCATGGGATGTTGTTAAGAAATCTTATTACCGGACTCAAAATTGTTAACTCCATGTCACGACCGTTGAAGATTTACTATGACAACTCAGCTTCCGTAAGTTTCTCGAATAGTAACAGTTCGAGTGGAGCTGGTTTATATCTTGATACAAAATATTTGTTCATACGAGAACGAGTAGAGGAAAATAATCTTTGTATCGAGAACATTAGCACAAAAGATATGATTGCGGATCCGATGACTAAAGGTCTACCACCCAAAACATTCCAAAAACTCGTAGCAAGGATGGGTTTTACTAGAGACCTTATATAATAACATATCAAGTGTGCATTTATGATTAATGTGATTTCCTCAAATATTTATTTTGTCTATTATAACTTATATGTGCGCTTTATGATTTATAGACAAATTTGTGCAGATTAATACTGTACATTAAGGGTTTATTTAAGTTATTTTGGTTTTATGTTTAATGTTTTATATTGAAACTTTAGTATGACTGTTGGGGGTCTCGAATTAACATTAATTCGAATGACTGTAACTATTTGCTATAAGTTTCAATATGACACCTGATGAGTGTTTAACTTGGCCAAACTTATATATACTCATCACAAATGATCACTCGGCCAAGTGGGAGAATGTTAGAAATAACCTGTAATATGTGGCCTACGAATCATTTAAATAAGTTTCACCAAATGACATAATTAGTCCCTAATAGTATAAGGGGGTTATTTGATGGAAATACCACATAACTATAATTAGGGTTTCCCCTTAGATGTTATAAATAGAGGATTAAGAGATAACAACAACACACCAATAACTTTTCTCTCAAGATCATCCATCGATATCTCTAAACATCATAACGGGAACGAATCTCAAGATCATGGTTTCATCATCTTCATCAAAGATCTCTATCCCACAAGTAAGTTTTAATTGTTTTGATGTTTAGTTTGTATTAGATGATTGAATAAATATGATTTGGGTTTCATACTTACATTCATGTTTCAAGATATAATCAACAGTCAAAGCCAACATCGTCAATTTGGGTCTGGATAAATAACAAGGAACCAAGAAAACCCCAAATTTTGCAAGGAATGAAATACATTTGCTTCTAAATTTTGCAGTTGGCACGTGTCTTGTTTCTTATACTTTTTAGTCAAAATTCACCTTTTATTGACCCACCCTGGCCCTTTATATAGATACATAAAACACACGCATGTGCATGTAGGCTAGATGGGTGATTCTAGCCGTGCGATGCAAAAGAGAACATAATATATACGTAGGGGAGAGATCAAATGAAAATCATGTTTATAATTAAAAACCGTGAAAACCACCACTACTCAATCACATAATTTCTAATTGATTTAACTTTCTAATTGTTTAAAGTATATTTAAATAAAATTCAACCATATTTTTCAAAGTCATTATATACTTTTCATATAAACTCCAAGTAACGTCGATGATGACGAAACGACTTACGTATACGTAACTTGTAGAAGCTACATGCACGTAACTATTAGTTGTACACTTGGTAACACGTACTTACATATACATAACCCATACATTTATGTAACTTTTAGTTGTACACTTTCTAACACATACTTACATATATGTAAACCCTAGTTTTTATGATTTTTTATAAATTAACATGATTTTCATTTGATCCCTCCCATATAATATATATATATATATATATATATATATATATACACACACATATATATATATATATATATATATAATATATATATATTATATATATACATAGATAGGAAAAATGCTTAGTTTTTATGGTGTAACTTTTTTTAATATATTACTATTTGAATAAAGTTACCATCATTTAAAAATCCTAAGGGAAGTTGATTAAGTATGTTATTGTAATTTCATAATTGACATGTGTTTAAACGATAATTAAGATAGTAAAATTCATAAAAGACAATTTTGCACCCTTAAACTAGTAAATTAAATGTAAAAGAACAAACACATTCTTTTCAAATGTATTATGATATAGTATAGAAATAATTTGTGTATTATTTTTAATTATATGACACTACACAAATCTATAAATAACTAGGCGCATTGTATAAAGACGTGTTATCTTATACATATGTCCAACTACTGTAAACAAAGGGTGCTTACTTATATAGGAACTTTGTACCATTTACACTAAAAAGATTTGTTACAAGAAGCCCTCTCTTTTCTCTCTTTCTATACATGTACATATATACGTATATTTTATATAGTCAAACAACTAAAGGACTTAACTAGAACTTAAAAACTACTTAAAAGTTAATTTTAACATTTTTTATGCAGAAGTTGTAATAATCAGAACAAGAGCTTAATCAAGCCTGAATTAACTCCTTTTCAGGTACTTAAAGGTGTAAACATAATATTCTTAGGTCCACAACTAGCTAGGTACAATATAGTTAGATGTACCTGGTAATGTGCATAATGTCACATTGAATGGCTTCATATGAATTCATTGTGTGGTCCTAATAACACATCAATAGCTAATCAAGGCAAAAGAAACATTACCATAATAATAGTAGAAATACAAAACCAAAATGATAATATCAATATGTTAAGAAATGTATCAAAACCCAACCACAAAGATGTTTCAACATAAGCTAAAACAACATACTTAAAGTTGATGCATCGATGCAAGCTAACAACATCAATGCAACCTTATTAGACAATAACAAGAAAACAAACAGAGCTCCATCATCATCCCACAAACGAACCATTCAACCTTTTTTTCCAAATCAGAAAGATTTACCAAATCTTCATAAATGTGATCATCTTTACTCATTTCCGAGTTCAAAATGATGGTCGCAAAAATAGGCTTGGAGGAGTTGGGGTGGTTTATTATGTTGTCACTAGCAGAATTAGTGGGGTTGTTGTTGACATACGAGTTCATTGGTATTGGGTGGTTATGATGACCCATGTACTTTATAGTTACCAAATCCGGATCGGATATATTCTTCTCTACATGTCTTTTTGCCCCACACTCTTTTGAAGAATCACATTTATACCCTATAAAACATAAAGTCAAAGAATATTTCTATAACTAATTATATGATATGCATGTAACTATAATCGAATCATAATAATTAGTTATTAAAGTAATCATAATCATACTGTCAGCTTCTTAGTAGGTTAAGTTATTCTGGTTTTGTTTTTTTCGGTTATAATTCAATTATCGGGGTTTTTGGCCGACCTATATGTGTGTGTAGTTGAGGGGCAATTACATATAACACCATCTAACTCGTAAAAGTAGAAATTATCACAAATCATGTAATATACTATTGTAAGGCCCCGTTCCGGGACGCTTACAGCTGGGTTCTCATCGCACATAAAACGTATAATTACATTTGTATTTAATAAATCACAGCGGAAAACTAAAACAAACTTTCATTTCCATGTAAATGCTTTTGCAAGTTAATACAACATTTATTACAAAATAGTTTGTTTGCATTACAATGCAAAAACATTAATCAAAAGAATGCCATCCCAAAAGGGCTGAGTAGCTTCACGGTGTGCCATCCTCAGCAAACATTACCTGCCAACTGGAAAACACATCAAAGTCAGCGTTGCTGAGTGAGTTCTAGTTTTATTACAAAACATACTTTACTTTCATATAAAACCTTCGTTACTTTTACATGATCACACATCGTACGTACACATAGATAATATCATTATTATCTTCTTCATTCATTCATTCGTTCATTATGACTTTACTTGCGCATCGGACATCATCCGTACCAATACCATGTGCTACACCCCGGTTAGTCTTAGCTACCGGGCCGAAGTCAACAAATGAACAGCTAAACGTATGCCACGGTACTAGGAGTAACCATCAGTCTTAGCTACTGGGCCGAAGTCAACAAATGAACAGCTAAACGTATGCCACAGTACTAGGGGTAAGCGGTAGAGGCACTACACGTATGGTCAATCACAAAGAAGGACCCTGTTATCCAATGTTTGCAAGACTTCTTTCATTCGTTCATTAATGCATACATTCGTCATCATGTTCCTCTTTCATTACCTTTCACTTTACATTACATAATACTTCGGTCATTTCTTATAAAAGTAAAGCCATAGGGAAGATATTACACATCATACTAAGGAACATATCATACACATTCGTCATCATCTTACAGGGCAACATCATACATACGTAACAAGCCTAAACATGCAACATCATCATCATCATCATGCCCAACATGCTTTCTAAGGCCTCGAGCGTCATCTTACAAACTCTATGGGAACCTTTACGTCAAAACTTACATCTGCACTTTCCCCAAAAGTCAGAAGTCAATCTACACCTTCCCCGGGTACAACAGCCCTATTGGCGTATGGACACCCTTCAGTCGCATTGCCTCTATGCGACTGAACATCATGCGAATGAACTAATACGGATGAACACCTATGCGAATGAACATCCAGTCGTGCGAATGGACAATGCGGATGAACACCTATGCGACTGGACCTTCAGTCGTGCGAATGGACCTTTAGTCGTGCGAATGGACCTTTAGTCGCATGACCCCCATGCGACTGGCCCTTCAATCGTGCGAATGAACCCCAATCGTACGAATGGACCCCAATCGCACCTAATCGGCCGTATGGCCTCCATTCGGCCTCCAGTCGGTCGCCTAGCCCTAACTGGTGCAGAATGCAGTTCATCCCGACTGCAGCCGAGGGTTTTCGGCCTCCAAATCATCTAAACCCATTTTAAGCCTAAATCGACCATCCTAAACCTTAGGGATGCATACCATAACATTATTCAAGCACAACCAAGCAAGAAATCAAGCCCCAAACGGATCCTACACATACAAACACGCATACATACGGGTTTTCACCCAAAAACACGAAAAAGGTTTTCAGATGTGTTCCAGCCCCAAAATCATTCAAAAACATGTAAAAGAGGGGTCCTAGAACTCACATAACGAGCACAACGACAAGAGCTTCGATTGGCTTGCTTCACGACGATTTTGGTGACCCGAACCAACTCGAACCAACACTTTTCCTCTTTTCTCTCTTCTCTCTCTAAGAACCTGAAATGTGGGGTGTGTGGGGAGAGTGGGCTGCCCTCTCCCTACTAATATCACTACATTTCCCAACTTTTCTTCGTTGGCGAGTTTGGTCCCTCGACTTTTGGACTTTATTTTCTTTTCTTTCTTCACCGGCTTCAAAATAATAAATATTCGGGTGTTACAACTATAGTACATTTTGTATTGTAAACTTGTGTCTTAGGAAAAATATATAATTTGATAAGTTTAGAGAAATAGAGGGATATATATATATATAAACACACACACACACACACACACACACACACACACACATATATATATATATAATATATATATATATATATATATATATATTAGTAAAATTGTTATTTCTCATATTGGTCTTAATCTGTTAGTATATTAATTAAAACATTAAAGTTGATGGTAGTGGTTCTACAACGTAAAAAGTACATAATATAGATCAAATACTAACCGGATTTAGAGTTTGGGGTTAGAATCAAATAAAATTGTTATTTCTCATATTGCACCCTTTTCTACAATATACACGATATACCTTTTTAATGCTGATTTTGAGATTGGTTGGTGAGATGTAATACCAACAAAATATGTAATATTGTCCCAAATTAGCATTAATTTCAAAATAACAAAGCCCGACAAAAATGGCTTTTATATGGATATATTGTTTTCACAAAAACAAAAGCAGTTGACTGTAGATTTTGAATTTGACGTTTAAATCCTGTCAAATTGAATCTTTAGCTTTCACTTTCACCGATAAAAAGCTTTCAATATAATCAGCTGAAATTGATAACTTTATATATGTTATAAAAAAGATATTATAGAAAACCTAACAAGAAATAGTTATATATGCAAAAGTGTGACATCTGGTACATTTCCGTTACCAAACTCCGTTAGTTCCGTTAAGTCTTGTTACACGTGTCGTGAGCACACACTAGTTTTCGTTTAACGTTGGGACCTAATGATAATGGATAATGTTAATTTGATGTGAATCTAATTGATTATGTGATTATGGGTTATGTTTAGTGTTTACACGTTTTTAAAAGGTTAATTAGAAAATTAATCGCGTAACGCGGAGACGTGCCTATTTATTCGTATGTCTTGTGTTTTATAAAGATAAGATATATAATGATTTTCATAAGTTTATATCTTTATATTATGAAGTTAAAAACACTTTACAAAGAGTTTAAGCCTAGTTTTTATAAAATACAAATTACAAGGGCTAAAAGGGTAAATATGTAAATTAAAATTAAATAAAACAAAACCTAGCCCCACACCCACCCCTTCGGCCGCGATCTCCCATCTCAACCCATCCCTTTGCGAAAATCAGCCAAGAACAAGCATCAAAACATCAATTTGATTCGATTACAAGGCATACAACACGTAGGAATCATCAATTGCAAGTTAATACACGTTTAAAGTTAGATTTTTCATGTTGTGTGAGTTTTTGTTTAGGGCCGAACCCTAATTCGTGAATTGGCCTTCATGGGGTCGAAATTGATGTGGGTTGATGATGTTAGTATGTTAGTTAGATTGAATACATGTTAGTTAACGTCGATTATGCATGAAATTCTATGTTTTTAGTGGATTGATCATGAACTTTGTGTATGAAGCAAACCCTAGTTCGAAAATGCCATGATTATGCATGATGGATGATTGTTTGATGAATGTATGATGATTAGTAGGTTGGTATGAATGTTAGGATACATTGATTTTGCAAGAAATTGGTGAATTGAAGTTGGTGTTCATAGGTTACTAATAATAGTAACTTTATTTTGCATGAAATGATGATCTAGTGATGGATTGATGTTATGGATGTGTTCATGATGATGATAGATGCTAGATGGTGTTATGAATGCTAGAAATCTTTGAATGGGTGTTGTTGATTCATAGCTTGCCAAAAGTAGAAACTTTTGTTTATGAAGATTGTTAGATTATGGTGATTAGGTAATGTTGATCATGTCTAAATATTGTTATGAGCTTGAGATGGTATAATTATTGATGAATTCATGAATACATTGGATGGTTGATAGATTTGGGATGTACTTTCCCAAAAGGGAAACTTTATTTGCATAAAGGCTGAAAAATGATAGCTTGAACATATTTGGGATGTTAGGAACATGTTAGTATGATCATGGATAGATTCTAATGTGGTTGAACATAGTAATTTGGGTTATATGTAATGCCAGGGTAATCATGAATGATATTTGGAATTTATGATCATGTATGATTTGGATGTTGATTAGTAGTAGGACATCATGTTTGGGATTGGTGATTGATTGTTGTGATGCAATGCATATGGTTAATGATTATGGTTATGATCATCATACACACGTGCGAATCTGAGGCCCCTACTTAGTAGGATTGGCAGGGTTTAGGATGTGAAGTCGTGAGTGGCTTCACATGGCATGTAGTGAGTGGTTTGATCTTTGTGTGACATGTTAGTTGTGTTATAACTAGTGAATATGTTAATGTTCTAGATTCGCACGACTTGTATGATACTAGGTTGTATGATGTTCTAAGTGTTACACCTAGATGATATAACATACATATGATCTATTTGAATGTTAACAATGTATGATATATGTGTATGATTACTTGAATGATTTACAACACATAAAGTCACCAACGGGTCAAACGGGTCAACTAGGTCAAACATGTCTGTTTTGTTTGAAATCTTGAGTCATTGGTTGTAGTACTTATGGTTCACATGTTCTTTGATTACACGTACTCATGCACTTATATGATCTAGGTAACCTCTGAAGGTTGTCTGTCTATTCTGTTTGACAAGTCAAACTCTGTGTATCTAAACGCATATCAGGTGAGTTCATGCCCCACTTTTTATTTACTCTCTTTGGGGGAGATAGCATACTGGTAAATCACAAACGCTTTATGTATTCAAGTTGTGTACAATATTATATAGTGTTGATATCATGGAAAAGTCCTCATACTTTCGAATTGTTAATATTGAATAGCGGGGAAATTTGGTAGTACTACTGGGTCTGACGAGCCCCACCTGTGTGACTCGAGGTCAACCGGGTGCAAGTTGTCCTAATGAACATTGTCACGACCTGTTAAGTCGTGGCAGGAGGCAACAACGTAACACCGTCAGCTTCAATTACGAAATCACTATGAAATAATATTTATTGTTAATGGACTAGCTATCTGTTACAATACGCTTCTTGTACATCTCTATTATTAAACTGTTTATGTTTGAATATCTCTTGAACTCACCAACCATTGTGTTGACATTTTTAGTATGCTATTCTCAGGTCATTAGCTTGCTTGCCATAGGAGCATGCATGGTCCACTGCATTTTATGACACGGTCTTCAAGACAGATTTTATCATTTTAATAATTAATGATTACTCTTTTGGGATTGGCACGTGTTTTGCCACAATTATACTTTTATTTCCTTGGGTTGTTTTCAAAACGATTCCGCACTGTTTAATTTATTTACTTGGATTGATTTCATTTAAATTATGGCATATAGAGTCGTTCTGAGTAACTATTGACTGTGATCCTGGTTTGTTCACACGCCTCGCGGTAAAACCCCGCAAGTGGATTTTGAGGGTGTGACAAAAGGCCTTTGATGAATGAGCTAACTCAAGTCATACGTACCTTGGATATGAAGAGCCTTCGACCGACTTTTCTCCGTATTTTCTCCAAGACCACATATCATTGTCTAATGCATCCACGGGCATTTTGTAGATTCGCTTTTCATATTTCCTGTTAAAAAACTAATATATTATAATCATTTTTATAAGAAGAAGTGATAAATTTAAAAGAAAAACCACCAACTAAGAACATTATTTGTTATAGTTACAAAGATATATTATAATAATTATAAGATTTGTAAAGCTATAATGTTTTCTTAAAACCAAATTCAAAGTCAAGCGTAGGATCCTTTTACCGTTGATTGGACTTTGATGAGCTTTGAGCATCGATGTTTGTACTTTCGGATATGCCTTGCCTACTCTCATATCGATTTTGTTGTTGTTTGGGGGTTGTTTTATCGGTTAATTTTCCAATAAAAGGTAGGGTTAATACGGGCCAATTCTTGCCAGAAAGAGGTTTTTTTGAAAAGCTGAGAGGGTTATTTGGGTTTTGCATCATTTTTCTGATGTTGTTTATATGCATCGGGTAATCATAGTGAGCATTTGTAGGTGTGGTGGTGGTGTCACCCAAGAATGAGGATGAGGAGCCTAAGATGCTAGGGGAGAAACTACTTGCCATTGTACGTTGCTCCCAGTTTTGATAGTTATTTGTGGGTGTTGTTGGAGTGGTGGCGATGAATGTGGTGGTCGCAACAAAGGAGGACGACGGGGATGGAACAATGTTGGAGCAAATCTGATTGGCCATCCCATGTGGGTCCCAATAGATAGAGTCCTCTAGTGCTTGCTGATTGTCTAGAAGCATAACTGGGGTATTTGGGATGCTAGGAATGAATGTGGTAGGGTTTGTGATGTTAATGGTAGGAGTGAGTGTGGTGATGGTTGTGGCGATCGTAGAGGAGGACAAATAGGCATTATTGGTTGGGTAAGAACGATTGACTATGCATCTAGGCTCCAATCATTCAACATTTGATTGTTGTTTGCAGGTGTAGTTAAGGGGGTGGCGGCGAAGATAGAGGAGGACCAACTAGCATTATGGGTTGGGTAAGAACGATTAACTATATCATTTATGCCCCAATCATTCATCATTGATTGTTGTTCACAGGTATAATAAGCGGAGTGGTGGTGGTGTCGGGAGCAAATGTGGTAGGGGTGGTGGTAAAGCATTGTGATGAGGCACCAATGGCTGGGGGAAATCCATTGACTATTGCGTGTAGGCCCCAATCATCCGACAATCGATAGTTGTTTTCAAGTATTGTTTGAGTGGTCATGATGGTGGGAGCGATTGAGTTGGTGGTGGAAGCGAATGTGGTGATGGTAGACGACAAAGCATCAATGGTTCGGGGAAACCATTGATCATTTCATAAAGGTTAGAATCAATATCACCATCCATAGCTTACTTGTTGATTTGAGCTCTCGAGACAGACAAAATTATATTAGTAAGAACAAAAGGTTTATACACAATACTAACCACAAGCTAGCATCTATAAATATTATTGACTAGCCTTAAAATTTCATTACAAGATTATGTAAATCCAAACTAGTATTCCACATATTCAGATCAAAGCAAATTCAAAAATGTTAGTAGTCCGATGATATTATAGTGTGTAGTAAAGGTGGTCCCCTCTAAAGGGTTAAGTATTGTAGTCTTATAGTAGACATCGGTGTAGATGTATAAGTAGTTTTAGAGAGTGTGATAGTTATTCATTATTATTAAAAAACTTAAATTAATATTTGTATCGTCATCAACATGTCACTAGTTGTTTGACTATCATAATTCGATCGTCATGATGTCGTAAGTTCATTTCAAACTTTGAGTTAGACAAAGACAATTGCATGCATGATAGTTATCATAAAACGTAAATGGCTTTTGTTTTATATTAATTAATTGATGTTTATAATATGTGAACTGTGATACACTGAATAACGTTTTCTAACAACTGTGTCACATTGTACTTTGAATATTAAGTGATTAATCATACATGGAAGTGAGAAAAAATTGTAAATTAATTAGAACCCATTGAAAAACAGCTCCGCTTCACGTGGAAATTCAAATAGAAAGATTGCATGATATCATTTTGTTGGTAGCTAGAAGACGATTAACATTGATTACATTTAATGAATTAAAGTGACCATCGTTATACTATCGACAAGCCAATATTTTCATAAAATCACTAATAAATTCATACGAGTTACGTTTTATTATTAATAACCAAGTAACATTGTGGTCCATCTAATTTGAGTATTTGGCAAATCAGGATAAGAACCTTAATTTCTGTTTAGATAGGTCACAAAGTTATAAACAAGATGCTATCTTTCATAATATCAATCCAAGGTTTGCTTCTTTGAGTATTAATAATTATTGTAATTTATGTACGTTATCAGTATTTCAAATTTACGACAAAGTGAAATAAGAAAATTTTTTTAAAAGTTATGTATGAGCTACAAGGTATCAGATTCACTATAAATCTACGATGATAGAGCGCTTCACATAATAAGATAGTTATTAGTTATTACAAAGATAAGCAACCTTGCATTTGAACGTTAATGTTACGAAAAGTACTTTTCCTAGACATGCTCGTATAAAAAATAATCATTTTACTATGGACGTGTGCATGGTAATGTTTGATGATGTATATTAGAGCTACTTTATCTTGTCGTCTTTTGCTTTATTTTAGCAACAACCTGTGTGATAACTGTTTTGCTTGGCGACCAAGGCATCAAACTCATTCATGGTAATATAATCTAAAATTAGAAAAAATTTTGATACTTCAATTGTCATACTATAAAATGTTTCATTATTGTATGATTATTATCAAGCTTTTAATCATATACTCGACTTATGGTGTAGAATGATTGCTTTTTTAAGTTTTAAAACTGTTTACGTAAAATTAATTTGATCGAAGGGCTAAAGTTGACATAAAAAGGTACATCAAAATTTTGATATGAAGCCAAATCGATTGTCACCTATATATTTTGTCTTTCATTTCAGTCTAGCGATTATATTCTTTATAAATGTTTGACTCTTTTGTTACTTATAAAAAATACAAATTTTATGACTTAGAAACATATATTGTGAAGTCTACTAGAGACACAATGGATGTTCATGGTGCTAAGTCATCAACGAAGTGACATAACGAACATGTGTATGTCACCAACACATATGTCATTTCCCGTAATAGTTCCACATTAAATGTGCTTATCATACGCTTGATCATAAGCATTACAACGATGTTTTCATGAATGTTTGCAAAACCTAGTTAATATTTAAACTGTAATACTAATTTTATGTTTATGGCATTGTATTACCAGTTATATATTTGGTTTTGATTTATTTAATGATATTTACAACGTCTTTTATTTATAAAGACTAAAATGTGTTGTTGAGAGAGTTTAACACTTTAACATAAGACCAGTGCTTATAAAAAACCTAAACAATCTAGAGTTTTTGCAAATGATAAATTTCATCATGAATCATAATTGAATTGCACAATAGGAAACTATAAAGCATACTTACATAGCATTGATAGATGAACGTAATGAATAGTAGAGTGCAATTGTTGAGGTGTGGTGGTCTATACTTATGTTTTCTTTTATAGCTTGAGAAAAAGGAAAGGGAGAGAGATATGAAAATGCACTATCTTAATTTTTTACCCTTTAGGGTTTTTAGTTTCGACCTTTTGTTTCGGTTACTTTTTAACCTGTTAGGGTTCTCATGTTATGGGTTTTATTCAACCACGATGATGTTTTTATTCTAAGTGATTTCCTTTTGACCCATTAGAGTTTGCGTGGTGATGATGTTTCTTATTGAGCGTCTAGTGTTTGAACTATACTGGTTGCTTATTTGATGGCGATTACATCTTTGTAGCTTGCTGCAACTTGGTAATATTTGTATCTATTGAATGATACACCATCTTAGTTTTTTACCTTTTAGGCTATTCTTTGTGGGGGTTTATATAAGATTTTATGTCTTTTGTGGTTATGATGGGTCGAGAACAATAAGCCTATGCTCTTTTAAGACAATTGTTTTTATAGGTTCCTTTTGAATCTTGATTGTTTCCAGATATGACTGATCTATGATGTGTTGAGGATGATTATAATATGTTTTTTTTTCAATTGACATGCATGATTTAGGGTTTACTAATCCTTTAATGTTGGAATTCCTGATTTTGATTGATCCCTACAATATATTACGAGTTAATGTAACTATTGTAAATTGTTGTTCATAAGATTTATGTTCTCGATTTCATTATCTTTGAAAGATCCAAAGTGTTTTTTGAATCCGATTAGCTAAGGTTTATCATCTAGCTATGATGAGTTTAAATGTAATATAATAATTTGGATGACGATGTAGCCTTGGCATGGTAAGGCTGGCGGGTTGTTGGTGTTTACTTGGAACCCCATACAACCATGACCTAATAATTGCTTTTGGAACCCTAAGCTTGATTATGCATTATATCACCCTTTCATAGGTTCATGTTTGTACGGTTAATGTTGATTTTTTTGGTCAGTATGATATTTTTATTATTACTCATGTGTGTTATGATGCAATCTCAATCTGGTTTGAGTTTTTTTATGATATTTTTTATTATTACTCATGTGTGTTATGATGCAATCTCAATCTGGTTTGAGTTTTTTTTTCTGGTTATGTAGATGTCATTCTTTATGCCTATGTTTTTCTTACTTTGGCATGTTGGCGGTTATGATGATGAAAACACTCTCGGGAGCGAGTTTATTCGAGTATTTATTTAACTCATCCATCCTATGTGCAAATCGCGTGGAGGAATAACCGTAGTTATGTTGAAATATAAACAAATAAAACTTTTGACACCATAAATATATTTTTACTATTTGTGTCATTTTCTTAATGTTGGTCCCTTTTATGAGCTCACTTATCTAAGCTGTTAAAGTTATTTTTTTACTTTCATGCACATATATATATGTATGATGTATACATGCATGCATGCACGCACGCGCACGTACGCAGACATGCATGTATGCATGTCAGCATGTATCATGTATGTATGTCAACATGCATGCATGTATGTATGTATGTATGTACGTACGTATGTACATACGTACCTACGTGTACGTACGTATGCATGTGTGTATGTATGTATGTATGTACGTGTGTATGTACGTGTGTATGTACGTGTGTGTGTGTACGTATGTATGTACGTATGCATGTACGTACGTATGTATGTATGTATTGTCACACTCCGACCGAAGGCGGAATCATCGGAGCAGACGAATGGGAGACGATTGTTCATAGCACATGGAACTAATAAGTTGGAATATTATTAAGTATCATTATTATTAAAACATCACAAGTCAAATAAGTTCATACAATACAAAAGCATCAAACAAAGAAATAACGTGTTAAGTTAACTAGGTCCAAGTTTTATATGAGCATGAAGAGAATCCACAAGTAGTAAACCTGAAACATGTTAAAAATAAAAGGTTAACTTTGAAAGTTGGTGGGATTTCCATAGTTTGCAATACATAAATATATAAAAGATGACAATTCATGTTATAAGTTAGAGAGCAAAGTAACTAGGGATGTAAGACAGAATGCACAATCAAACCTTGACAAAGTTTTACAAGTCTCAAACGTTTACAAGCATATACGATTAGCTAAGTATACTTGGATCAACCAGGCAGGCTTGTCAGGCCCATAGATCTATGACGTCGCCAGGCTAGCAATAGTTAATGATTGTACATATATTTGACATTACATGGTAGCTACAAAGATCAACTAACCATAACATACAAGTGAATTGCCATAAGTTTACAAGCATCAAACGTGTTTACAAGTGCAATGTTTATAAGGTAACATGTTTCACCCTAAAGTGTAAAAATGTAAAAAATGGGTATAGAAATACTCACATGGAAAACTCACATGATGAAGGGTGTACTTAAGAAAATAATAAGAAAATAAGATGGTTCCAATGATTCCTTCACGATTCAACCTAAGATTTGGTGTCTTAGGATTAGAATAAAGATAGGATTCAAGAGTAAATATGAACTAGGGTTCCATTTGGAATTTGGGGTTTTTAATAATTAATCCAAATAAAATAAAATAAGGCAATCAGTTTGATTCAATAAAGATGGAATAAATTAATTAAGATTAAGAATGATAATGAATGATTCAATAATTTAGTTTATTGATTTTTAATAAAAATTAAGTATAATGTGTGAAAAGGACAATTAAATAATTGATTATTTAAAATTTGATAAAAATAATTAATTGAACACTTATTACTTAGAATCATTTTATAAGTTTTATACTTTTAAATGATTTTCTATAAAGGTCTTATAATATCAAAACCCTAAAACAAGAATAAATAATAATAGAAAATTATATCGTTTTATAACTTTCAAGAATTTAAATAAAAGTATAAGGAATAAGTTTATT
This sequence comes from Flaveria trinervia, assembly GCA_025506515.1. Classification (NCBI taxonomy): domain Eukaryota; kingdom Viridiplantae; phylum Streptophyta; class Magnoliopsida; order Asterales; family Asteraceae; genus Flaveria; species Flaveria trinervia. The sequence continues at coordinate 380,035 of CM046454.1, read as the reverse complement.
AACTATTTATGGTTAACTGAATTGATGAATAGTTAATATTTAAATAATTATTTCAATAACCATTTGAATATGTAGTTATTTTAACATGTAAGTTTATAAGGTTTTGATATAACCTAGATTTGGGCCATAATAGATTTATTGCAGTTAAATTAAATAAAAGGATTAATAATATTTTTATAACCCTTGCTATTCTTTAAAGTAAGTAAATTTAAAATTATAAGGTTTTTTTAAAAACTTTTGAAATTAATTAATAACTAATTAATAATGAATGAATTGATCAAGGATTTAATAATTAATTATTTAGATGATTTAATAAATGTTGTTTTAAAATTGATTTGAAACGACCTAGGTTTGTCTTAAGGTGATTTCTATAAAGTACAAAACTTATAAATAATTTTTGTTATAACATTTATACCCTTAAGAAAATGAGATTTTAACTTTTAAAAGTTTTCAGAAATAAATAAATACTTACTAAAATAGTTATAATCAACAAAACAATTTTAATGCTATCACTATGATAATTAATAAATTTTCTTAAAGTTGATAAATAAAATAAAATAAATGTTTTAAAAATATACGTTGGTGCCCAGGGTCGAACCTGGGTCACCCACATATATGTAATGTTCCTTACCATTAGGCCAAAGCCTTGAATCTGTTATAAATCCAACGGGTATTATTAAAACCATTAATCAAAGAAACCCCCTAATTCCACATGAACCCTAGATTTGATTTCAACCCAATTGAACAACAATTTGTGTATGTTAATCAAATTAACATTAGGGCTTTTACTCCCTAGATAAAATCGAGTATAGAGATGTGTTTAATTACCCGATTTTGATATATGTCGATGATGGAGGAGATAGGGGCAGTCGCGACTTAGTTGAATTAGAACGAGATGAAAATGACGATGATAAACCAATTAACCTCGGGTGAAGATTCTAAGAGTTGTGATATTTGAAACCCCTTAAACGATTGTGATTATTGTTGCTTTGATCATAGGCCTCGAATGAGTTGCAGGTCGATAAAACGGTGTTGCTCGAATGGTTATTTGTGTGTTTTGTGAAGGAAATTAAGTGTGCACATAGTTTTACAAGAGTTGTATAATCATTCAACCTCTATTATCTACGTTTGATTTCAACAGTTTCGCATCGACAAGTTAAAGATATTGATTTTGAAATCAGTTTCGTAGTTACCATATTTGTAACGGTTGTACCAACGAATTGATGAGGGTCATGAGGTCGAAACCGGTTCTCGAGGGTTTAAGTCAGTTAATTTCATTTTAAATCAAGCGTTTCGAACGTGAGAGGTCCGCCGAAGCCTTGGCCGGAAATGATGGCCGGAGTTTAAGGTCAACAGCGGGGTTTGTTTGGTTTAAATCAAAGTTACACATTTGGTCCCTCATTTTTACCATGTTTAACATTTTATCTAAAACCTTTTAACTTAAGTTTTGAAATCTACAATTTAAACTCTTTACTTATAAAAACAAATTTAAATAACAAACCAACTTAATTATTTATTAACTTTACAAACTTTTATATAGTTTGTAATTTTAAGTTGATTATTTTTTTTTTCAATTCATGATTACCAATAGAGCTTTATAAGTTTATTAAAAAATTTATAAATTTATAAAGTTTAATAACATTAATCATTTAGTTATTATGGTAAGATGATTAATAAACTTTATATCTTTATGAAAAGAATTGTTTATAAATCATAAATTATTACAAATTATTTAGAAATTATCAAATGTATAATTCACAATATAAAATGCAAATTTTAATGTGTTTGGTCTATTGTAATTATTATTATAATTTTATAGTAGAACTTAAAGATTGGTTTTTAACTTGGAAAAATAGCGGATGTTACAGTCTCCCCTACTTTAAGAAATTTCGTCCCGAAATTAATCACAAGGGGCTAACTAAAGGAGACGAGAAGACTTGGATTTCATTTCATGTTCACAAGGGAACTTTTGGAGACGTTTAAATTTAACAAATTGAATTATGATGTTTTGCTATGCTTATGTTTGTTCAATTTCATGATTCATGATTTCATGTGTTTCTTGGCAAAGGGTACAAGATCATTAGTTAGAATTTTAATTGATAAACTTTTAAATTCCAGATGCTTCAAGACGACTAGGAATGTTTTATCACGAATACAACACCAAGTTTTTGATCGATACATAACTAAAGTTTTAAATTCTAGATGGTTCAAGACGACTAGGAAGGTTTTATCACGAATCATCAATTATCGTTCTTAATTTTAATTGATTTATTCCATCTTTACTGAACCAAACTGATTGCCTTATTTTATTTTATTTGGATTAATTATTAAAAACCCTAAATTCCAAATGGAACCCTAGTTCATATTTACTTTTGAATCATATCTTTATTCTAATCCTAAGACACCAAATCTTAGGTTGAATCGTGAAGGAATCGTTGGAACCATCTTATCTTCTTATTATTTTCTTAAGTACACCCTTCATCATGTGAGTTTTCCATGTGAGTATTTCTATACCCATTTTTCACATTTTTACACTTTGGGGTGAAACATATTACCTTATAAACATTGCACTTGTAAACACGTTTGATGCTTTTAAACTTATGGCAATTCACTTGTATGTTATGGTTAGTTGATCTTTGTAGCTACCATGTAATGTCGAATATATGTACAATCATTAACTATTGCTAGCCTGGCGACGTCATAGATCTATAGGCCTGACAAGCCTGCTTGGTTGATCCAAGTACACTTAGCTAATTGTATATGCTTGTAAGTTTGAGACTTGTAAAACTTTGTCAAGGTTTGATTGTGCATTCTGTCTTACATCCCTAGTTACTTTGCTCTCTAACTTATAACATGAAATACCATCTTTTATATACTTATGTATTGCAAACTATGGAAATCTCACCAACTTTCAAAGTTGACATTTTTATTTTTAACATGTTTCAGGTTTACTACTTGTGGATTTCTCTTCATGCTCATATAAGACTTGAACCTAGTTAACTTAACACGTTATTTCTTTGTTTGATGCTTTTGTATTGTATGAACTTATTTGACTTAAAATGTTTTAATAAATAATGATACTTAATTATATTCCAACTTATTAGTTCCATGTGCTATGAATAATCGTCTCCCATTCGTCCACCCCGATGATTCCGCCGTCGGTCGGGGTGTGACAATACATACATACATACATGCATACATACATACATACATACATACATACATACATACATACATACATACATACATACATACATACATACCTACCTACATACATACGTAAGTACATACATAATACGTACGTACGTACGTACATACACACGTACATACACACGTACATACACACGTACCACGTACATACACACGTACATACACACGTACATACATACGTACATACAGACGTACATACACACGTACATACACACGTACATACACACGTACATACAGACGTACATACAGACGTACATACGTACGTACCGTATGTACGTATGTATGTACGTATGTATGTATGTACGTACTTACGTAGGTATGTACGTAGGTAGGTATGTATGTATGTACGTGCGTACGTAGGTATTACGTAGGTAGGTACGTAGGTAGGTACGTAGGTAGGTACGTAGGTAGGTACGTAGGTAGGTACGTAGGTAGGTACGTAGGTAGGTACGTAGGTAGGTACGTAGGTAGGTACGTAGGTAGGTACGTAGGTAGGTACGTAGGTAGGTACGTAGGTAGGTACGTAGGTAGGTACGTAGATAGGTACGTAGGTAGGTACGTAGGTACGTAGGTACGTATCTACGTACGTATCTACGTACGTACGTATGTATGTATGTATGTACGCATGTATGTATGTATGTACGTATGTATGTATGTATGTACGTATGTATGTATGTACGTACGTATGTATGTACGTACGTATGTATGTATGTATGTATGTACGTATGTATGTATGTATGTACGTATGTATGTATGTATGTATGTACGTACGTATGTATGTATAACTGCGCTATGCATTACACCTTTTAAAAATATAAAAATATTATACTCATATAAAAAATATTAAAATATTACCCCTCATAGTCGTTACCAACTTTCAATTAATTAGGATACTATCACTAAGTTAATATTAACTAATAGATTAGTTTAATTAAAGACCTATATTGCTTGAAACGCTTCTAAAATAAAAATCTGTTTTATATTATCCACTCCATCTCTCTTTCTCTATCTCTATGTATATTATCTTAAAGCCGTTACCAACTTTGCTTCGTCCGACCATCAACTGCATTCGAGGTGTCCACTTGTGATGTTCAACAATCAATGTAAAAGAGACCCCGTTGGTTCTATTATAATAATTTATCTTAAATCAATCTTAGTTGTAGGTCCCATATAAGTCTTCGGATCTTCAAGTTCGTATCAACACATCAGCTATGTGCTGAATCTCAATGGTTTGTGTGTGATTTCAATCAAACATACAATCATGAATAACAGAATAACAACACAAGATGTAAATACAAATCAGATTCTCATTCATATAAAAGCCAGTTACATCATGTAAACTTTTTCAGTTAAGTTTAACTCTACCAATGCGATTGACAACTAAACTATTTATACAACTTAAAATCTACAGGTAAATTTATATATAACAACATAAACAAACTTACCTTATTTCACTTCAGGCGAAATCGTTTAGTTTTCTTACTTGACGAGAGAACAATAATTAAAAGATCTTTCCGCATAATATGAAATTTGTAACTAAATTTTTGTCCAGATTTAGAAAACCGTAAAAAGATAGTATTTTCTATCGTGAATGAACCAAGTTCCTACATATATGATGGAGCAATGTCACCATCTAGTCCAACGCTTAATAAAATCCTTAAAAGATAGAAACACAAACTATGTATTTTAGAGTTCTACCTCCTTAATTTGCTTTTATGATTTATGACAAACTAAAACAATAACGACCAAAATAACATGGCATCACGTGTTGGTAAAGTGTAAGGCCCCGTTCTCGGGATGCTTACAGTTGGATCCTCATCGCACATAAAACATATCATTACATTTATATTTCATAAAGTATCGCAGCGGAAACATTTAAAAATGACATTTCATTTCAATATAGAAACTTTTGCAAAATAATACATCGTTAATCAGTTACAAAATACATGGTTGTATTATATCACAAAAACATTATATAAATGGATGTCATCCCAAAAGAGCTGAGTAGCCACCTCGTGCCATCCTCAGCAATCATTACCTGCCAACTGGAAACACATCAAAGTCAGCGTTGCTGAGTGAGTTCTTGTTTTATAAAATAAAACATACTTTTCTTTCGTTAAAACCGTTCTTTACTTTCATGTGATCATACAACATACGTACACATAGATAATATAATTATTATCTTCTTTAATCTTTCATGCTTTCATTCTTTCATCATTACTTCTTTTTTTTTCTTCAACCATAAACTTTACCCAGCTATTCCTGATACTAGACCTAGGTCTATCATAGACCAGCTATAACGGTGCATCGCACCTCTGATCATAGTACCTAGGGTAGAGTTTAGGTGTACTACTGCTATATGCAATACCCAGCTATTCCTGGTACTAGACCTAGGTCTATCATAGACCAACTATAACGGTGCATCGCACCTCTGATCACAATACCTAGGGTATGCAGCAATGGGGCTATACAAATGGTCAATCACAAAGAAATACCCCGATGTGCATCCTCCCAGGGTAGGAACCCACACACCATTGGGCTAACACCTTTTAATGGCGTGTCTCGACATACTATGCTTGCAAGACTTTCTTTACTTTCATCTTTCATTAATGCATGTATTCTTACTTCGTGTTCCTCTTTTCTTTATCTTTCACTTTACGTTATATAATACTTTCACTTCGTTTATTAACGTAACACGTAAAGCCACATGAAAGATAAACATACATCATTGTTGAATCAAGAAGAAGGCTAATGCAACCAAAACTAGATCACTTAAGTTATTTTGGTGCTGAACGCAAAGGCTTCCGAAGCTTATCATGGAACTTCTGAAGGTTGTAGAGTTATTCCGAAGACAAAGGGAAAGTCCAACCTCCGTAGAGAGAATTTTACTTCCGAAGACAAATGCATACTTCCGAAGTTCAAGACTTAGAATAATAAAGTAAAGACCACTTCCGAAGTATGATGAAAAAAAGAAGTCTCCAAGCCTTGGAAGAAGCAGCCTCTTCCGAAGTATAAAGTGGATTCGGAAGTACTTACTCTTCCGAAGCCATTTAACCTTCGGAAGACACTGCTATAACCGGTGGACACAAGTATGGTCTCTGACACTCCGCTGCAGACTTCTAATACAACATGGCTTCTTCCTAAAGAACCATGTTGTTGACCATACTTTATTCCACTGTTTACCTTTTCATGATAGTACAGTTGCCATCTTTAGTTGGTGACAAAAGGTAAGTCAGGGACATGTCCTAACTACCAAATCTGAGATAAGACTTTATCTGAGATACCTTAACTATAGTCTTGTAGTATAGGCTTTAGCTAAAGAATCCCAGCTGGTATCAAAGTATATCCGGCTGTAGATAGTATTATATATAGGTTCTCCTTGTAGCTCATAGAAAAAAAGATTATCATCTGCTTGTAAGAGTCTCTGTATCTTGAGTTGAGAATCAATATATAAAAGTATCTTGAAAATCATCTTTCTGTGTTCTTAGTTACTTTTCATATTGTGATCAACTCTTAATGATTCTTACCCGAGTGTGATTCTAGGTGAGTTTGAGAGAAAACCTTTGTGTTTAAGTGACAAACACCGATCCTGCAATTGGTATCAGACCTTCTCAGGCTCTTGATTGCATGATCTAACCATCCAAATCAACCTGTTTTCACTCCTCCCTACCACCCACTCACTCAAATAGCCCTCAACAAATCTGAAGTAGAGATGGGGACGATGACCAAAGCACCAATCATCACCCCTGAAAACTTCAGGTCTTGGAGTAGAAGAATGGAAGGCTTTATTAGATACCAAGACAACAAATGTGGAACTCTATTGTCAATGGACCGTACAAGCCAAAGGTGGCTTCACCTGGTGGAAACGGTTCCATGATAGAAAAGGCTGTCGAGGACTATTCTGATGAAGACAGAAAAAAGATGGACATCGATAGCAATGCTATGACTATTCTCATGACTGCAATACCGAACTCTATTATGGTGGGGTTCGAACATTGCAAGACTGCCAAAGAATTGTTTGATGCACTTGCTCAAATGTATTCTTGCTCCAACGACTCAAAGAAGGACTCACTGAAGCAGCAGTTCGAGAACTTCACTCATATTGCTGGAGAGACCCTCAGCCAGCAGTACTTCAGGTACATGGATCTTATCTCTTCCCTTCAGTTTGTGAAGATCATTCCTGAACTTAGAGATCTCACCAGAAAGTTCATGAGTGCTCTTCCAAATGAATGGACATTCTACTATGTCTCTATTAAGAGAACATAAAACTTGAACACTCTTTCCATGACTGAGCTCTATGGCATCCTTGATGGATACCGTCTAGAGATGAAGAGTAAGAAGGGCCACCAAACAAGCAACCCATGAGTCTTCCTGCTAGCAACACTTTAATGGTTACTGAAGGCTCATTAACCCCTCAACCTCAGCACTTCCTGACTTATCAGCACCAACCTGCTCTTCTGGGGTCTACATCACTTATCCTGAGACTCCAAGGTCTCAACAGGCTCAACACAATCCCTTCCAGGAAAGTTGTGCCTTTGTTTCAGGAGGTGGACACTCAGGAGATTTTCAATACTGCTTTGATGATCTTGAGTGTTTTAGCCCAGATGACGTAGAATACGTGGACATTGTCCAGCAGATGGCTCTCTTAACTTACAGAGCAAAGAAGTTCTTTAAGAGAACTGGAAGGCATTTCCCTCAAAACCCAACTACCAGCAAGTTCGGGTTCGACAAGACCAGGGCAAAGTGTTACAACTGTAACCAACTGGGTCATTTTGCGAGGGAATGCAAGGCTCCCAAGACCAATCCGGGAACCCCACAGGTCTCCACACATCCCTCAACCTCAAAGCCCACTGAGAAGTCAACTGAAACAGCCGCAATGGCTCAAGAAGTTGACTGGAGCTTCATGGTACAGGATGTGACTCCTGCTTAAGCTCTCATGGCCGGAACAGATGATGCACAGGTATATGAACATCTCTGCACTCCAGCCTGTATAGCTAAAGTTAAACTCTATCAGGATTACAATATGGAAATCAGATCTGACATTGAGTCTCTAAATATTCTAAAATTTGATTTTAAAAGAGCTGAATCTGACTATCAAAAGAAAATTGATGAGTTGGAGAAAACTGTATCTCTTTTGAAACATGAACACACCAACTACAAGACTCAAATCAAGGATCTGATATCCAAATTGTCTGAGGCTCAAGCCCAGCTTGTCATTGTTGAGGCTCAGGCCAGGAAGCATGCTATCTCTGAGCAAAACTTCCAAGCTATTCTTGCATCATCCTCCCATTCCAAACTCTGTTATCAGAACAAAGAAGGGTTGGGAACCAATGAAATTACTCCACCACATTCCTATGAGTCTATCAGACAGCCAAGATGTGGTACTGAAGAGCAAGAGGTTTCAACTGCTGACCCTTTCTTTCCAGAGTTAAAGGATGAGGCACCAATAGTGGCCACCACAGGGAAGGAACATGTAGATATACCCATCGCCTCCTGTGATGATCAAATCCTAACCACTAAAGCCAGAAGAAGCAGAGCTAAAGCTGCTAGGAGAACTGCTAAGAAAGTAGCTGAATCCAAACTGAAAATTGACCTCAAACAGAAGGGTGTCTTTGTCTTAGTTGGATTCCAAGTATTAGGTACTTCTGATTCAGGAAAGTAATGTAATACCAGCATTCTTGTCCTACCAAAGGATTAGAAGTTAAAGGGAAAAGTTGCTGACGAAGAAAAGAAAACCAAGAAACAGCAACCCTCACTTTCCCAAAAGACTAACATTGCATGCATCATGTGTAGCCTGCAAAATCACATGGCAAAAGATTTTTACTACAATCCTGCAAGCACACATTATGCAAATAATGTTAGAAAAGAAGGAGTCAGGGAAGGTTTCACATTTGGACCCTTCCATACGGTTCAAGAGTTAAAGAAGGGAAAGCTAGTTTCCAAAGCCAAGTTGCTTTCGGAAGAAACTCCTTCTTCCGAAGGGAAAATGGCTTCGGAAGCAAAAGCTACTAAGGTTCGGAAGAACAAGAAAGCTCCCTTGAAACCATCCCAGAAGAAGATTGCTTCGGAAGAAAAGGTGGCAAGGACTTCTTCCGAAAAGAAAGAAGCTTCGGAAGAAGACCATGCTACAAAAGCTTCAACAAGCTCATTATCCAAGATCAGCCAAAGGGTGGACTGGAAGATCAAGGAAGATGTTACAGCCCAAACCTCTTCTTCAAAGACCTCTATTGAACCCCCATGCATATCATTTGGTTCACTCATGTCATTATCTTTGGAAGAACCCAAGACCAATAAAGCTTGGGTTTCCAAACAAAACTGAAATCTCATCTTATATGCAGGAACATCCATTTGACAAGAAACAATGTATAGATTGTAGATAGTGGATGCTCCAGGCACATGACAGGGAACAGATCTCTCCTTCAACAATTTCAACATTATGATGGAGGTGCTGTCCAGTTTGAAGGTGAGGCCGGAGGATATATTTCTGGCAGAGGGAGTATATCCAATGGTAAGTTAACAGTTGACAAAGTTAACTTTGTCAAACAGCTTGAACACAACCTGTTAAGTGTTTCTCAATTCTGTGATCAAAAGCACCAAATGCTTTTCATAGAACATGAGTGCATTATCCTCAAACCAGGGATGATAATTCCTCCGGAATTGGTGCTTCTTAGATCTCCCAAGAAAGGGGATATGTACAAGCTTGATATGAACAATGCTTCCCCAATGGGTGAAGTATCATGCTTTCTTTCAAAGATGATAGTGATGAGTCAACACCGTGGCATAAACGTATGTGTCATGTAAATTTTAAGACAATGAATAAATTGGCTAAAAATAACTTGGTACATGGTTTGCCTAAAAATGTGTTTTTCTGCAAAGACAACTGTGTTGCATGCCTGAAAGGAAAACAACACATGACGTCTCATAAATCCAAATGTGTTAACTCTATCACTACTCCATTGCACTTATTGCACATGGATCTTTTTGGTCCCACAAGTATAATGAGTATTGGAAGAAAATCATATTGCCTTGTGATAGTTGATGATTTTACAAGATTCACATGGGTATTCTTTTTAAGAACTAAAGATGAAACTGCTGAAACATTAAAATCTTTTATTCTTAAAATAGAAAATCAAATTGATCACAAGGTTAAAATAATTAGATGTGATCAAGGACTGAGTTTAAGAACTTCATTCTTGACTCATTCTGTAACTCAAAAGGGATGCTATGTAACTCAAAAGAACTTCGTGTTGCTGAGAGGATGAATAGGACACTTATTGAGGCTGCTCAAACTATGTTAGCTGATTCAAAGCTCCTCTAACATTCTGGGCAGAGGCAGTCAGCACTGCATGCTATGTACAGAACAGAGTTCTTGTAGTTAAGCCCCATGGAAAAACCCCTTATGAGCTATAGAACAAGAGGCCACCGTTCATTGGATTTCTAAGGTCCTTTGGCAGCAGGTGTACCATACTTAACACAAAGGACAACTTAGCAAAATTTGCTGAAAAGTCGGATGATGCTATCTTGTTGGATACTCTTCTAGCTCCAAAGCTTACAGAGTATACAACATTAAGAATCAACAATTTAAGGACTCATCCAATATAGTTGTTAATGAGCACACTCCTTGTGTTAGGGGGAATGGACCTGATCACATCTTTGATTCAGAATTGTTTCCAAACTATTCTAAACCCTCTTATGAGAATGTTTCAGTTGGTATAGGTGCTCAAAATGATGCTGATGCTGATGCTACTGCTCATGATCAACTGTTTGAGCTTCCCAGGTCTAGACCAAATTCTCCAAGTGCTACAATACATCAAGCTTCCACTATTCACAGATCCGATAGTCTAACTATATCAAGGAATAGTGAAGCTTCAACAAGTGAGTCACCTACTGAGCCTCAAAACTCATCATGCGATCCACCACAACACCAGGCAGAAGGAGGTAGTATTTTGAAGGAACAGGCAACTGTTAATACTACTTCACAACCAACTATTGATGATGTTTCTCATTCATTCAATCAGTCCTCATTGAATGACTTTGAAACAACAGCTGGACAGAGTGTTCTAGTTCCTGAGCAGAATATGTCTAACCTGGATCTATCTCTGCAACTGGAAGTGATTCCTCGTCTTAGGATTCACAACACTCATCCACCTGAGAACATCATAGGGAATGTCTCTGAGGGTGTGAGAACAAGAGGACAGACTCATCAAGGGAATTTTTGCTTATACTCATGCTTTCTATCTCAGATGGAACCCAAGAAGGTAGAAGATGCCTTGAAAGATAGTAGCTATTGAATCGATGCAAGAGGAGTTGCTTCAATTCAAGAGACAGAATGTATGGAACCTATGTCCGCTACCATCTGGTCAAGTACCTATAGGCACCAAATGGGTTTTCAGAAACAAGAGAGATGATAGAGGCTTGATCATCAAGAATAAGGCAAGACTTGTGGTTCAAGGATACACTCAAGAGGAAGGAATCGATTATACCGATGTCTTTGCACCAGTTGCAAGACTTGAGGCAGTTAGGATCTTCCTTGCTTATGCTGCATCCAAGGACGTCATAGTATACCAACTTGATGTCAAGTGTGCTTTTCTATATGGGGATATAGACAGGAAAGTCTATGTATGCCAACCTCCAGGATTTGAAGATCCACAGCACCCCAACTATGTGTGCAAATTGGATAAAGCTCTATATGGGCTGCACCAAGCACCTAGGCTGTGGTATGAGACTTTGTCTTAGTTTCTTCTGAAGAATGGCTATACTAGAGGTACCATTGATAAGACTCTCTTCATCAGAAAGTCTGGAGAGGACATTTCGCTCGTACAAGTCTATGTTGATGATATCATGTTTGGTTCCTCAAATGACCAAATGTGCAAGGACTTTGAGAGCATTATGAAAAAGAAGAAGTTTGAGATGAGCTCCATAGGAAAAATGGACTTTTTCCTTGGAATTCAGGTAAAGCAATGAAGAAAGGGTTCTTCATTAATCAATCTAAATATGTCTCTGACATCTTAGAAAGATTTGAGATGAAGGATTGTAAGCCTGCCAAGTCACCCATACCCAGAAACCATAATCTTTGTCCTGACCTCGAGGGGGAGGATACTGATCAACATCAGTATAGGGCAATTATTGGTTCTCTGATGTATCTTACAGCAGTAGACCTGATATCATGTTTGTTACTTGCATTTGTGCAAGATATCAGGCTGCTCCTAAGGTGTCTCACCTGGCTACTGTTAAGAGAATCCTCGGAATACCTCAAAGGAGCACCTAAACTAGGTCTCTGGTATCCCAGAAACAAGGATTTCAATCTTTATGGATACTCTGACAGTGACTATGGAGGTTGTATTATTGACAAGAAATCTACATCAGGAGGATGTCAATTTTTTGGTGGAAGGATCATCTCATGGCAATGCAAGAAGCAATCATGTGTCTCTACATCAACTGCTGAAGTTGAATACATTGCTGCTGCTAGCTGCTGTGCTCAACTGCTATGGATTCAAAATCAGATGTTGGACTATGCATTCAACTTTATGAGTACTCCTATCCATATTGACAACAACAGTGCTATCTCCATTACTGAAAATCCGGTGAAGCACTCCAAGACTAAGCACATTGACATCAGGTATCATTTATTAGAGATATTCATGAGAAAAATCTAATCAGGTTAATCAAAGTTGATTCAAATGAACAATATGCCGATCTGTCTACCAAAGCTTTTGATGAACAAAGGTTTAAGTATCTCATAACAGCTATTGGGATGATAAACATTGATTAATCTGATCTCTTTTGAAAACCTTTTTAATATGTAAGTCTTGTGTCAATACAATTTAAGCCCTGTTACAAGAAATTCTCTCTGAAATTTTCTAAGTGTAAATTCCTTCCGAAGAGAAATTAACCTTCGGAAGACATTCTCATATCTTCCGAAGCAACATTTCTCAAAGGATAACTTTCTTCTCGGAGAATTGGTCTCAGAAGAAGCGATTGATTGTATATCAGATCTACTTCCGAAACTTACAAACTCTCTATTCGGAAGCAACTCTAACCTTCGGAAGCAAAGTTTTGGCTTCGGAAGTAAGAATTGCCTTCGGAAGACAAGTTACCTTCGGAAATGTTTTACACTCGGAAGAGAGATTTCACTGTGTAACGTAAATTTCTTGGGCCCCACACTGTAAAAAGCAAAGATTTTGTTAATGATGTCGGATTATTTAACTGATTTTTAACCTTACCACCATTGTCATTTCATCCACTAAACCATCACATCACCTTATCCTAACCCCATTACCGCCATTCCACAATCTTTTAAATAATCTCGACTATTCACTTTCACTCTCTTACTTGCAAATTTTACTGCCCTAGAAATTTCTCCTACTCAACTTTACCCAGCTCAAATCATCCTCCGTCACCTTTCCAAATGGCCTTCAACCCTCAGCACAATCAATTCGCACTTCTTGATTCTTCAAGAGATGCTGACTTCTCAGATATCATCTCCTTTCTAACCCAATCTTCTTATTACACCGCTCTGACTGTAAACCCCATAATTTACTCAAACCATATGTCTGAATTCTGGGCAAATGGTCAGATTGAAACCCTAAATGGGTTCGTGTCATTCGATCGAGCATCTGTGGCCAGGAGTTGGTCATTTCTGAACAGATCATCAGGGAGCATCTAGAGCTTCATGATGAGGGCGCTCCAACGGAATTCCCCAAAGCAGATTTGGACAATTCTTATCTACAAATGGGATTTATGGAGACGTTAGCAGGTCAACTGTCTACAAATTTAACTTCTCGTACAAATGGAAGTTCCTGCTACACGTGGTCCTTCACTGCTTGTCGAATAAATCTGGGGGATCGGATCAAATCCCATATGAACTTGGGTGCCTTGTTCATGGGCTGGTGAAACACCTCCGATTCAACTATTCAAGATTTGTGCTGACTAACCTCATGGGAAATCTTCAGAAGGACACATTCTTCATGTATCCCAGGTTTCTCCAGCACATAATCAACTGCGAACTGGAGCAGAGCAAGCTTGTCTGTGTAGCTGCTCTGACTGCTCCTCAAATGAGGCCGACCATCTTCAAGACTTTGAAGAAGTGTCCACCAACTTCACAGGAAGAGATACTGCACTTCTTCCAGGTATGACTGAGCCAACGGCTCCTGGTGACATCCCTGTTAACCCCACAGGTGATGAACCCACACCAACAACTACCCATACGTGCCAACACTACCTCTCCACCCATCACCATTACTTATCAGAGACGCCCCAAACGACCCTTGTTCAATCTACTCTATTGAACAAGCCCCTCCTGTTCAATCCAAAAAGACTAGACTGGAAACATGGGCTCCCACTCAGTCAGAGGTCTCTCCATCCTTCTCTTTTGACCTCAATTTGGGTCTTGAGTCTCCTCAGTGTCAGACCCATGAGCCCACAACCCAAGCTGAAACCCTCAGGGTGAGTCTCTATACTCTCCTGAGCAGCCAACAAGGGACAGCCCCACCATAGGCTCAATGCCTGTAGACATTGACCAAAGTCCCGGGTCAGTAGGTTTACCCATCCTATCTTTCACTGACCTTTTGTTTAAAACTGATGAAGAGATTACATCTCTCTATGGCAATGAAGTTGATCTACAACACCCTCTCCAAGATCAACAGAGCCCGGAGAAATCCCTTATCTCTAGCCCCCATCAGCATCCAACAACTGAGGTGAATCCCACTGATGTGGAGGGGACTCATGTAGATTCAGCTGCCACTATAGAAGGCCTCAATGGACCTTGTGGACAGTGGTAACATTTCTCAGAATGAATCTACGGCAACCGAGCCCTTTGATGACTCTGAAAGAGACATCATTGAGCATGGGAAACCAGGGTGCCAAGAAATCACATCTGGTGGTGAGGCTGAACATACTAGGTATGTTACCTCATCTTCCCGTGATTCTTCGAAAGAAGATGAGGAAAGCATGCAACTCCTCATTCAAGATCTTCTTTCTAAAGTTTCAAACCTGGAATCTCAGGTTCGGACTTTAGAGGCAAGATCTGCCACTCAGCAACTTGAGATTGATAATCTCAAGGCTCAACTAGCTGAGAAACAGACAGAGAAGTCTGTTAGGCATGTACCTATTCAGGTCTCCCTGACTTTCTCCTCCAGCTCATCTAGATCTCAAGATGATGCTACCAAAAAGGGGGAGAATGTTCAAAGACAAACACACAAGGAACCACAGAGCCGGCCTTCCACTTCAGCATTTCCTCTCCTATCATCTCTGCGCCTGAAACATCTCAAGTCACTCTTCAGATTGATCCAAGGATGATCAATGATCTCTACAGACTCTTCACCAAGTTTCTGTTAAGATCTTCCTTTGAGTAGCCAAGCCATGATGCTGTAATGATCTACTTTGGAGCAGAAGAGCTTCAAAGGCTGACTGCACCTTCTACCACTGTGAAAGAAGTTGGTCAACCTAAGGTCCTCATGAAACCTAAGATTCAATTCGAATGGGAAATAGGAACTGATGGCCCAGCAACTGAAACAGTTAGGACATAATCTGCATCTCCTTTAACTTCCGAAGCTAAAGTTAAAGCCTCGGAAGAACAAGCTGAATCTTTCGAAGCTGAAATGGAAGCTGCGGAAGGACTGGTCAAAACGTCCGAGGAACTGATCATCACAGATGCTATCTTGGAAATGGCATCTGAAATGAGCAGTGAGGACTTTCCAATTGCACCTCCATCTCAAACACCATCTCTGACTCTCTCACAATCAAAAACCTCTCTCCAAGAACCACCACAGTCAGGATCTTCAAAGGATAAAGGAAAACGGAAGATGACTGCGGAAGAGATTCAGGAAGAGGAGAAGATTGAGAAACTTAAGAAGAAAGGAAGACTTCAGACTGAGAAGTTGCTAGCTGCCAGCACAAAAGCAGCTGCTTCCAATTAGGAGGTTGTCATCAATAAAAGAGAGAGCAGATCATTGACCAGCTCATTGAAATGGGAGCTGCCAATGAAGAAACACTCCTGCTACCATTAGAGGAGTTGGTGGATCTGGAGAAGGCAACCAGGCTGAGACTTGAAGAAGAAGCCAGGTTGGCCTTAGAGGTAAAGGAAAAGAAACAGAAGGAGGCTGAATTACAGCTGAGGAGAGACAGGATAAACTTTCTACTCTCCAGAGGCTTTGATCTTCAAGAACTCTCTCCACACAACGATGATACGATCCTCTGGCTCTACAACAAAGAGCAGGATCAAATGGAAGAGAAAGGAAGAAGGCTACAAAAGAAAAGCCAGAGATAAGAAGAAGAAAGAAGAAGAGGCTAGGGTCACTACCTCTAAGAAGCTTACTGAGAAAGCTTGGATGAAGGACTATCTTCGGGCTCATGGCTTCTCTGGTAGGCAGGTGGGTCCTATGTCTGAAAGGACACTCCAACGATTGTCAGGGAAATTAAGGCTGACATCCGGATGGGGAAAAGGAAAGAGATGTATAGAAGGGTAAAAGGGATGACCTTCACTGCTTCTACCCAACCTCAACCTGAACCTTTCACCCCTGAACCCACATCACTACCTACTACTACTCCCTCACCTCAATCACCCAAACTTCCCATTATCCAACCTAAAACACTAGCCAGAACCTCTGAACCTAAACCTACCTACTCACCCTCCAAACCATCCCTTCAGCCTTCTCAACATCTCTCCCTTGAGGAGTTTAAGACAATCAAGAGGAAGCTCACTAATTGCACTACTTTGAGCGAAGTCTCTTGTGTAGAAGACTCTGTTAACATCACCTATGTAGACAGATCTTCAAGTTCCCTCACAAGAGACACATTCCTTGATTTGCCTAGAGGAACTTTCGACTAGGCTGCAAGACTTTTGGGCCTCAATTCAGACTCTTTAAATGAGGAAGAAAAGAAGCTCAGAAGGAAACTGGTGACTCTGCTAGATACAAGAAAAGAGGACAAGATTCCTAGTCAGTCTCTTGTGCCTAGAAGGAAGATAATCCAGTGGAGGTTCGATGAACCTTCTCACAACTTTGTTGTGGAAAGAGAGAATGGTGAAGTCAACAGACTCAATGCAACCTCTCTGTTACACTCCAGCAGATTTGACATTTTTCTGAGTTAGCAGAGAAGTCATTCTCCAACCCCTCCAACTCTAAAACTGCTGCACTCGTCAGAAATCATCTCAGCAGTCTTCATTTAGCTGAGCTAACTGCAAAAGCAAAGATTGAAGAAGAGTTAAAGTTGAGAAGACAGGAAGACAAGGAAAGATCTCCCACCAAAGATGCTGCCTTTCTACAGATGGTGGAAGGTCCTAAATTGGAACCTATAGTTTGATGGGAATATGATTACAGTTCCCATCAACTAACTTTTTTCAGAGGGCAACAACAAAGGGTACATGTTATCCAAGGTGACAGACTGGATTTCCTGTCTACTAAGGATCTGTACAAGCTTCTCAGCACCATATCAGGGAAGAACAAGGAGACAGACAAATATTTGCTCTCCTTGGTGCTGAAAGTTTTGAGAAGTCGAGATAAGTGAAGTTTTGGTAGCATCAGCCTAGGGGGAGTTTGTTGGATCAAGAAGAAGGCTAATGCAACCAAAACTAGATCACTTAAGTTATTTTGGTGCTGCACGCAAAGGCTTCCGAAGCTTATCATGGAACTTCAGAAGGTTGTAGAGTTCTTCCGAAGACAAAGGGAAAGTCCAACTTCCGAAGACAGAATTCTACTTCCGAAGACAAATGCATACTTCCGAAGTTCAAGACTTAGAAGAATAAAGTAAAGACCACTTCCGAAGTATGATGAAAAGAAGAAGTCTCCAAGCCTTGGAAGAAGCAGCCTCTTCCGAAGTATAAAGTGGACACAAGTATGGTCTCTGACACTCCGCTACAGACTTCTAATACAGCATGGCTTCTTCCTAAAGAACCATGTTGTTGGCCATACTTTATTCCATTGTTTACCTTTTCATGATAGTACAGTTGCCATCTTTAGTTGGTGACAAAAGGTAAGTCGGGGACATGTCCTGACTACCAAATCTCAAATAAGACTTTATCTGAGATACCTTAACTATAGTCTTGTAGTATAGGCTTTAGCTAAAGGATCCCAGCTGGTATCAAAGTATATCTGATTGTAGATAGTATTATATATAGGTTCTCCTTGTAACTCATAGAAAAAAAAGATTATCATCTGCTTGTAAGAGTCTCTGTATCTTGAGTTGAGAATCAATATATAAAAGTATCTTGAAATTATCTTTTTATGTTCTTAGTTACTTTTCATGTTGTGATCAACTCTTATTGATTCTTACCCGAGTGTGATTCTAGGTGAGTTTGAGAGAAAACCTTTGTGTTTAAGTGACAAACACCAATCCTGCACATCATAATAAGGAACATAACATACACAGTCATCAACATCATACAGGACAACATCATACATACATAACATGCATAATGATGCAACATCATCATCATCATGCCCAACATGCTCTCTAAGGCCACAACAGTTATCTTACATGAACTTACGGAAACCTTTACGTCAAAAACTTACATCTGCACTTTCCCCCGAAAGTCAGAAGTTAAACTACACTTTTCCTCGGGTGCAACAGCCCTATTAGGGCGTATGGACACCCTTCAGTCGCATGGCTTCCATGCGACTGGGCATCATGCGAATGGACCAATGCGGATGAACACCCATGCGGATGAACACCCATGTGTGCGAATGAAACTAGTGCGGATGGACTCCATGCGGATGAGTCCCATGGAATGGACCTAATACGGGTGGAACTAATGCGGAAGAGCATTTATGCGACTGGGCTCCCAATCGTGCGAATGAACTCTCAGTCGTGCAAATGGACCCCAATCGTGCCAATGAACCCCAATCGCACCTCAATCGGCCGTATGGCCTCCATTCGGTCGCCTAGCCCTAGCTGGTGCAGAATGCAGTTCATCCCGAACCCAATCTGCCATTTTCGACCTCCAAGCTCATCTAAACCCATTCTAAGCCCAAATCCACCATCCTAAACCTTAGGAATACATACAAAAACACAATTCAAGCACACACAAGCTCAAAAGCAAGACCCAAACAAATCATACACATACCCACACATACACAAACGGGTCAAACACATACACATTCAAAAACCCGATTTTCAGATGTGTTCTAGCCCTAAATCACTCAAAAACGTGTAAAGAGGGGTCCTAGAACTCACACAAATGACCACAATGAGAAGAGCTTCGATTTGACCCGTTTCTCAACGATTTTGCTCACCCGAACCAACTTTTCTCCCTTTTTCTTTTCTTTCTCTCTTCTCCTTTATTGTTTTCTGAAAATGTGAGTGTGGGGAGAGGGTTATGGCTGCCCTCTCCCTACAAATATCATCACATGCCCAACTTTCTCTTGTTGGTGAGTTTGGTCCCTCGGCTTTGGACTTTATTTCTTTCTTTTTTATTCGTCGACTTCAAAATAAATAAATAACCGGGTGTTACATAAAGCCACCGGCGTACGCCACGTATGCTTTAAGTTTTATCACTAAATTTTATTATTTTTAATATTTTACTACAAGACTTTGCTTTTATGGTTTTCAACAACCCGGTCCGATAATGATCAAAGTAACGTAGTATTGCATGTGAGAAAAATGACCGGACTCTCGACGCATAGGGCGGGTAGAAAAAAAGTAGTTAATAATAAAGCATATATAATAATATTTAGAGGTAAATGTGTTTTACATACCCAATGTTTCATATAAATTGTCATTTGAATTCAAAAGTTTAACTTTTGTCATTTGCATCCAAAAATTTCACAAAAATTGCCATTTAAATCCACATAACTACTGCTAATTAACGACGTTACATTTTTCTGTTAAATTTCTTACATTAGGGGTATTTTAGTCAAAAAAATTACAAAATAAAAAAAACAACCCTATGTGAGAAGTTAAAGCGTTCGGTCTCTTTGGTAATCACCACTGCGATTTTAATTTACCAGGATGATAACTTAGCATTTCTTTCATTTCATCAAGAAAGTCACATCTGAACGTCCTATTGGATAAAATATAATATAAATATGACTAATTAAAAGTGACTCATGTGTAACGTTATAAAACATACACAACAAAAATATATATAAATAAACAAACAAATTACATAACACGAATTATTTGAATCATAACCATAAAAACATATTATCATAAAAGTATAAGAATAATTAATAATATGATATTAATTGCCCATGAATAATAATCAATAAATAGCAATCATCGTAACCATAATTAAACTTTAACCCAAAGAAATCTATGTTTAACAAAACGGGCAAAAGTAACAAGATTACCAAACTAAAATACATTAACGAGACAAGACAACAAAAGACTATCATAGAGTCAAATCATAACTGCAATTATCAAAAGAGGCTAAACACATAAAAACCCTCACGTGACTTGGGTATTTATTTTGTAATTATTTTGATTAAAATAACTCTTATGTTAAATAAAAAAATGATGGATGCATTTTTTTATATCTAAAAACTGCTTGTATTGACTTTTTTGTGTTTTATTTTCTTGTTTTGTTGTCTTTTTTGGTTAAAAAGTATTCTATGACCATCTTGACTTAAGGCAGAATGATATATTCCAATATCAATATAGGTACCCTTTAAGACCTGTGAAAAACAGTTTTAAAAGCCGTAAAGAATAAATAAAAAAGGAGGTGCATCATAACTAATACCAAACCCGGAACATAAACCAATACTGTCGTTGCACGAGGGTCTGCACTCACTCCGCTCTCCTCCCCTAGTATATAGAGCAATTGTTTTTGTTTTTTTTTTCCGAATTGTTAAGTCGGGGAGAGCGGGCTTGTCAGCTAACAGAGGCAGTAAAAGAGGTAGCAACAGAGCAAGCCACGGGAGGGGGGGGGAGGGCCCCGTGGCGATAAGGATAAGCGCAATAACTAACTCTGGCTTCCATCCTGTAGACAGGGGATAGAAGCTTGGGTAAGCTTCTTCTCCTGTCGGCTACTGCTTTCTGCTTTTATGCAGCTAACAAGTCCAGCCGAGTCCGCAATTCATCGGATGAATTGGGTAAGGACTCGACCTTTCTCAAAAAGAGGGGGAAGGGTCCGGGGAGGGGGAGATAAACGTTTTCCCAAAGAAGCTTTGCTCCTCTGGGTGCTAGGCGCTTCCGTGGTTCGCGAGAAGGAAAAAGGACTCATCCTTTGTTGCATCTGGCGCGAGATGATAAAGAGAGAGCTTCGTCTATCGATGAACAGCGGATTGACGGAGCTCTTGGCATTGCTTTGTTTTTCTCTCCTTTCCTATCGGCGAGTTCCGACCCTTTTGTTCGAAATTTCTTCGTTCATACCGAACCGCTTGTAGAATCAAACTCAAAAAAGCAGAAAGACTTGCTTGTTGGAAATTGCTGCTTGGTTTAACTAGGGAGTTTTGGGCATAAAGAAAAGATGCTTCTAAAGCTCTCTCTCTCTCTTCTCTTATTTATGATATTTCTAGTTGGATTAAAAGATCGCTTCTAAATGAAGTCTCTCTTACAGTTCAAGAGTTTCGAAATATTAACCGTGTTAGTTAGATGCAGTCAAATGAATTCAAATGATAATTTTAGTGAAAAATTTAGATTCAAATGGCAACATTTTAAAGTTCCGAATTTAAATAACAATTTCTATAAAACGTCGGAGGCATTAAATACATTCAACTCTAAGATTTAATTTGTAGTATCTTGCTATTTTAGCAGTAGTGTGGGCTAATGGGTTTGGTTGGACTTGCGCAATAGACAGATTCAATGGATATTAATATGAGGTATTGATGTTGTATCAGTTATCAGTATGCTTATTACTTAATGCTTATTACTTAATACTTATTATCTGCGGTGGCCGGATTGTTAATTCTTTACTTCTAGCCCCTTTTAACATAGGATGACTTTTCAAATATAAACTTCAAAGAGCCTTTTATCAAACTTGAATATATTTTATTATTTTGTGCTCTGCTCGGTTGAAACTACTTTTTCTAGACACAAGAAAGACATCCCCATAAATATTACTTTTGTGTGTTTCTAAATTAGCTATTAAACTTATTTTTTCATGGTTGGTTGTTAAGTGATGTTTTATTTTATTTCTGTCACTAAGATGCATAGTAATAATTATGTTGATTGAAAGATTTAACATCTCATAAAACCAGTTATTTTTCTTTTTGAATGGTTAATAAGGTCACAAACGAATCATTAGCCCACCCACCGATAATGTTTATTACTCGAGTACGCAACCCAAGACTACCATCCAAAAAAACATGCTATAAAAAGAAAGAAAAAACATACCATCCGAAAAAACATACTATAGTATCTGTTATTATTTGTTCACTAGCTTAAGGTAGATGGGCGTCGATGCAATTAAACCGTAGTTAAAGGTTTTGGTTCTCTGAATCCAACTGCCTTCACGACTTGCAATAACTCCATTCAATATTAATATTTTAACTCTCTCTCACTCCCCTGCTCTACTTCACACCTTTCTTCCCCAAATTGTTATTCTTTCTTCATCTCAATCCACTCAATACGACAACATATAAAAGTTTCTAGTGCATGTATAACATCCCATTTCTTCAATATACTCATTACGATCTAGCCTAGCCTAACCTAACCTAACCTAACCTAACCCTACCTAGGGTTCTTGCTCAGAGTTCAATGATCAGTTGTTCTTGAGTTGACCTTCTTTTCTGATATAAGCATAAGCGTGTGACAGACACAGAGAGAGATAGAGCGATGGAATTGGAGCAACCAAATCAACTAATGACATTTGACGAGGCCTCCATGGAGCACAGCATTGGATTTGTTAAAGCACTACAGGTCTTGATTTAATAATTCAGTTTCATTCTTTCATGTGATGTTACATCTCACTTTGCAATACCAAATCATACTTACCTTCTATGATTTTGACTTCCCTGTAGTTAGGTTTCCGTTTTATATGTAGCACAGTGTGATGTGAAGTTGTGAACGAAGTTGTAACATTAAAACCCTAATCAAGTTTATATATATAGAGTTTAATCGAATGTAGGCTTGAGTTTGGTTTAATCTTGTCAAAACCTCCCACACTTCTGGTGCTTTGGGACACTAAGCATTTAAAACGATCATTGTGACGCTAACGTAGCTCAATGTGTGATTCCTTTTCTGTTAACAAGTACTAATATCAGGGCTCAGACAAGTACTAATATCAGGGCTCAGACAAGTACTATATCAGGGCTCAGACAAGTACTAATATCAGGGCTCAGACAAGTACTAATCAAGTCTATTTGTATGGTGCTGCAATCAATTGTAGGCTCTGCTTGAGTTTGGTTCAAACTTATGACTAGCTTCTAGCTGTTTGGATGTTCATGCAATTTAACATTTTCATCAGGGATTTAGACATCATAGAACAAATATTTCTCTTGTAAAATCTCTCATAAATTTCCTTATAAACTCAAGAGTTATAAATATAACCGACATGCTGTATGTGTGTGAAAACAAATGTACAAGTAGAGAAGGTTTTGCTGTTTGTTCAGTTCACAGATCATATGCTTTGAGTGAACAAACAAATGATTTCCTGCAGTAAGGAATATAATAACCAGACAGCCTTCCAGTGGCTATCACTCTGTGTGAAACCCATTTATGTGGTCAACACATGATTAATGTCCCTTATGGAAAAATCGATGGACCTGGTTTACCTGAAATATGAAGAGAGAAAGTGAGAGGAACAAGTTGCAAAAGTCAATGCAAAAAGTTTTCAATTGATTTTTCTGAAATGAATATTTACTGTTATATGCAATCCATTTGTTATGATATGATTGGTCCTACTTAAAGCTACGTGGTGTCAGATTGACACTTTAAATTTCAATGGCACTGTTCTTGAAGTTCTTTGTTAGTGCTGAGTTATATATTGGTGCACAATTTGGCCAATGTGCCATAACTATACTTTTTGGTTCTCACTGTTGTTCTCCCAGTTGTGCTTTCAATTTAATTCAAACTTGTTACTTTACCAAATCAGAGATGTGTTAATACTTTAATGGTAATTGTTGGGAGTGCTTTGTGATACTAGAACGAGAGCTCTTTTTTGCAATGCTGATCGGTTTTAGTTCCTGTATAATGTTTTAGGAACTCAAGAACTTAAGGCCTCAACTTTATTCGGCGGCTGAGTATTGTGAAAAATCTTATCTGCACAGTGAACAAAAACAGATGTAAGAATCATCTTACTAATTACCTATCAAATTGAGAGCTTAGTTTCATGGTCAATTGTATATGAACGATTAGTTTACTTTTTAAACCATCATACTTAGTTTTTTGTTGTAAACAAACTATGTATTATTTCAAATATGCGAAAACAACCCTAGATTTTGCTCAAAGTATGTGATCGTGGACAACTATTGCCTAGTACTTTTGCAGGAATTGTCCATGATTTCTTGTTCTTTCAAACGACAATGCTTCTTTGGTCATTTTGAGGAATGATGAGGACCATTTGGCATCTAGAACCGAATTCATTGGTTCAAAATGAAGAAATAACAGTTTGAGAATAATGTTCACTCATTGTGCATTACGCGTCTCTCATTATCTACATATCACATGATTGGAGTGGCAACCAACACTATGCGTCATAGTGAATATTCTTCCAACTCCATCGTCTATCACAAAAACATTATAGTAGTAATCTTTTAGGAAAATGTAGCACAAAGAAAATTTCCCTTCTTAGCAAAGTTTTGTTCTAGAATTATATATTTATATGATTTTTTTTGCAGTGTCCTTGATAACCTGAAAGATTATGCCATTCGAGCCCTTGTAAATGCTGTTGACCATCTTGGCACTGTTGCTTACAAACTAACAGACCTTCTAGATCAACAGACTTTAGAAATTTCATCAACAGAGTTAAATGTTACATGTTTACATCAGGTAAGATATATTCAGTTTCTTCTTAATCTTTCCATTGAATTTGGTCTCTTGTCTCAAACTAATCAACGTTCTTGCAAAGTGTTAAAAAAGAAAACTCTATATTCTACATGAACCAGGATTTTGGGCAAAATATGCTGGTTACAATATGTGTGTGTATTTTAATATCTATATTACATCCACCATCACCTGGTTTCACGAATTTTGCTGTTTTTGTGGCATTATACAAGATCTGTGGGTTTGCTGGCAATGACAATGCACTTTTGGTGATTTAGAAAGTTAACCAACCTGAATAACATGACTATCTTTTTTGTTGCTATTTGTTAAGCAACTTCTTACATGCCAAACGTATACGGATAGAGAAGCTATTAGGCAGCAGCAATTGTTAGCAGTTTTACCAAGGCATCACAAGCATTATATTTTACCCAGTAAGAATTTTATCTTTTGGATAAACTGTAATACCAAAATAATGCACAATAATTATCGATATGCAACAACTTAATGCTCCTAATGGTATTATAATTTCTTTCCAAGCTAGATTCTGTAAACAAGAAGGTCCATTTTAGTCCACAGATCCAAACTGATGCAAGAGAAAGTCATCTTCAACCACGATCTCGTCAATTTACTTCAGGTAGGTGGTAGCATATACTCCTTCACTCATAATATTTGCAACATTTTTCATTTTGGATGTCTGATGAAAACAGCAACAATTTTTTTCCTGGGAAACAATTAAGTTTATACCTATTTGCCCATTACTGTCACTAAAAGTCAAATGATGGTGATGACTGTTGATCGGGGTACAGTTAAATCTGTAAGCTTGTCATTGGTATCAATTGATTGATCTTTTGAATCCTCATAATTGGCTTCTTGTTCCAAAAGAATCAGCCTTACGGTTTGACTATAGTCAAAGTCTCAAATCTTAAGTCAATATTTAAACTCCATATGACCAATCGAGCAAGGGATGGATTTCTTGTAAGCATGCATATTTTTCAGTATTAAAATTGCTCATAAAATTGTAAGCATCTTAGTCCGTTACTGCAAATATACACTCATACATTGCGTTTTATCCAGGTACCCCAGCTGCAAATACTCTTTCTTGGCATTTAGCGACAGAAACCAAGTCAACCTTGAAAGGGAGTTCACGGCCGTTGATGAGGTAATTCATAATTCTCTCTTTTCAGAACACTCGAATTTTGCTTAATTCATTTATACCACTATGTATTCTCTATTATGTGGGTTTGGACTCCATTTCTTTCTTACATGAAGTTAATGAATTGAGACCCAAAAAATGAAGTGGTAAATAACTTATATTACTTTTATTATATTTGCAGCATTGAAGATTCCAAAACTTGGCGTACTACTCCTACATCTGTTCACATATCCAGTATGTATGAGTTTGTTAAGTTTGCTATATTCGGTTTATTAGTTGCTGGAAACTGAATCAAGGTACTTGCCTGTGTAGATGGTGAAGAGGGCATGGGGAAAAAAACATTAACAAGTCATCTTCAGTTGCCAAATGTAGGGCCAGCTTCAAGTACAGCTATGCAGACACTTGGCATTACACAACGAGTATGTCAAAATAAACAAAACTTTAGCTTCTGCACCGAACTTGTTCGAGCATCTTCGTTACAGTTCTATTACGTTGACCATGTGAAGTAGGGTGTTCTACAACACACACTAGGTGCTTGCCGTTTGAAATTTTTTCGTAGTCATGAAAGGCGGCAAGATGGGTGGGTCAGGTAGGTTGGGTAATCTGTATATTTTACATGGCTTGGGTCAACCTCAAAACACTATTGTCCATTTTGAATAAAAATTATTTCAGTGATATGTTTTGAAAATCTATATATTAGAATTATAATCTACTATGTTTTCCTAAAACAACTTAGGAGGTTATTTGCTTAAAAATACACATCGGGAGAGTTGGGATAGTTTGACTTTTTTCAGCTACTATTTTAATGTTGCCCATTTGACCAATTAGTGATAAAACATAATCAACTCACTTTTATAGAATTGTTGAGTCCTGGTATTCACATAATACATTCTCAAATCCTTGTAAAGATATATTCAGCAGTTTTCATTTTATTGTGCTTCAGGAAACTTCAGTTTTTTTCTTTTCTTGGCAAACTTTTGGATGAAACTTAGTTAATCTTGATGATATTGGTTTTGTTTTACTTCACACCCGAAAGGGTATTTTAGCCATTTGGTAGTATCAATTGATGGGATGATTTTTTGACAGGATCCTGATGAAGGTCCCAAGCCAATGACACCATTCCGATCATTTGATAACACTAGGCGTGCACCTGTTCGCAGCAGAAGTCTCTTATCAGCATTTTTTGTGAAACAAAAGACAGGCAAACAATTAAGAGGGTCGGCCTAATCGTATCCAAAAGCAAGGTACAACTTTCATTGCTGATAGTTAGAGGTGTTCAAATGGGTGGGTCGGGTAATGGATTTAAGGGGTCCAGCACTATTTGGGTTATCCATAGTACTGGTCACCCACAAACATTTCTTTTTTAAACGGAGCATAAATTGTTGATGCATTAAACATACATACATTAAAATAAGGGTTGAAACAAACACGCGCACACACATGTATATGATTTTGGTTTGTTAGAATTTAAAGTTATATGCATTAACATAAAATAATTTGAATAAAGTGTGTAGGATGGGGAATGCAGCAAGAGTAGATGGAGGTGGTAGTAAACTAGTTTGGAGTTGTATATGCTGTAAGAAATGCATAAAACGTGTGTAATAAATAGGATTACTTACGATAAATACCCTTTTCTTTCACTTGGATTGTGAATTCTGGTTAATGGAGTGAAGCAAGAATACATACATGCATACATGTTGCTCATATCATATGGTGGGAACTAATGTTAATCCTCTTATATTACGATAACCCACGTTAACCAATTAAATTGGAATATTGTTACACTAATAGAACATTATTTTTTTATGCATACGTGTAAATTTACAATCATGAATTTACGTATATACAATCTCACCACCATCACAACATTACCATCATCGTCACATCATCACTGTCACCACATCTGAACAATCACTACATCATCACCACCGACGCAACATCACCATCACCATCATCGCCACCTCCACCATCACACAATTAGGATCATCTTACCTAATCTCCCTTCCCTTTCTCTTGTTAACCCCCAACCCCTAACCCACCTAGTTTCGTCTCCCTCCCACTCGCATTCTGATCACCATCACCTCCACCACTAAACCACTGTCGCCACCCACTATCAATTGGTTGCATCCTTCCCCGATCACACTACCATAACTAGATCCAAACACATTAGTGGTTCCCCTGCCCTCTCGTGACTTGTTTAAAACCCTAAAATCCAAATTAAACATCATCTAATTGGAAATTCTTGGCAACAGTGGTGGTTAACTGGAGATGAATTGGCGATGGATGGTGCTATGGTAGTAAAGATGTGATGTTGATGATGACGTGATGGTGTTGATGATGCGATGATGAAGATGATATTGACGGTGTTGTTTGATTTGAAGAGAAGATGGTGGTGGTGAAGACAATGTGACGGGGTGGGGCCTAGTGGTGGGGGTTGGCGGTGGTGGTGAAATATTGAATATATATATATATTGTGTGTATATATAGTATGTGTTGTGTGTATATATAGTAAATTACAAAACCACTCCCTTATATATTGAATGACATAAATAATTTCTTAAGTTACATTAGTAATCTTTCTCGAATGAAAAGACGAAAATCTCCTTAGATTTAACATATTAGTTAACGTCTGTTATTGTTAATACCTTAACTCATTACAATATAAAAACACAATTCCCTAACTTGTTATAAAAAATATTTAGTACTTAAACCTGTTATTTTTTATAAATCATAAGTATCATTGCGTAATTAACTCTTGAAGTTATTATACAATGAATTTTGATATATTGCTTTTTTCGATTTTATTAGTTGCTGGTCGTAGAATAAGCAGAAAGATTGATTGTTAATAAAGTTACACAAATATAAATTTATAAGTACTCATTTAATTATTATTAGATTACAAAGTTTAAGAAAAATCCTTTCCCGAAGAAGAGGTGAATGGGGACATCTGACCTGATCCCTATAATTATTAATTTATAAAAATGGCTTCACCTCCGAAAATCTCGAGACACAGAACTTCATCTATTTTGATGAATAAGATGAGCTTTTCAGTCACCGGATATTTGGGAGCTACTTCATATCTTGGTTTTAAAGATATACATGTGTAGTGTTTGTGAAGATTCATTAATCATTAATCATTATAAATGTATTATTGATTAAATATGTATGAGATTACAATGAGGATATATACAACGAAACCAATCAAATACGATTTTCTTATTTATGACTGATAAAATAACAAACTAGATACAATTTAATGACAGCATTATTCCTCTTTTGGGTTCAATACTCCCCTCACCTGAATAGGTGCTGGACAAACATAAAACTTACCATATAAGTCATAGAGATATCTTTGAAATACTATACTTGTCACTTGAGCTTAATATAACAAACCGCACGGAGGAAACAAATTCACGAATAAAGTGGTAATCAATATTAATGGTGCTAAAGGGGGCTCATCTCATTTAATTTAAGAGAGCTTGAGCATAAGCTCACTTATTTGGAGTTTTATTTAAAAAGTTCGAGCTCAGCTTATTTGCAGAGCTCGAGTTACACTTGGCTTGACACGTTTAATATTTTCTAGTTCTTTAATTATTGTATTATATCTATATATATATATATAGATACATATATATATATACATACATACATATATATATATATACATATACATATATAGATATACATATATATGTAATCTATGTATGTATATGTATATATATATATGTATATGTATGTATATATATATATACATATATACATATATATATATATCTATATATGTATATGTATATATATATGTATGTATATATATGTATATGTATATATGTATATATATACATATACATATATATATATACACATATATATACATATATATACACATATATATACATATATATACACATACACACATACACACACACACACGTATATATATATAACTGTAATCTTATTATATATAGTTTTTACCATCATATAATATGTATTTAATACATTCAATTGATTTTATATAAATTATAGGTTGTTTAAGCTTGTAAGCCTGCTTAAACTTGAGATGTGAAGCTAGCATTGAGCTCACTTATTAAACTAGCCTCATATCAACATGTTTAGCCTACACATGATTGAGAAAGATGACACTTAGATTGTCACAAAAAGTGTACGTCAATACACATGAAAGACATGTAGTTCATGAAGCCATTAATGGGTTTTAGGGCAACGATGGCTCCTTTGATAGCTGGGTTGGCAATAACCATTTGGGTTAGGGTTTGCGACGACTACAAAGGAGAGAGGAGGTGAAGAAAGAATCAAGATTTGTGAAATTCATTAAGAATCATAGTGTATATTTTGATGCAACGTATATGGATACAATTGTAGAGAGATACCATGATAAATTTAAAGTCACGAAACATTATTAGATTGAAATTATTTAGGTTTATACCAATGTTTAGAAAGGAGAATAAGAAAATTCAAACAAAATATTATGTTCAACTTTGAAATTTTCAAGGATTTGAGGATTGGGCTTGGACCCCGCTACTGGGGGTGTTGCCCTCAAACCCCAGCAAGGGGGTGTTGCCCCCTTGAAACCCCAATTACTTAGGGGTTGCGTCGTTAAAGAGGTTTTCAATATTGAAGATCATAATAAATTTAAACAAGCATGCATTCCGCTCATCCTGAGTTTTTGATGGATATTATAATCACACTAGTTATTAGTAAATCCAATTACACTAAAATATCTAACAACAATTAAAATAAATACAAAGAAATCTAATTAGATAAACTCTTATAGTTTATTAAAAAGATAAACGGCACAATTCAAAATAACAATGCAATATCATTTTTGAAGCTACCTCTATTGCATTAACGTACCAAAATGTATATAACAACAATATACATGTATCTATTCAATAACAAAATCATAACAAAAACTATTTGGGAACAAAAGACATATTTTGCAACTTGCAATGAACGATCAAAAATAGATTTGATAATAATTTATTGATTTTCTTTAACTTTATACATTCCAATAATTACTTATTTAATCACGTGCAAGGGAAATCAGTTACGTTCCACAATTAATAACTTATTTAGAAACATAAACTAAAAAGAAAATAACTTTTAATAGAATGGCGTTAGAAATATTAAAATTTTAATTTTCAATATTTAGAGAATAATGAATAATAACGAATCAAGTAAGATTAAGAACAAGAGTTGACCAGAAGCAATCCACCGTAAGATGAGCTAAAATCCTCCGAATTTTCTCCGTAAAATATCAAATATCCCATTCTTCTTCTTCTTCTCTTTCTCACACACACATTAGAAGTTTAAAACTCATTCAAGCCCCTGTGATTGTCTCCCCACTTCAGTCATTCAAGCCCCTGTGATTGTCTCCCCACTTCAGTTCACCCGAAGATCTCTTCTCGAATTCCCAAATTAAAACGAATTATTCAAGCCCCGAAGATCTCTCTTGTTGTTTTATGTCATCATCATCAATTCATCATCTCTCTATCTTTCTCTGTGATTGTATGATCCCATTCTCCTACCTCACGAACAACCTTTTCTTCTCCTCTCAAGAAAACATTGATTACTCACTGCAGACATTCTCTTCTTGTTGGGCTTTGTAGGATTTGCGATTTCTTGAGCCGATCGGAATGTAAATGGCGTTTCTTAGTCCCCTTCTGCCCTTGAAAAGAGAATCTTTACTTAAATCTTCCCCAAGAAATGACAAGAATAATCCTAATCCGTATGCGCAGCGACCCAGATCAAGACTTTCAAGATTTATGATTCTGAACAAGATAGATTACTTGCAATGGATTTCTGCCCTCGCTGTATTCATCTTCTTTATGTTCTTGTTCCAATTGTTCTTGCCTCTTTCCATGGTGGAAAATGCTGATGCTGATTTCTTGAAACAAAGAGGGGATGCTATTGCTGGGGATTTAACAGATTTTTTGAAAGACATTGCTGCTTTGGATTTTGGTGAAGACCTCAAGTTTGGGCCCACCAAGCTTTCGATGAAATTCCTAAGAGAAAAAACTGATAATGTTTCCTTTGGCGGTTCAAGAACAGTAACGAGATTTGGGAATAGAAAGCCTCAGCTTGCTTTGGTATTAACTCCCATTTGATTAATCTTCTTCTCAATGGCCTTCTGTTTTCCCTTCATTTTAGCTTCAGTTTCCGTTTGCAGGCTTTTGCAGATCTATTGGTTGATCCGCAGCAGATATTGATGGTCAATGTTGCAGCTGCTCTGAGGGCAATGGCTATGAACTTGAGGTACTCTTTTAATCCTGGCTGTTTCAATATGCCTGGGCTTGTTTTTTCTTCTCTGAATATCTTAGATTTGCTGTGAATAATCAGTATCTACCATTTCTATCTATTTCATTTACATGTGAAATATCATAAGCAACAAAAAAATGCGAGCTCATTGTACCGATAAGCATGCAACCTTTGTTAGACTATTGGTTCAGTGAAGATCATGCAAACTTTGTACTTTTAGTACTAACCTTGTACACAGCTCAATCTCACAATGGAACTTTTTGGGCTCTGAAAATTTGGTTGGCGATGGGGTGCTGACAGGGTCAGGGCTGAGTTCGTACATTAATCATCATACCTTTTTTTTGCTTAAATAACATATTAGATTTTAACGGCCTGTGTCTTATTAATTCTAATTTCCCTTGTATCCACTGACTTATTCCTACATTATAGTATGAATCCAGATTTAGGATTGATAAGTGATAAAGTAATCTGAAATGATTGTCAAATAATACTGCCATGAAGCTAATGTATGCAATTTATATTTGTGCATGGATGGTTTTCTGCAATAAGACTACCACAACAATGCTGCACACCCCCTTTTGATTTAATAGTTATATGTGGCTTGTGAGTTCTACTATTTCTCGTAGATGTATGTGTGAAGAGGATGAGTGATTGCATATTGTCACTTATGGGGGCATATGCTCCACTAAGATATTTATTGTCAATAGAACATGAGATGTGATTAATTAACACCAAGGGTGTTTTGATGTGCATTTTATAGTGATTTGAAGAATCAGAATGATAGAAGTAGATAATTAGGTGCTTAGAACAATGATTTATACATAATTATACATTCATTTCAATAATTAACTTTTCGTAGCAACTCCTTACCTGCTTCTCTATGTCCCTAAATAATCACATCATAATTATAGATCAAACAATCTAAATTAATTTCTTCAATGGTTTTTTTCATACATTAATATTGTGAGGAAATCAACTGCTTCTTGAGTGTAGAACTAGTTTTGTTAAAAAGAACTGGTTAAAAAGCTAATTTAATCATCCGCATGTGCAACTTCTTGTGCAGGTTTACTCACTTGCAGATGGACCTGTTCATTATATTTGGAAAACTATTGGAGTTCCACTCCATATTATGGAAGCTACTGATAAATCAGGCATTATGATCGACTGGTTAAAGTATGTTTGTTTTTCCTCTGTATTAGATCTTAGTTACGTGAACTATCCCTGCTTGGTTCCAACTGTTCTGAATTGGACCAAACTGATATAAGTTTCTTTTATTAATAAATGGTCGTACCGCAAGATGATGATCAGCTTTCTGTTTTTAACACTTTTATATGATCTTGTAGCTATGATGGGGTACTTGTAAACTCTCTTGCAGCAAAGGATGTCATTTCATGGTAGGTGGGCATAATTATCATGCCATTAAGTAAAATGTTTTGGTCTTGATACTTTATGTTATAATCACTTTTTGTCCAGTGGTTTTATATCTTGCAAAAAACTGAATTTAGTTGTTACAGCCTTTTGCAGGAACCATTTAAATCTGTACCTCTATATGGACTGTCCATGAAAAAACTCTTGCTACGCGTGCTGCAAGATACGCCCCAAATGGCCAAGTTGAGTTGATTGACGAGTGGAAAGCAATCTTTAATCGAGCTACGGTTGTTGTCTTCCCAAATTATGCCCTACCGGTATGAATAAGTTATGTTTCTCTTTTAATGATTTCATTGTTGCCTGTTGGGCTTTGTTTATCATATACTTTAGGCCATTTGACGTTTCGTTTTTGTGGATCCCAACTCTATGATGCGGCAAGAATGATAATGTGATTATAGGTCTCATAAATGAAGATGGGACCCACAAACTGGCCGGACCCAAATGGTCTGTTCCTTATGCATTTGCATACCCTTGAAATGTAATTGCAGTCTAGTTTAAGAATAAAAAAGAAAGATTATTCTAATGCATCACCACACAACTTTTTGATAAGGTATACCTAGTTGGATATCATCGACCTGAATTTTTCATAAATTTGGTAATTCTGTAATCTCTTTTAAAAAAATATATTTGTATATATTTTTATCTTTACTCTTTTCAGATATTCTATGCTGCATTTGATGCTGGAAACTATTTTGTGGTGCCTGGAACTCCTTGTGGAACTGGCAAAGTAGATAACTCAGTGACCGTTCGTGAAGAAAATGATCGTGTAAATATGAATATTGGGATTAACGATTTTGTTGTTGGTATAGTGGGTAGTGAGTT
Organism: Flaveria trinervia; assembly: GCA_025506515.1. NCBI lineage: Eukaryota > Viridiplantae > Streptophyta > Magnoliopsida > Asterales > Asteraceae > Flaveria > Flaveria trinervia. The sequence goes on along the minus strand of CM046454.1, from coordinate 345,291 downwards.
TCTGTATAAAGGAATATGGCTGGAGCATGCTCTTGTTTTAAAGGCTTTATTGCCACTTTTCGACAAGTTTCCTGTTGGTGATTCCTCATCTCCTTGTCTCAAGATTATAATCTTGAGTCAAGATTTAACTGATAATTACAGTGCAGCCATGGAGGTAAATATGTTTAAATAAATTTCTTTATATGCTCTCTTAGTTTCATACAAAATCTGCTTTATTTCTTTGGTGGTGATGACAGGGTTTATTTTCTAGCTATTCATTGTTAGATAATAATTTAGGCATTTAGCAAGTAGTGGAATTGCCTATGAAACCAGATGCTGGGTCAAGTGTTGCATTTCTTATGAGGAGCAAGTGCTTGCTTGCTGGTTTTTACATCGTTTTTCCTCAGCTAATTTGATATTAATAATTATTCTTGTAGGAAATTGCTTCAAAACTTAATTTCCCTAGAGGAACTGTGAAGCATGCTGCCATTGATGAAGATGCTGGTGTTCTAGGCATAACCGATCTTGTAATATATGGGTCATTCCTTGATGAACAGGCTTTCCCTGACATCCTGATGAAGGCAATGTGTTATGAGAAACCAATAATTGCACCTGACCTATCAATAATCAAAAAACATGTAAAGGCTACAACCTCTCACCTTTTGACTTCTATTGTAAAACTTTTATTTGAGAAAATGAGAATTATGTGTATATTTTTTGGTTTGTATTTTAACACTCCCTTCTATTTACAGTACTTATTGTAGTATTTAATGTTAGTACTTTGTTTTTTACCTTAAAAGCTAAGGTAGCTTCTTATCATATATATAGTGGAAGTGGTTTGTTTTGATGTCAAAAGTCAAAGTATGAAAATTAACAGTTTGATAATACATTTCAGGTCAATGATGGGATAAATGGCCATCTTTTTGCAAAGGAAAATATTAAGGATTTAACACGGGTGGTGCTGCAAGTTGTGTCTGAAGGAAAGCTATCATCTCTGGCTCGTAATATTGCATTAATGGGAAAAAATACTGCTAAAAACATGATGGTTTTAGAATCTGTTGAAGGGTATGCTTCGTTGATAAAGGATATCATGAAACTTCCTTCAGAAGTTGCATCTCCAAGGGAAATATCAGAAATTCCTTTGGATACTAAAACAGAGTGGCCATGGCATCTTTTTGAGGATATTGCAGCCCATAGATATGCTAATAGAAGTTTGAGGATTCACCATTTCTTAGATAAGGTTGAAAGTCAATGGAATCATACCCTAAAAGATGAGACTTCAGGTGCTATTCCAGCCAACGATAACTTTGTATATGGTTTATGGGAAGAAGAAAAAAGAAACCAGATCATGAAAGCTAAAAAGACACGAGAAGATGATGAGGTAATGGAAATAAATAATCTGTTTTCATTGTTTTTATTTTTTTCTCTCTAAAAGCTAAAAAGACACAACATATTATTTCTTGTTAACTTTATGTGAAATTAATAACTTGCCTGCTCTTTAATTTACATAGAATTGATGATATTGGTTTGAGCCACAAGAATATCCTTTTTAGTGCTGATGAACAGTTATTTAATACATTTGGTAATAGAGTATAGGAGGCAATTCCATTTACCTGAAAAGGTGTCTAGTTTGGTTATATTTTACTCCCAACCTGTAAAAAAGGTATACCCATTGCTTAACTATATCGGAAGTGGGCCAAATGGGTTGGATGGGCTAAAGAAGTTTAATTTTTGGAGATGTTTAAGATGAAAACACCTTGTTTATCCTTACAAAGAATGACTATCTAAACCCACCATTTGACATTTTAAAGACATTTGAGGTTCTGTTTTACTATATATATTTTGTGTAGTTGAGGGATAGAAGTGTGCAATTAAGGGGAACATGGGAGGAAGTATACAAAAATGCAAAGAAAGCTGATCGAAGTAAGAACGATTTGCATGAGAGGGATGATGGAGAACTTGAAAGGACAGGTCAACCATTATGCATTTATGAACCTTACTATGGTCAAGGATCTTGGCCTTTTCTGCACCATAAATCAATATATCGTGGCATTGGACTTGTAAGTCACTCCGTTTTCATTGCTTATTAATAAAGGCTATTACAGTTTGCATCTGGATTTGAGTTTTTCTTGCATGATTATATTTATCTATCTTAAGATCATTTTACGTAAAATCCAGTCTTAAGGTAATTTCACTGTTTCTAGTGTAAAAAGAGATGAATGTGTTAATTTAGTGCATTATTTGGAAAACAATATTTATTGGTGGTGCTGCTGGTGCATACACTGGTAGAGAAACCTTGATTGGCTATTGCTTAATGTGAGTTTTTCCTGCATGACTGTGTTAGTAATTTAGTGCACCTTAGTGTGAAAATCTCACAAACTTTTTGTAAACCACTGTTTCATTAGTTTTGTAGGCAGGATTTAAGCTTTTCTTGCATGGTTAAATTTTTTGTAATTTTTAAAGTCAAATTATATAATAATTATGTTGGTCAAATGTTTTGTAATTTTTAAGTCAAACTATATAACAATAACTATGTTGATCGAATGCTGACTTCTCTTAGTGTGTAGTGTGGTGGGATGGATATAAAGTTACATTGCGTGATTATTTCTTTCATGATCAAACTATCTAGCAAAACATGGATTCTTTGTGCTCATTGGTGTTGTATGTGGATTTTAGTTTACGTGCATGAATATTGTTTTCAAGTATTTTAGGTTTTAAAGTCAAATTATATAATAATTATGTTGGTCAAATGTTTTGTAATTTTTTAAGTCAAACTATATAACAATAACTATGTTGGTCGAATGCTGACTTCTCTTAGTGTAATGTGGTGGGATGGATATAAAGTTACATTGCGTGATTATTTCTTTCATGATCAAACTATCTAGCAAAACATGGATTCTTTGTGCTCATTGGTGTTGTATGTGGATTTTAGCTTACGTGCATGAATATTGTTTTCAAGTATTTTAGGTTGTGAATATATGGTTGGACATTTGTTTTCTCCACACATACTATATTAATGCATTTCTTGTATGATTATATGTTTTGGAGTGGTCTGGTGTAGGATATGTTCCTTTTGACTTTTTAGCTTAAAATTTGACTTTTCAGCCAAGTTTTGGTTTTACGATGAGAGACCAAGACTTTCACTTCTGAAGCACCCTTTTACCCAAAAATGAATCATTATATTGTATTTTCAAGCTAAACATTTACCAAATTCGGTGATATTGTAGTCCACAAAGGGCCGAAGATCAAGAACAGATGACATTGATGCACCTTCTCGCCTTGCTCTTTTAAACTCACCTTATTACAGGGACATCCTCGGTGATTTTGGAGCTTTTTTTGCTATTGCTAACCGTATTGACCGTATACACAAGAATGCTTGGATTGGGTTCTCATCATGGCGAGCTACAGCCAGGAAGGCAAGTTAATTTTTTTTGACACTTTCTCTAAGTTACCACTTTTTATACTAAGAAACGTCAGTCCTGCTATAATAAGCAGGAATCTTTATCAGAAAATGCTGAGGCTGCTATACTTGAAGACATTGAAGCTCAGAAACATGGTGATGCTGTCTACTTTTGGTTCGTATGGATAAAGACCCAAGAAACCAACATTGCAGGATTTTTGGTCTTTTTGTGATTCTATAAATGCTGGTAATTGCAAGTAAGGCTCTTGAACTTGAACAAGTCGCTTTTTTGAATCACATGCATCTGTTAACTTAGTTTGCTGCAACATTAACATCTATATGTATGATTTGTTTAAGGTTTGCATTCTCTGAAGCTTTAAAGAAAATGTATGGGATAAATGATAGCTCGACTTTTTTACCTCTGATGCCCATAGATGGAGACACATGGTCTGTCATGCATAGCTGGGCCATGCCAACAAAATCGTTTCTTGAGTTCGTAATGTTTTCAAGGTTAGTTTGTGGATTGTTTTTTTTTATATTATTTATACAAAGAAATTAGATTCAAGCATTGAAGGAATTCACTTTTGAATGATATTTGCAGGATGTTTGTAGACGCATTAGATGCACAAGTGTATGACGAGCATCACCAGCGTGGTTTGTGTTACCTAAGTTTGTCGAAGGTAAGCTTTTCTTCAGTCATACATATAAGGTAGCTTTTACCTAAAGTGCAGTTAATTTCTAAAAAAAACTTTTTATTTATTTTATAAAAAGATTGTTTTCTATCACCGTGTACAATTTTTTTAGTTTTTATATTCCTACATTCCTACTTAATACATTTACTATTTGGAAATTATAAAAAAGGAGAAAACTTGTACCCGTACTTTAAGAATTAACCTTTTCACATGTTAGCCAAATTAATGTTTTACTTTTCTCTTGCATCATTCCAAAAGAAGCCAAAATGAGTATATGTTGACTGTTTTCATTTTCATGGTTTTATGGTTTACATTACACTTGTGGTTATTGACAGGACAAGAACTGCTACTCGCGGGTTCTTGAGGTTGTCATAAATGTTTGGGCGTATCATAGTGCAAGAAGAATGGTGTACATAAATCCAGATACAGGAACAATGCAAGAACAACACGAGTTGAAGAAACGGGCTGGCAAAATGTGGGTGAAATGGTTCGATTACAGTACCCTCAAGGCCATGGATGAAGATCTTGCTGAGGAAGTGGATTTGGACAGCCCTGCAAGGCGGTGGTTATGGCCTTCAACTGGTGAGGTTTTCTGGCAAGGAGTCTATGAAAAGGAAAGGATCCAATTGAGAAAAGAGAAAGAAACAAAGAAGCAAAAAACGCGAGCAAAGATTCAGAGAATAAAAAACCGGACCCGCCAAAAAGTGATTGGGAAGTATGTTAAACCACCACCGGAAAATGAAACGGTAACACACACAAATCATAAGATGTCAGGAGCAAGGCAGCCAAGGTGATTCTTGTGATCATGTTCTTAACAGAGTAGTTGTAGCCTGATTACGTCAAATTTTTTTTTGTGAAAAAATTGTTTTTCGATGTGATGAGATGAGTTGAGAAGCATAGCAGAGCAGAGCAGAGGGGTTTCCTTCACTAATAGTGATCTTATTCGATGGTTTTGTATGTAAATTACATCCTTTTTTGATGATGATGATGATTTTGCAAGTTGTTTTAGGTAGTTGAAAGATACTCTACAAGTGATACATGTTTGTTGAAAGAAACCACAAGAAAGATGCTTGTATTTGATGCAATATTTCTTTGATACACGAACGTAATGCTGTCAATGAAAAATCAAGAGCAATCTTAGACTTGTCATTATTGGTTTGTGAAGCTCACAACAAGCAAAACGGGTTAAATGATTTCTCAGCAAATCGATTTGAGGGTCGTAAGGAAGTAGAGATTTTGTAAGTTATTTTGGTTTGCTAATAGTGAGAGTATTTTCATAACAATGGTAATATTATTTAAAACATGTCAAAGTAGACACCGTCTAATTAATAATTAATAATTAATAGTTAATAGTTAATAGTTAATAATTAATAATTAATAATTAATAGTTAATAATTAATAGTTAATAATTAATAATTAATAATTAATAATTAATAATTAATAATTAATAATTAATAATTAATAATAATAATTAATAATTAATAATTAATAATTATAATTAATAATTAATAATTAATAATTAATAATTAATAATTAATAATTAATAATTAATAATTAATAATTAATAATTAATAATTAATAATAATAATTAATAATTATAATTAATAATTAATAATAATAATTAATAATTAATAATTAATAAATACATACGTGGCAAGATTGAAATATCCAGACAGTTGGTTCCCTCCGAGAAAGCTCTGGAAAAGCGTAGAGATGATCAAACCACAATTCAATATGACTATAAATTACCAGAAATACGGAAATGTTTTCAATCACATTACAATACAGTTGAATCTAAAGAACAAGCCAACAACAAGCGAAGACAACTTTTTTATTGGGTTGGTGGATCGCCATTGAACTGATATCTGAGTCATTTGGATTTGTGGAACCGATTGGTGGATTCTATTATACTTTCTTTCTTTCTTTCTTTCTGTAAGTCACTCCATCTCCCACTTCCTTATTCATGATCAAGGATTCCATTCTTTATCGTTTTTATTTTTTTTCTTTCTTTCTCGCCTATTATTTCACGTATCCTTAGGGTTTTTCATTCCGTATTATCAATTTTACATTAATGTCCGTACGTATATGTATTTTCCTCATTTTGATTGATCGCTATGGTTCTGAAATCTACTATGGATTGACTATAATGGAATGCTTTTAGAATGTCAATGTAAACTGTCTCATGTGAAATTGGAGTTTTTTTACTACTGTTTTTACTTTGATCACTTTGATTTTCGATACCAGTTATTACAAGACCAGCTTCAGGTTGGACTTGGAACAAGGTTTTCTTCAATATTTTAATTACTTAGGCTCAAAGGTCCAAACTTGAAAGTGTAACAAAGTTAGATCTACATCCTTATAGCTTATGTAATCTGCTTCTTATGCACAAATTATGTGATGCTTTTGTGCCTGTGTTCTGAGTTAGGCTGATGGCTGCTAATTGATTTCAGGTGCAGACTACTTTTGTAACAGCATCTATCTATCTATCTATCTATCTATCTGTTAGTTGTATTTGTTCAATCATACCATAATGTATCCTGCCTACAACTGCTGGACAAATGACCCAAGACCCAAAGAGGTGATCCCATCTTCTATGAAGATGGATCTTAGCTCCTCACAACCCTTTTATCAACCATGGCCTTATGTGGGCAACTACTCCTATTCTGTTCCACACCCATATCATGGTTGTTGCAACCATACCTATTATGGTGGTGCTCCGTACGGTTTCTGCCCACCTTACACTCACTATCCCCCACCACCACCACCTCCTTTCCATCCTCATGGATTATATTCTCCATTTCCAGGAGCTTACCCTGTTCCACCACAACATTATTCAGTTGAGCAGCCAAGGTACGAGTATGACAAAAACCATCATTGTTGTGGGTGCAATCACCGGGTGGATGACAAGGGACCCAAGATCAAAGAGGAGCCACAAGTTGACAAGGAAACAAGCGACTCTTTGGTTCCTTTGTTGTTGAAGGACAGCCCTGATTATCCAATCCTCTGGGTTCCTCGTGGCTACACTGAATCAAAGGCGGACAAGGAGAAGTATTCTCATGATCCTGTTTCGGTCAAGCATCCTCAAGCTTTAAAACAAGGTGGAGATGGTGAAAGGGCCCAAGATGAACAAGGTGGGGATGGTAATCGGTTCCCGTTTCAGATATTCTGGTTGCCTTCTAAGGATGATGAAGTGGGAAAGGAAACCAAGGGGAACAATCTTGATCTAGTACCTAACAAGGGATTATCAGATGACAAGACAGCGAAAAAACGATGATGGTCCAGGCGAATGCACGGCTAGAAGTAATCATGCTGCCCAAAAGGTGGTTCCAGTGAGTACAAATGAGGAGACTAGGAGTAGTCATCCTGTCCAAAAGGTGATTCCTGTGAAACAAGTGAGTACAGATGAGGAAAAGAAGAACCCAAAAAGCAGAGATTTCGTGATCAATTCAGATTCTGTGGAGAAAACAGACAAGGCCAGCAAGACTTCACCAAAGGCGTCCAAATTACCACCTGTCTGTCTTCGTATTGATCCCTTGCCAAGAAAGAAGAGAAGTTCACGCTCGCCTAGTCCTGGTGAAAAAGAAAGATCAAATGGGTCGCCTGTAAAAAATCCAAAATCTTCTGAGCAGCAATCACAAGTCCAAAAAAGGAGCATTGAGGAGCAAAGTGAAGGTAATATGCAAACCACTGATCATGCCAACAAGGTCGAACGAGAGAATCTTGCTGATCATGGTGACAATGTTCCAAGGGGAAAAGGAGATGAAAGTGAAAGGAAAATAGTAGAGGAGAAGAAGAATTTGTCAGAACATGAAGCAGCCTTGATCATACAGTCTGTTTATCGTGGTTTTGAAGTGAGGAAATCACAGCCGCTGAAGAAATTGAGGCAAATTAATGAAGTTAAAAAACAGGTTTATGAGCTGAGAAATCGTATTCAGGATCTGGAATCATCATCCTCTAGTATCCACAGTGATGGTAAGAAAGAGGTGATTATTGGGGAGTCCATTATGAGCCTTCTTCTAAAGTTAGACACAATCCAGGTATATGTTTTTTTCCTGATCTAAATATTGGTAATTGAAATGCTATTCAATTAAATCATAGAAGTAATACTGTTGTTATTATATGATGTTTATCAGGGTCTGCATCCATTCGTAAGAGAGGTTAGGAAATCGGTAGCAAAGGAGCTCGTGGGTTTACAAGAGAAGCTTGATTCTCTAACATCTGTAAAATCTGAAACCCCAAACGAGCAGGTTATGCATCCTGAAGATGATGCCATCCAAGCGAATTCTGATCAGACACAAGCTCATGTGGGTTTATGTGAGAATCATGAACACAATGCTAAAGAATCTCAATATGATGATGATGTAGAAGCATGTAATGCCCCCAATCTTGAGCAGCAATCGAAGAAGAGCACTGAAGAAAGTGCCATTCAAGGCAAATTTGATGTGGCGACAACTGAATATGGTACAGTTATATGTGAGAATCAGGAAGTGGAAGCTGCAGAGTCACAAGAAGACTGTAATACCATTGGTGAGACACAATTGTACTCGGATAAAGAGAAATTCGAACAGGCATTAGCTGAATGTGATGGAGCTCTGAGGATGGGTGACGATCATGAAGTGGGAGCTATAGAGACACAAGAAGGTTGTAAAACCGCTGGCGAGCCACAGTTGGAATCGGATAAAGAGAAGTTCAGTCAGGCACCAACTGAATGCGCTGGAGCTCAGGGGCTGTGTGAGAATCATGAAGTGGAAGCTACAGAGTCGCAAGAACATTGTAATGACATTAGGGAGCCGCAGTCGGAACTGGTTATAGAGAATTTCGATCAGGCACCAACTGAATGCGATGAAGTTCTGAGGATGGGTGAGAATCATGAAGTGGAAGCTATAGAGTCGCAAGAAGGCTGCAATACCATTAGTGAGCTACAATTGGAATTACCAACTGAAGATGAAACTCTGGCTCTGTGTGAAGATCATGAAGTAGAAATTACAAAGTCACTAGAAGGTTGTGATACTAAAGATGGGCCAGAGTTGGAATCGGATAAACGGAAGTTGGACGAGGCACAAACTGAATGTGGTGAAGCTGTGGAGTTGTGTGAGAGTGATGAAGTGGAAGCTGCAAAGTTGCTAGGAGGCTGTGACGTGATTGGTGAGCCACAGTTGGAATCACCTAAAGAGAAGTTGGACCAGGCACAAACTGAAAGTGATGGCACTGATGAAGCTTTGGGGTTACGTGAGGATCATGAGGTTGAAGCTACTAATTGTGTAGACAAAGGCGATGTAGGAGCTCATGCTGTGGAGCTTGAACACAGCTCTCAGGAGCTTAATAACAACCAACATCAGATGCCAATGGAGACTGCGGTGCATGGAGATGATTCCGTCCAAGATTTGGTGCCCGATGTAAATGTGGAAACCATGATGCATGATTCTGATGTATGTCAGAATCAAGTAACAGAATCTTACAATGATAGCGGTGCAGAAACTTGCAACAACAATCCGAGGTCACATGTGGTTTCATGTGAGAATCTTGAATCCGGACATAATGGAAATGATATCATAGATGATGTTATGGAGATGAAGTGTGAATTAGTGAAACAAGATGCAGCAAAGGAGATTGAGGATGATTTGGTGAATGAAGCGGAAGGAGGTCGGGGAAGGCTGATGGTGATGGAGGAGAACGAGAAACTGAAGGCGGCGGTAGAGGAGTTGATGAAAGCAGGGAATGAACAGCTGGGCGTGATAAGAGAGCTGACAGGGAGAGTGAAGGATTTGGAGAAAAAGCTTTCGAAAAAGAAGAAGAAAATCAGAGTAAACAAGGGCAGGAGGTCACGTGGTTGTGTTGTTCAAAAGGATTGATGATGTGTTATCAACATTTGTTGTATGATGTTCACAAATAAATGTCTTCTTTTTCTTCTCTTTAGTGTGAATTTTATATCTGTGGTCTACTTTAATAAAAGTTTTATGAATTTTATATCTGTGGTCTACTTTAATAAAAGTTTTACTTTCTTAATGAACGCTGGTGTTTCTGCTAGAAAGACTGGCGTGAATCTTTGGACGATTCAGGCCAGATTTAGTTCTATAATTCAGTGATGGTGCCTTCCAACGTCACAGGTGCCACCAGGGTTATGAGAAAGATGTGCTTGTGGGTTCTAATCAATTTCATGAAGATGGCAATTCATAGCCTGTAAATTAGTTTTCTTTGATAAGTGTTCAATTTCATGGATTATTTTTTAGCAATCTCAAGGAAGGTGGTGGTGGTAGGCTTCTGCTAAGTATCAAAATATGTTTTCTAATAGATCATAGATGTCCAACAGCCTCATCTGCTTGAGCTAATTCTTTTAGTAAATAATTATTTTGGTTTATATGCTTTGATCATTTTAATATTTATGGCCTAAAAATGATTCTTTTTTGAGATTGTATTTTATAATAGTTTTGGCTTCTAACTACTAATTCGGTATCGGTTGGTTAGTTAATTAAGTGTAAATGTATTTTGCTCTTTTTTACTCTAAGGCTTGTTTTAAAAGTTAGAAAAATCTTTACTCTCTTTTAATCAAGTGCGTGTTAGTTTCTCTACTAGATTCAAGACGATAAAGGATAGAGCAATTGCAATATTGTATGGAGAAAGTTTGCGATACAAAGTGATCAAATCATGCGATGTGCTCAAAGCAACTTGAGGATGTCGCGTGGCTTCTGTGCGTTTATACACGGAGGTGTATTTTCGTCCGCCAACTTATTTTTTATTCTTCTTGCGTGATATTACAACTACTTTGTCGAGTGCAAGTTGAAGGTTTCAAACAACTTTGCGTCCTTGCGTATTTAATATTCTAACATGCGTAATTTAATTAGAACCTTATATGGCTTATTAAGAACCTTGTGTACTTATTTAAGAGATTAGTATAGCTTTGAATGACTTATCATTAGTTTTGAATGACTTACATTTAATTTTTAAATGACTTGCGTAATACACATAGAACATTTCTTTGTATGAAAAACGTATAAATTGCGTGATTTTTAATATAACTCTTGAATGGCTTGAGACCTAGTTTTGAATGGCGTAGAACTACATCTGAATGGTTTGCGTAATATGTTTCAAACCTTGGGCATATATTAATATATAACTTGTGGAATAAATTATATAACTTGTGTGATTTTATAATTATTATGCAAGATTTTTTGTCCGTCGCTTTATAATCACTGAAATTACTGTAAAAGTTGTAACAACCTTGAGAATAAACTTCAACAAAGTAAGAAAGCTCTTGATACAAAACTCCAGAACAAGAATACGAATACAAATGAAAGAGATTCACCAAATCAGTGAACTCGATAACAGTATAAGAACAATGAACCAAGAACACAAATCAAAACCAAGGCTGCATTAAGAAGATGCAGTCTCTCAAAGACTAAGACAATAGGAGGAGCATATTTGAGAATATTTGCTCGATTGTGTATCTAAGGAACCCTAAACCGGAAGCGATGATAATATACATCCAAAAGAAACACTTAACACCCTCGGACTTGACTCAATAACAGCAACAACCGCAACAATGCAACTTGGCAACTTTAACCCTTGAAGAAATCAGCAAATACACGAACAACCTGCAAAGACATTTGACATACACCAATAACTAACCGAATAAAAAAATGACATGTTATAGAAGAATTGCATTACTAAATTCAACACCCCCCTCAATTCAAACTATAAACATGTCAACCAACCCAAGCTTTTGACACAACAATTCATGTTGAGCAACAGGCAGCCCTTTTGTGAAAATATCTGCAACTTGATGAGCAGATTTAATTTGCTCAGTCTTAAAAAACCCAGCACTAATTTTTTCTCTAAGAAAAGGAAGGTCTAATTCAAAATACTTAGTTCTTTCATGAAAAATAGGATTGGCTGCAATAGATATCGCATCACTATTATCGCAAAATATTTGAATAGGTAACTGAAAGTTGATGTTTAATTCTTTAAACAAATTGATAATCCACAAAACTTCACAAGCAACAAAGCACATTGCCTGTATTCTGCTTCAACAGAGGACCTAGAAACTATGCTTTGTTTCTTGCTTTTCCAAGAAATAAGAGAGTTACCTAAGAACACACAATAACCAGAAACAGATCTTCGAGACTCCAAACATTTACCCCAGTCAGAGTCAACAAAAGAAACTAATTCGAAGAATCACTTTTAGAGAAAAATAAACCTTTGCCAGGAGATTGCTTTAGGTATCTAAGCAATCTAAAGGCAATATCAAGATGTATTTTAGTTGGAGCATGCATAATTGACTCAGGAACTGAACAGTAAAAGAAATATCAGGTCTGGTTAATGACAAATAAATCAATTTCCAATTAATTTTTGATACATGGACATGTTTGGCAAAATAGATTCTTCAGATTTACACTTTGAAGAAATAAGAAATGTTTGTTCAATTGGAGTGCCAACTGGTTTACAGCCAAGATAACCAAACTCAGATAATAAATCTAAGCAGTATTTTCTTTGTGACAGACTAATACCCTTTTTTGTGTATAAAACTTCTATGCCCAAAAATATTTTAATATACCTAAATCTTTAATCATAAAATTTGAACTTTAAAATTGTTTTGACCTTTGATATTTCTTGGTTATCATTTCCGGTTATCACAATATCATCCACATATACAAGCAAGGCGACAAATAAAGATCCACTTTGCTTAACAAACAAGGAATGATACATAAACTTTGTTTAAAACCATTTGCAAGTAATACACCAGTGAGTTTTCATTCCATTTTCTGGATGCTTGTTTTAAACCATATAAGGACTTAACTAACTTGCACACCCTAGAATCAAATTTAGAGTAATATCCTTCGGGTAAAGTTATGTACACATCTTCAGTTATATCTCCATAAAGAAAAGCATTATTGATGTCTAATTGAAATAATGACCACTCATTTTGAACAGCAAGGCTAATTATGCATCTAATAGTTACCATTTTTACCACAGGAGAAAACGTTTCATCAAAATCAATGCCCTCTTTTTGATTATATCCTTTAGCTACTAACCTAGCTTTATACCTATCTATTTCACCGGTTGACTTATACTTGATCTTATATACCCATTTGCATCCTATGGGTTTTCTACCCGGCGGAAGATCAACAATAACCCATGTATTATTCCTATGCAAGGCCTCCATTTCAGTATTTATAGCATCTATCCAGTTTTTATCCTTGGATGCCTCGTAATAATTTTGGGGTTCAATAGTCTTATTTAGATTAGTAGCAAAACAAAAAATTTTAGGTGATAAATTCGCATAACTAACAACCTTTTCTATACCATATTTTACTTTTCCCTCGACTATATAATCACACCTTTTTGGTAAAGACCCTGTTCTACTTGACCTTCTTAGTTCATGATTATGAGTATTTTGCCCCTCAGAAGGGTTCTGATGAAGTGTCAGCCGTCCTATGACCCTCACCTATATCAGCACTTGGCTGCTGAAAATTGATTTCAGCCTTCTTAAAAGTGTTGCTACTTGTGTTATCAGGTTGCTGACTTTCATTAGCAGACCCTTGAGACTTGTCCCTCTCATCATCATAGGGAATTTTACCATTAAAGACCTTATTTGGCTCCTCATTAAAAAAATTCAAGGTATTTAATCCTGGTGAAGGTTGACAAACATGATCAGTAGTATTTTTTCTTTAAAAGGAAATATATGTTCATAGAATTTTACGTCCCTTGAAAAAAATGCAGCTTTTGTTTCGAGATTCCAAAGCTTATAGCCTTTTTTTAAAATTGAGTATCCAATTAATACACATTTGTCAGCCCTACTAGAAAACTTATTTGGGTTGTTCAAAACTATACTAAAATAAAGGCAGCCAAAGTTTCTTAAATGGTCTAGAGAGGGTTTAAAACCAAACATTACTTCATAGGGACTTTTTCCTGATAGTATAGACGAGGGAGTCCTGTTTATTAAATAAGTAGCTATTAGAATGCATTCAGACCAAAAACTAAGAGGAACACCCCCTTGGAACAACAAAGCACGTGCAACATTTAATAAATGCCTATGTTTATTTTCGGCTATTCCATTTTGTTGTGGGGTATGTGTACAAGATGTTTGATGTAAGATTCCATTGGATTCAAAAAAATTAAACAATTGATTATTGATAAACTCACTACCATTGTCACTTCTAAAAACTTTAATTGTTTTATCAAACTGGTTTTTAATTAAATTACAGTAAGCTGTTATGCTTTGAAAGACTTCATCTTTGGTTTTTTAAAGATAACACCAAACTGTTCGTGAATAGTCATCTACAATTGTAAGAAAATATATATATCCTTCTTTACTAGTTACCCTGTACGGACCCCATAAATCAAGATGGACAAGTTCTCCTATAAACTTTGACCTATGGTCACTCAAAGAAAATGAACCCTTGATTGTTTTGCTTTGTGACATATGTCACAAGGCTGTGACTCATGTATGGTGTCAATTTTGAACGTTTCTTTTAAAACATTTAAAACATTATCAGAAGGATGTCCAAGCCTAGAGTGCCATAGTTTAGCATTTTGAGTATTGTTATAACACACATTCATAGACTGACCATGTTTTGCAAAGAAGTATAAACCACCGGTTTGTTTACCAGTCACCAAGACTCTCTTTGACTTCAAATCCTGAATATGACAACTATCTTCATCAAAACATATTTTTAATTTATTATCTCTAGCAAGCTTGTGAACGGATAATAAATTCATACTGTATTCAGGAACAACGAACACGTCTGTTAAGATAACATTACTTGTCAAATTCAAGTCACCAATTTTTATTACTCTGGCTGATGTACCATTAGGGTGACTAACAGTTATGTTTAAATCTGATACATCAACACAATTTATGAGATTTTTGTCAGTTTTGGTCATGTGTTGGTTAGCATCTGAATCAACAACCCACCAGTTTCAAAGTTATTTTTCGAAATGGAAAGGTAATTTGAGATGCCAACATTAGACAAAAAATTACATGAGTTATCTTTACCTCCAGCTCCTGAGGTTTGGAAATCGAAAGTATGATTTTCACTAAGGATATTCATCAGTTTTGAGACCTGTTCAGGAGTGAAAGACAAAAATGCAGCAGATACAGGTCCTGATTTGTTAGGAGTATGTATAGTATTATTTGAATTGGTCCCTTTATTAGATTGGTTAGCATTTTTCTTTTTATAGTTAGATGGATAGCCAACCAGCTCATAACATCTTTCAATTGTGTGACCAATCAGATTACAATGAGTGCATTTGAGGTTGGGGTTAGGCCCCCTTCCAACTCTCCTTTTATTATCAAAAGATTGATTTGGTTTAGCAAAAAATGCAACATTTTGATTTGATTTTGTTACAGAGGAAGAACCACCATTTCTGTGAGATTCTTCCCTAGATATAATGGAAAATGCGTCTCTAACAGTTGGAAGGGGGTCCCTAATGAGCAGATTAGTTCTAACAGGTTGATAAACGTCATCAAGGTCCATGAGAAACTGCATTAATTTGATTAAATGGTTAAAGTCGTTAAATTCTTTAGCAGCTTTACATGTGCAGGATGGAAGTTGGAGCATAGAATCAAATTGTTTCCACATTGTGTTCAACCTATGATAATATTCAAACATAGAACTACCATTTTGTCTTAAAGCATTTATGTTCTGATATAGGTTGAACACAACAGATCCATCTACTTTATCGTATGTTTCTTTTAAATCTTTCCAAACCTCAGAAGCAAATTTAGAGTATACTTGTCCTATATATAGTTCATCCATTATAGAATTTAGGATCCAAGATAATACCACCGAATTACATCTATCCCATTGCTTGGCTAACACCTCATTACCAGTAGGTCTTTTACATGTATCATCAATAAATCCAATTTTATTCTTAACCTCAAGTGCCAGTTTTATCGAACTTGCCCAAACAGAATAACTTTCTGTTCCTTTTAGTTTCATTGTTACAATGGATAATGTGTTTGAATCATTAGCATGTAAATAAAGTGGGTTGCTAGCATCAAGTTTACTTATTAATGTTTCATTATTGATTAAGGCTCCTGATGTAGATTCATCACCCATCTTAGTTGTTTAACAAAATAACCCGATTGAATCAAGAAAGTAGAATGAGCACACAATCACACGCACAGAGAACACACAGGGGTCAGAGCCAGGTTTTCACACCACTTTTGTGGCAGATCAAGGATTAACCCAGGGTGTTTTAATGCAATCACGCAACAATAGAAATCACACAAGTGAATGCACACAAAGTGTCAAACAGATACAAATGCAACACAAATTAATGCAACAGAATAGGGGATGGCTCACCTTATTTACCAGATCCGGTACTCCTAACCCGATCAAAAATATGCCTAGACACAATAATACGTGTAACAGGAAATTAAAAAGAAAATGGAAGAGATATCCTCACAGCGGGGGTTCCCTATTAAGGGTATTCCAATAAGCGGTGACCGTAACCTTCTAGGGTTACCACGTTATTGTAGATATATGTAGAGTTAGGGTTTTATTACCCTAAAAGAGATCTTGTTATGACAGAAGACCTAGAAGAAACACCCACCAGAATCGCCATAACAGATCAAACAATAGCCAGAGGAATCTGAGATCTAGGGTTTCAAACAGCGAGAAAACCCCAAATCTAATATCAGCAATAGAGATCATTCCAATCCGAAATTTCAAAGGATATGAATCCCTAGATCGAATAAAACGAAGAGAAATCAACGGAAGACTACGAATACCAGAGCCAATGCTCTGATACCATGTAAAAATTGTAACAACCTTGAGAATAAACTTCAACAAAGTAAGAAAGCTCTTGATACAAAACTCCAGAACAAGAATACAAATACAAATGAAAGAGATTCACCAAATCAGTGAACTCGATAACAGTATAAGAACAATGAACCAAGAACACAAATCAAAACCAAGGCTGCATTAAGAAGATGCAGTCTCTCAAAGACTAAGACAATGGGAGGGGCGTATTTGAGAATATTTGCTCGGTTGTGTATCTAAGGAACCCTAAACCGGAAGCGATGATAATATACATCCAAAAGAAACACTTAACACCCTCGGACTTGACTCAATAAACAGCAACAACCACAACAATGCAACTTGGCAACTTTAACCCTTGAAGAAATCAGCAAATACACGAACAACCTGCAAAGACACTTGACATACACCAATAACTAACCGAATAAAGAAATGACATGTTACAGAAGAATTGCATTACTAAATTCAACAATTACCTTATTACCTTTTCTTAGTAAAAAGAGGTTTACGTAACGCATGTTCAGCGCTGGAATTTTAAATGGACGGCCCATATTGCTTCGTATGATTCACACGTTTTTAACACTGTGTATAGTAAGCGGCCCCATATTGCATGTATACCCCTCTTAAATTATAAAATTTTAAAATTTTTAAATCATCCTTTTGCATTTTAAAAAGAATAGGTAATTTGATGAGTTTAAAGAGACACACAGAATTCGTCTATATAAAACATACAAGTTAATGGAAAACTAAGTAGGTTGCATGCCTTTGGTTTGTAAATCTTTTAAGAAGTTAAAAAAGTGTTTGGTAGATGTAATGTTATTTGATAGGGGCTAATCGAGTGATTTATTTTTTAAAACGTTAAATGATCGATTCTTAGAATAGTCCAAAGTAATGTAGCTCACGTCTCTATTTGAACGTAGGACTTTTAATTACGAAATGGGCTAGTCCCATACAGGAAATGGAGTGTGTTAAGGGACAAAGTGTGAACCTGATCAGATCTGGTATGAGAAATTTTTGAAGATTCAGATCTGGCACTAACAAAGTGTGGTCCCTCCTGCCAAACCGTTAACACATTCCGGCGTTGTATGTTGTTCCGACAAAGTGTGAAACATCCACATTTTCCTACCTAACAACACATAAATTTACACTAAGATTCTTCCGTGTAGATAAATTTACATCAACACCATTTTCTTATTTCGATCTCATCAATTCCACAAACCGCGTTTACTTCTATTATTACTATTTAAAACAAATATATGTAGCTATTTAATCAACTCTTTTTACTTCTTGTGTAATTAAACCCAACAACCCACTCCTATCTTTATGTTTTAACTTCCTACAACTTTTAGCCAGCGGTAGAAATGTAATCTCGCACTCACTTCAAACGCCAGTTAGGTCTAGGGGTGAAACATGTTATGTTTTTTCAAACTTTAAGACTAAACATATAATTTTTCAATCCCAGAGACGGAATATGAAATTTGAGCAAACCTCATGGACGATCCGTGTAATTTACTCTTTTATATATTATGTTATTATTATATTTTTACACGTATAAGTACCCAATATGTTATTTCACCAATGTGTTTTTCAAAACTTATCAATTTAAACATACAAATAATGTTTAGTTGATACAATAACGAGCTAGAAAAATAAAATGGGTTATTTTATTATTATGTTTTACATTTGACATCAATCTATGTTATTTTATTATTGTTTTTAGTGTATTAGATAAATTAGTTGTTATTTCATCATTGTGTTACACAATACAAGTACATGCAATGCTATTTCACTATTATACTTTTTAGAATTTTATTATTTTAGAGAACAATAATTATATTCAGGAAAATACAATGACGAGATAGAAAGACATATAATTATTTTTATCATTGTGTTTTATGCTTTATATTAATTTATTATTGTTTTAGTGTATTAGATAAATGATTTATTATTTTGTCATTGTGTTACATAGTAGAATTACACAAAAATATTAATTCACTATTATGTTTCTTAAAACTTTTTATTTTAGAAAAATACAAAAAAAAAATAAATAAAAACACAATAAACTATAGAAAAAATACAACAAGCATAAATCATATGGGCTAATAAACATGTCTTTTTTAATTTTAGTTTTGTATGTAAAGATAATGTACTCGTTTCTTATGGTGTAATTGTATTGTATAAAAAGGTACAAGTTGGGTGAATTTAAAAAAAATAATAATAAATGTGACTATTTTTAAAAATCCTTATATCAAACTTATTAATTATCATTTTCTCTCATTTAAAATTTGATAGTTAAAATTACTTATTATACCTTTTAAATTGAAATTTTTTTTCGTTTAAACTTTTGTCGATAAAAAAAAATAAAAAAGTTAAGACGTTGAACTCGACGGCTTTTAAATTTTTATAAAAGTTCATGAAAGTTAAGTGGAATCACGGTGGGGCCCGCTCCTAGGATCTGCAATTCTTTATTATGTAGTTCTTTG
This sequence comes from Flaveria trinervia, assembly GCA_025506515.1. Lineage (NCBI taxonomy): Eukaryota > Viridiplantae > Streptophyta > Magnoliopsida > Asterales > Asteraceae > Flaveria > Flaveria trinervia. The sequence continues at coordinate 325,976 of CM046454.1, read as the reverse complement.
CAATTTCTTAAAAGCGCATCACGTGGAGAAGAAAATTTGGACCAAATCAAGAAAATCCATCATACTCATCACACGCATTTACGTTGGGAATTTATTTGTATATAACTAATCTTTCCGTTATAGGTGGTAATATTATAAAAATGTGCTGATATTTAAGAGTACAAATATTATTGTACAAAGAAAAAACTAAGATAATCCACTTTTTTATAATTTTACACAAATCGATTTTAGATATCATGAGTTATGCGCAACGTTAAGCATCTATGGCTTTATTTTTCTAGCTATCTTTTAAAATTTCATTCATGTCACCCGAAAAAACCTATTGTTCCATATTCATTTGTTTTAACATAGTGTACATATACTGTCTTGTTTCAAAAATCAGATGAAGAGTGATGCCTTATATTCATTTAGAGAATGGAAAGCCTTGGTAGGAACTCAAACCAAAAAGAAGGTAAAAAAGTCAAGGACTAATAATGGTCTAGAGTTTGGTGGGGTTGAGTTTAACAAATTCTGTAAGGATAATGGGATAGCTGTGCTAGAAACTCCCCAGCAAAATGGGTTGGCAGAACATATGAATAGAACTATTTTGGAAAGACTGAGATGTATGCTGACAAGTTCAAGCCTGCCAAAACAATTTTGGGTGAAAGTTGTAACTATTGCACCCTATCTCATTAATAGGTCACCATCTAGGCCTTGGGTATGAAGTGTCTAATTGAAGTGTGGACTGGGTATAAGGCAGATTATAGTGGGCTGAGGGTGTTCGGTTTCAGTGGCATATGCTCATGTGAGTCAAGGGAAGTTAGAGCCTAGGGCCTACAAGTGTGTTCTTCTATATTACCCTGAGGAAGTAAAGGGGTATAGGTTATGGAAGTTTGAGGGCACCCTGATAGGCAAGGTTTTGAAGATCTGACTGTTATGCCCAATCTAGACCCATTCCCAGATCCGAATCATGCAAACTTGGGTCAGTTTGATTCAGTCAAATCCACCCAACACTTTATCACATGCATGCAAACCCCCATGTTCTTCTATACACAATCAAGAGTTATTTTATTTTATTTTCTATGTCAATTTTATTTCTTTATTATTTTAGTTTGGTTTGATCTTTTCTAGATCAGTTATTTATTTTCCCTAAAAGTAGCTACGTGGGTGGTTGTATTTTCTTTTCTTCCGTATGTATTGAACAGATCATGAATGAAGAGGAGTTTTTTTTTGAGTTTTCTAAATATTATTCTCTGCACTCAGAGGGTATTTAAAGTTCATTGCTATTCTAAGATTTGGCAGGTTTTAGAAGGTGATCTTGAACAGCTAATTCTTGTTTTCGTGGTGTGTCTGTATCGAGAATCCGGATTAGTGAATTCTGCTCGACGAGGCTTGTGAGTGGTGCAACTGTATCTCACCAGAATCGTTGTTGTTCGGTTTGATTTTCTCGGGTATTATTCGATCCAAATTAAGCTCATTGCCATCATTTGGTATCAGAGCTATGGATACCCGAAGCTCTAGCGATTTGAAGAAAGCTATTGAAGGCCTTGAGGCTGATAAGAAGGCGATGGCTGATCAATTAAAGGCACTACAAGAACAGATTGATGAACTCTCCGTTAACCGCCATGGTGATGATGAGTTTGACTCCGGGGGCTCAGGAGTCCACCAAAAGGGATCCGGAACATGGCACTCCAATGACATCAAGGTTGAAATCCCTGAATACGATGGCAAACTCGATCCTGACGAGTTTGTGGAATGGTTGAGAACAATTGAATGTGCCTTTGATTACAAAGACACGTCTGAAGAGAACAAAGTAAAGATTGTGGCCATGAAATTGAGAAATATGCGTCGACTTGGTGGGCCAATACATGTACCAAACGGGAGCGGCTGGGAAAGACGAAGGTGAAGGAATGGCCCAAGATGAAACGGTTAATGAAACAGAATTTTTTACCCTCGTATTACATTCAGGCAAGTTTTTCTCAACTCCATCACCTTAAACAAAATCAACGACTAGCAGAAGAGTATTCTCGAGAATTCGAGTACTTGCTTATGAAGTGTGACCTACCCGAGGACGATCCGCAAACTCTAGTCAGGTATTTGGGCGGGTTAGATACTCGGGTTGCTAACATTGTGGAATTGTATCCGTATTCTACCTTTGATGAATTAACTCTGTTGGCTCACAAAGTTGATAACCAGCACCGAAACAAGGGGAAGTTTGAAGCCGTTGAACCTTTGCCAAAAACCCAACCAACCCAAAACAGTTCCGACCAACAAGACTCCAACCATACCTGAAACAACACCAACTCCTAACCGGGCCCCACGAAGGTGTTTTCTATGTCAAGGATTGGGACATATTGCATCCGAATGTCCGAACAAAAAGATGATTACTTTAGCCGAATACGACGGAGTGGGCCACTCTTTTGCAGTTGACACACCCGTGGATTCGGGAGCTGAAAATGAATCTGTTGTTGAGAAGTTGTTGGGCCCGATGAAGGGACGTGTCTTGTCGTTCGGCGAGCACTCAGCAATACACCTGACCCCGGTGTAAACATACAACGGGAGGCCATTTTTCATACACGGTGTACTATTGCCCAAAGGGTTTGCACAGTAATTATTGATGGAGGCAGCTGTACTAATGTTGCTTCTCAAACCCTGGTCTCCAAACTGAATCTGATCACACAACCACACCCTTCCCCTTATGTGATTCAATGGCTCAACCAAGGTAAAGGAATTCATGTTTCTCATCGAGTTCTGTTATCTTTAAGTATTGGCAAATCATATGTAGACGAGATTTGGTGTGATGTCATTCCCATGGATGCTTGCCATATACTATTGGGCCGCCCTTGGTTGTTCGATCGCCGGGTCATGCACGATGGCTACCGAGACACATATTCCTTCACCCACAATGAGCAGCGAATCATACTCACCCTAATGTCCCCAACCACCCTTTCGACTACACCTACTCAGTCGATTAGCACCTTGTTGAAGGCTGAACAACATGAACATTCCTCTTTCAGGGACTTTTTACTCATGGGTCTTGATGAGGAAGAACCCAGCCCAGAAACCGAACCCCACCCTTCTGTCCAGCCATTGTTACAAACGTATACCCGAGTTTTTCCTACTGAAATTCCTTCGGGGTTACCCCCACTACGTACCATTCAGCATAAGATTGACTTCATTCCTGGTGCTATCTTACCTAACAAACCAGCATATCGTTCCAACCCCCAAGAAACAAATGAGATGAGGAAACAAGTTGAAGGGCTGCTGCAAAAGGGCCTTATTCGCGAGTCACTCAGTCCGTGTGCAGTTCCTACTATTCTGGTACCCAAAAAGAATGGAGAGTGAAGAATGTGTATGGATAGTAGGTCAATCAATAAGATCACTATCAAATACCGTTTTCCCATTCCCCGGTTAAATGATTTGTTAGATGAGTTATATGGTGCCACAGTATTTTCTAAAGTTGACTTGAGAAGCGGTTATCATCAGATTCGAATATATGAAGGAGATGAATGGAAGACGGTGTTTAAAACTAAGGAGGGGTTGTACGAGTGGTTGGTTATGCCTTTCGGATTGTCTAATGCTCCGAGTACTTTCATGCGCTTGATGAATCAGGTCTTAAAACCTTTTCTGGGTAGATTTGTTGTCGTATATTTTGATGATATACTGGTGTTCAACAAAACTGAGGTGGATCACCAATCACACCTCCAACAACTGTTTGACGTCCTCGATGATGAAAGGCTTTACGGTAACTTAAAAAAATGTGAATTCTTTACTGATCAAATAACATTTCTGGGTTATTTAGTGTCTGCTCAGGGCATTCAGGTTGATGAACGGAAGGTTCAAGCCATTCGGGATTGGCCGGTGCCTCAATCTATTCAACAAGTTCGAAGCTTCCACGGTTTAGCCTCATTTTATCGACGTTTTGTGAAGAATTTTAGTACTCTTGTGGCTCCCATGACTGAAATTACCAAGCTTAAGCAGTTTGCTTGGAATCCTCAAGCACAAGCCGCGTTCGAAGAACTCAAGAAACAATTATCGTCTACTCCTGTGTTGGCATTACCCTGTTTTGAAGAGGTCTTTGAGGTTGAATGTGATGCTTCAGGAGTGGGAATTGGGGCTGTCATGTCACAGTTGGGCCGTCCAATTGCCTACTTTAGTGAAAAACTTAACGATGCGAAACGTCGATACTCAACCTATGACAAAGAATTTTACGCCATCATCAGGGCATTGGATCATTGGCAGCATTATTTAATATCTAAGGAGTTCATATTGCATTCAGATCATGAAGCGCTTAAGTATATACAGGGTCAACACAAGTTGCAACCTCGACATGCAAAATGGGTGGAATATTTGCAAGCCTTCACCTTCACCATTAAGCACAAATCAGGGAAACTGAACAAGGGGGCTGACGCCTTGTCCCGTAAGTATGCTCTACTTAATTACTTACAGCCAAGGGTAATTGGTTTAGAACTCCTCAAACAAAACTACCCTGCTAACCCTGATTTTAGGGAGCTGTTTGTCAACTGTCAAAGTCATGCTACTGGTGAATATCATCTCTCTCATGGGTTTCTTTTCAAAAGGCAACGAATCTGCATCCCTCGGCATGGTATTCGTATACTGTTGATCAAAGAGACTCATGAAGGCGGTTTAGCCGGACACTTGGGTATAGACAAGGCCCTTTCGATGTTGCAAACTCAGTTTTATTGGCCTAAGATGGTTCGAGATGTTGAACATTTCATCCGGCGTTGTTTACCTTGTCACCGCGCCAAGGGTCATTCTTTTCCCCATGGATTATATATGCCTTTACCCGTACCTATGGCCCCTTGGGAAGACATTAGTCTTGACTTTGTTATCGGTTTGCCCCGTACACAACGTCAAAAGGACTCAATTATGGTGGTGGTAGATCGATTTTCAAAAATGGCTCATTTTATTGCTTGTCATACCACATATGATGCTGTTCAGGTGGCTAACATCTACTTCAAAGAAATCGTGCGTCTCCATGGTATCCCTCGTTCTATGGTTAGTGACCGTGACGTTAAGTTTCTTAGCCATTTTTGGATAACTTTATGGCGCAAACTCGGGACCAAACTCAAATTCAGTACCGCAAGTCACCCACAAACTGATGGGCAGACGGAGGTTACCAACCGTACCCTCGGATCACTACTACGGGCTCTCGTTACAACTAATTTGAAACAGTGGGAAGATCTTCTGCCTCAGGCTGAATTTGCTTATAATAGAGCTCCCAATAAGACTACTGGTCTTAGCCCTTTCATGGTTGTGTATGGTTTGAACCCGAAGACGCCACTTGATCTTGTCATCCTTGACACATCTTCTAAATTCAATCAGGAAGCTTGTGATCGCGCTGCTGATATTAAGTCCTTGCATCAGCACGTACATGATAAAATCACCAAGTCCAATGAGCTTCTAAAGTACCGTCGTGATAAGGGAAGAAAACACATTCTGTTTCAGCCGGGAGACCTCGTTTGGGTTCATTTTCGCAAGGACCGATTTCCAGCCAAATGCTGGTCCAAGCTTAGCCCGCGGTCTGATGGCCCGTTCAAGATTTTAGCAAAGGTTAACGACAACGCCTACAAGGTCAGTTTACCGGGTACTCCAAAAGAGGCAGCCACGTTCAATGTCGCTGATATTGAGCCCTACTATGATCCTGATGAGCCCATCCCAAGTTTGAGGGCAAACTTTTCTGAAGCTAGGGAGGATGATAGGCAAGGTTCTGAAGATCCGACTGTTATGCCCAATCCAGACCCATTCCCAGATCCGAATCATGTGGGGCAAACTTGGGTCAGTTTGATTCAGTCAAATCCACCCAACACTTGATCACATGCATGCAAACCCCCACGTTCTTCTATACACAATCAAGAGTTATTTTATTTTATTTTTTATGTCAATTTTATTTCTTTATTATTTTAGTTTGGTTTGACCTTTTCTAGATCAGTTATTTATTTTCCCTAAAAGTAGCTACGTGGGTGGTTGTATTTTCTTTTCTTTCGTATGTATTGAACAGATCATGAATGAAGAGGAGTTTTTTTTGAGTTTTCTAAATATTATTCTCTGCACTCAAAGGGTATTTAAAGTTCATTGCTATTCTAAGATTTGGCAGGTTTTAGAAGGTGATCTTGAACAGCTAATTCTTGTTTTCGTGGTGTGTCTGTATCGAGAATCCGGATTAGTGAATTCTGCTCGACGAGGCTTGTGAGTGGTGCAACTGTATCTCACCAGAATCGTTGTTGTTCGGTTTGATTTTCTCGGGTATTATTCGATCCAAATTAAGCTCATTGCCATCACACCCCTAAGGTGATAACTAGTAGAGTTGTAGTGTTTAATGAAAGCATGTTTTACACTAACAAGGTCTAGAACAACTATGGCATAAGTGAATGTAAATCGATTAAGACTCCATTGGCCTCACATTTTAAGTTGTCAATTAAAATCAAAAGAAGAATTTAGATACATGGAAAAAGATCCACATACTAATGTTGTGGGGAGTTTGATGTATCTAATGGTCTGTACAAGTCCAGATTTGGGGGTATGCGGTTAGTCTAGTAAGAAGATACATGTCCTCTCCTAGTAAGTCTCATTGGGTTAGTCTAGTAGAGCTTTCTAAGAATAATATGTTTCGTGCTAAAAGAACCAAGCATATTAACCTCAAGCTTCATTTCATTTGAGATATAGCCAATTCTGGTGCGGTTGAAGTTGTTGGAATTGATACTAGCGTTAACCCTGCTGATATGTTTACCAAGTCGCTTCCAGGTTCCAAGTTTAAGTTTTGAGTAATCTCAAGCTTCATATATAACCCGCATCCCATTACTCTTTTAACCCCGGAATTGATACTAGTATGCCCTGTAATCTCAAGCTTCATAACCCGCATCCCATTACTCTTTTATAGATGATGAAATCATCCTTCCGGCCAACTACCAACCATCACCACCTCCATCCGTCTCACGACCGACTCGACAACCTCGACCACCTTAGCCCGCCCTACCGCTTCAATTCTCTTGGCCTCCCCAACCTATCGGCCCGCTGCCGACTTCGACCACTCAACATCCCAACCATATCCTCAGATGATGACAAAAATGTGGAGGTGTATAATTATATTACTAGCTACAAATGCTAATGTGTTCATACTAAATTTCACTTTATGCGTAATCAACCAATGTTATCACCAAGAAGATTTCAAATAACAAACAGAGAGCTCATCATTGGTCCAGAAGCGTGGATTAATCAGCATACTCTTCCAATATATAAAGTCCAAGAATTCAAGTAAATTTTACCAGTGTATATATCTTTGATATGCTGACATATATATGCTTCATAGGGTATTAAAAAAACATTACTCTCCAACTAATTGATAGGAACCCACGTGATTTTGTTACAAATAATCTAATATTTATTTGAAAAGAAAGGTGAAAAAGTTTGAAAGAAATCTTCGGGAAAAAGGTACTTTAACATAGTAAACAAAAGTGTTTTAAACAAATAAGGAAACGACCAAGCCTTTTTTTCTCCTTGAGGAATGAAAAAGCCAGTGTCTTTGAGCAAATGTTACTATCATATTTTTTGTTGGTCTAAGGAGACACCTATATATATCTCAGATTTGAGATGAAACTCAAAAACAGCTTTTTAACTTATAGTAAAAGATAAAAAAGAAATTAAGAGAAATAATTATAATATATTGTATGGTTGACAAATAATGGCTGAACAAATGATAACTCTGTGAGATCAGGCATTTAAGAAAAGCTGTTGCATCCATATTTGCGTTAAAGAGTGGTTATATATATATTCATTGATAGTTCATGTATAAATAAACGATAAGACATGCATCATTGCATATTATGTAATGGAAGATTATTATAGAGTAAATGATAGAGTTTAGATTAGTGTGTGTGTGTGTGTTCACACGATGTGTGTTTGTGTGTGTTTATTATATATAATATAATATATGGACTCATAGTAAGGTTAGGACCACCGGGTTTAGTGGTTTATTCATTTATATATAAGATGAAGATAAGATAAAGATTTGAATTTAATTTTGATAAGAAATTATAGAATGAAATGAGCGTAAGCAAAGGGTTTGACGCTGACATCGTCAATCATCAGCTTTTGCTTTTTAAAGGCAACAACGCGGAAACACCTTTGAACGTTCTTCACAGCTTCCTTGACTTGTCCAAGTATTTTCATTTCATTTTATTCAATAAGTAATGGGAAATTTCTTATTCCTGTGTTTTTTTTTTTGTTTTTTTATAAATTTAGCAATTTAACAGTGGGGACTGACGTCATGTTCTAGATACATAGATGGATAAATAGGGTGGGGGTTGGGTCTGTGAATTACATGCATGCATCATGAGATCGATCAATTCAACACTCACAAGATGCTAACTAGCTAGCTTTCTCAATCTGTGAATTGCAATTTCTTAATTTTACCCGAAACGAAAGATAAGTTACTAATTAATTGGTCATGCATGCCTCGCTTATTGGTTAATTGTATACATTTCATGATCACTCCGTGTGCATGCATGTTTGCGAGCTCTCTTTTGAATTGGTCTAAACTCAAATTCCTCATGCGATCTATATTTCATTCAATCACTCACTCAACTCAACTAACAACCACACTCGCAAAATCATCATCTGCCAAATAACCGCTCGATCTTACATTTACAGCCTCTCTATCTCACATAAATAAACTAACAAAAATTCTATATAATGGTGAACCTTTTAATTAATAGTGAGGAATGTTTCAAACTTGAGTTGTTTAATTTATTAAGATATTAATTTCTAGTAATTGTTTGTAATAAAATCAATACAAAGAAATTAAATTAAGCAGCTAAATTGATAATATCTGTGTGGAGTTGGTGGTTCGATTATAAGTGAAAAATTGACATAAAATTAAGTTTGGGTTGTGAAATAAAGAAAGGGTCAAAATGAATTTGTGGTTTACATACTATACTCTCCCCTTCACATATAATAATATCTCTCCTCTCTCTTTCCACTCACCTTCACCCTCACCCTCACACAGATACTTCCCTCTCTCTTCCCTTGGCTTTCCAATAACCTACCAACCATCCATATGCATATGCATATACATATATATATATATATATATATATATATACATATATACATATATATATATATAATATATATATCCATCCATTTGAATTCCAAACCAATCCAATCTCACAACTTCATTCATTACTTTAAATTGTCCAGCTTTCACCTTTATTTATTTATACATGCTTATTAATTGTCCATTTGTGGTTTGCCTCACCCATAAAACCAACCAAGATCATCATATATATCATTCACTTTAATTTACTACCCGCCCACTTAATTTCTTCTTTTTGTACGTTTGATTCATTCCCGGCCACATGATGATGGAGAAAAGGCCTCTCATGAATGAGCTAACTCAAGGCAGAGAGCTTGCTAACCAGCTTAAGCACCACCTTGATCATACCACCACCATATCACCTCAAAGCTGTGACTTTCTTCTTCAAAAGATACTCTCTTCCTACGAAAAAGCACTTTCTTTGCTCAATCCCACAGCTGCCCACCATTTCAATGCTCACTTCATCACTCCACCAACTGAAGACTCCGGTGAATCCCCCCATCAATGCAACATCAAATCTCTCTTCAGGAAAAGGTGAGTCGGTGATCATATGATTGAAGACGTACATACATATATATATATATATATATATATACACGCGTTTGGTTTGGTTTTAATCAATGTATCATTAATTTAATTACAGGAAAACAATGGAAAAGTGGAGTAAACAAGTCAAAGTGTGTTCAGGGAGCATGGTGGAAGGTGGTCCTCTTAGTGACGGCTACAGTTGGAGGAAATATGGTCAGAAGAGATCTTAGGCGCTAATCATCCAAGGTTACATACTAATTTCTTTTTTTATTTCATCACCTCAAAAACTAAAACTAAATGCTGTCCTTCATTCATTAGAATTATCCATCTACATACAGTCTCAATATATATATATAATAATAAACTTGATCTTCTCTACGCGCGCATGTGTTTCCGGAATCTACTTATTAATACTACATGTAGTCCACTTGTTCACTGCAGTGGCGGGTCATATCTCAATAAAGTAATCGATGATCTGTCTTTCGTAATTTGATTTATGTATATTAATGTTTTGAGGTTGATTACGTACAGGGCATACTATAGATGCACCCATCGAAACGTTCAAGGATGTTTGGCGACGAAGCAAGTACAACGATCGAATGAAGATTCATCGGTGTTTGAAGTAACTTACAGTGGAAGGCATACTTGCATCCAAGCCACTCAGCTATCAAAAGCCTTGGAGAAGAGACCCAAGAAAGAAGAAGAAGAAGAAGAAGAAGAAGAAGAAGAAGAAGAAAACAGGTGGTGTGTGGATCAAAGTGGGTTTAGCTTCAAAGCTTATAAAGGGGCCGCTGAGCTGGACGGCTTGTTTCCTTCCTTCTCGTTTGCCTCTACACCAACTGAAACCGACAAGCTGGACAATGATCTCTTCTATTTAGGGTGTGATTCAACAACCTTTAACTTGCAGACCTCAGATTCTGATCTTAGTGATCACATGAAGAATTCAACACCAATTCAGTCATAAATTCCCCTTTTGGGGATTTTGATTTAGATTTAGATTTGGATTTGGATTTGGATTTCTCAATTGATCCTGTGGATTTTGGTGTCACAAACTAGGACATCAAACTCAACTCTTATTATTAATTAATTGTAGTTATATATTGTCCCATGCTTATATATATAATAAGGAAGGTGACATAAGGAGAAAGTAGATCGCTTTTTGTTTTGTTGGCTTGCGTAGTTTACTTCTTGGATCATATGTTTACTTTACTACTGTAACTAGTTTCTTCTTTTACTTGAATATAAGTTTTTTTCAACATAATTAATTGTTAGTTTTCTAGCGATGTGATTGATTATATTGCCAGCAAACTAAATAAAAATGACTGATTCAAAGTCTATTTCTTAACTGGTTGTTATTAACATCGTTACATCAAAAAGACTGATTCCAAGTCTATTTCTTTTCCCACGTATTTATTGTATCCTCTACAAATTTTCTCTTACTGAAAATTGAACTTCGCTAGTTATTTACGTATAACCTTATACTACTTGTCATTGTTCAAATGTCATTCCCATGTGCCAACGGGTGGTCGCTTCTACAAAATCATATTTTTATTTGTACACAACCAGTTACCAATGAAGTACTCTTTTAAGTTTAGTTAAAATTATTTTCCAATATATAAATATCAAGTATCAAATCATGACCACTCATTGTAAACAATTATTAGGGGATGATAGAGCCCATGTTTTACATCCACAAAATTTAGATGATGGTATGTTCTTATTTTTTAAGAGCACATTGTTATGTTAGAGATATTTATATTTCTATAAACATGTTAGTTTTCTATTATTCTTCATTAAGTTCTGACATAGGAGACCACACAAATGACTAATTGAGATTAATCATTTTCCACATACATGCATTAGTGTTTTCATGTTTGTTCACACGTTGATAAGAGTTTAATTTTTAAAGGTTTGTTTTAATATTTTATTATTATTGTTATTAATTAAACTTTTCCACTTGATTTCCTAAGTGTTAAATGATAGGACAAAAAAGTGTTATCGGTTAAATTCTTTAAGCTTTTATAAATTTTTGTTGCTCACACCTTTAGTGACATTACGAAACGTATTGTGATTGGAATTTAACAAAAATAATCTACTCTAACCATTTTTTAGCATGTTCATGTCATCTCCACTTATGATTGTTTATGTGTTATCGCCACAATAATTTTACATTTTTAGCAAAATTCTTGACTTCAAAAAAGTTTTCTTAATAACTCTCATTTAATTTAATACTATAATAATAAAAATAGTTTCTTTCTAAAAATAAATAACAATTATTAAAAATCTATATTAATAAATCAATAAAATTGTCTTTGGTGGCGTTGCAACCACTCTTCTTGGCTTTGATTACATCTTCAAACAGGTCGAATTCCATTAATACAGATCTTCTTCTTCTTCTTCTTATTCTTCTTCTTCTTGTATTTCATCATATAATTTCAATTCGTTTCATCAAACTTTTTCCTAAATCTAATTCGTTTTTGGGTTCTTTTGATTTTGATCTGTGTTTATTGTATCATTCATTTTAGATCTTGGAACGACCCAGTTGCAGTTTGATAGTTTTGTAAAACATACATATGCATTTCCTTTTCCACCAATTGGTTTTGGCTATTAAAATTCCTTCTTCCAGATAACTTTGCAAGCCAAATTCATTTCAATATCTTACAAACTTAACCACCAGCATTATTTCTAGTGTAGAAAGGCGTTGAAATTAACTCATCCTGGATCCAAAATCAAGCCTTTTTAATGGTAGGGCTAGTGGTACCCTTCCCAAACAGTTCAGCATAATTAATGGAGTTCTACTCTGCTTTCCAGAGCCCCTAAAAATACTTCATCTTTACATAGCCAGATTCTTATTTTCCAGAAAACTAATGCTTCCTTGGCCCGGTGGTCCCAAAACAAAAGCAAAAAAAAGAAAGTCATTTTGGCGATCTGCTTCTTACCCATTGTGTGAAAAACGTCTTCTGATTGATTCTTCTATCATAATACAAACAAGTATACTAGCTTTCAGCTTAATAAAACTTTGGCTGTTATAAAAACAAGGCAAAAGAGTAGGCCATTACTAAAAAGTGCATTTTCTCCCTTCTATAGAAAGCTTCTAAGCTTCTTGATTTGAATAAGTTTGTTGCAGGTTGGTGAATCTCATCATATTACTAGCCTATGTTATATCCGCACATAGAGAGATGGCCATACATAGGGTTCTTTTCATTACCAATGAGGTTGTTGGTTGTAAGAAACAGGTTCTTCAAATAATAATCATTTAGTACCTGTCATAGTTGTCAAAGGCGCGCAACTAGGCTCTCGCTGAGGTGATAAGGCGAGCTCCTTGGTCCAGGTCCAGGTGCAAATATCTACTGAACCTACCAAAAACAGGCAACTGGCATAGCTTCTCTGTAACAGGCACCAGCCTGTTTGCTCATTGTTTGATGCCTTTCTTTTGTATAGTCATCCAACTTTCCTACCCGAACCAATTAAATAACAACGCTTCTTTTGGACTATCTTTGAAAGAAAATTACCCTAATATTCGTGAAACAATATCAAACTACTAACATTCTATGCCTATTATATGTATATATATATATATACATACATATATATATATATATACATATATATATATCCAGAAGGATACCTTTGCTCAATCCCCAGAAAAGAAGCAAGGCTCAGCTCAGCACCGTTAAGCCAGTGGATCAGGACAGATGATAATGTTTAAGAGGTGACACAAATCTCACAACCAGCCTGATGCAATATATATTTTCCCTGTTGGATGTTTTCTATCTGTAGCTTACAAATGTGTTTCCAGAAACCTGACTCTTTAATTGAATAAATTTTGATACATCTCTTTTAGTAACCAGTTTGAATGTATTTTATGGCATTTATAAGTTCGTTCTTAGTTATTGAAGTCCATATTACAATTGATATATTAGTGATAGTATAATTAAGATGCATACAGTTTCTTGGGCATAAAATGGTGATCTTTACATGTACGAAATGCTACTGGAAGATCTTACAAAGTTTATTGATTATGAAATGTTTATGTTATATACTATAATAAACCTTAAAGTTTAGTAATGTTGAGGATGTTGTGGTTATAAACAAAACAAAACCATCAATTACAATTTACACCTCAGATGTTAGGCCAAAACCAGCCCTTGCAACATCATGTTTCCCAGCCAAGAAAGTGTATCTTTATTTTGTAAGGAGTATATTGATAATAAATCATTCCAGGAGTCAATTGGCCCAGGTAAGCACCAATGCAAACAATCATTTTGAACTGCAGCATTCGAATCTTTGCCTTCAAAGGGATGGAAGGCCCTGTAGGGACCAGGGTGTCCATCTGGCCTCAACAAGGCCAAACGGGTCGTATCAAACAGCTTCAAAGTTGACGCGTTTGTACCTGCATCCCCAACTGCGTTGTTGAATTCTTCCAACTCCACCTCTCTCATTATTGCATCGATATCTCTCAATTCTGTCTCGCCTTGTTTGAAAGGGAGCGTCCTGTTGCAATACCCTCCTGTGTTCCACTCGCCGTTGTCGAAATGATCAGGTGTGGTGGTCTGGAACAAGGTGAAAACCTTGTGGTCTGACTTTGTGATGAAGCTGAAAGTGGTCTGTAGAGCTCTACGGTAGGCGTAATCAAACCTGAGCTCCGTCACATTCTGTATGTTACAGTTATGACAGCCCACAATGGTGTTGTTCTCATAGTAGAGTGCTGTTTTCAAGAACCATTTCCCAGCGGAGATTTCCACATAGTCAAATTTAGCAAAGTGGGGGAGCCATTGGGGGTCGGGCTGGTCGAGGTGCAGTCGGACTGCACCTGAGCGTGGCCCTCATTGTCCTCAAAAATCTTGGCTTGTGTTAAAAAGGGGGACCAGATGACGGAAAGAGTGAAGTTATGTGAATGAAAGAGCCATGTTTTGCTTCTGTATTGGGTGTCATGATACAGCTCGAGGGGTGGTTCCACCTGGGAGAGAGTGCACAGCAAGGACTGCACGTGATTGCGGGAGATGGAATCGCCGATGAAGGCCATAGACTTGTTGGTCATCAAATGAAGAAACGTGTTGGGGTTGAATCTTGGCAGCGTACAGTCTCGGGGTGTCCACCTCCAGTACATGTAAGCTGAATCAGGGCGCCCGTTTTTCATACAATTCTGATGGTGTTCGATGGTGTCACAGCTGCTGTTGGTGTATGCAGGGCCTGTGGGATCCCTAACCCATTCTCCGGTGAAAATATCACAGCTCGGTGATGGTGAACCTACCCACCACCAACAACAACAACAACAACAAAGACATGAAAGATTGGTGCTTAAAAAGTAAATCTTTTGGGCTTCTGAAAGATGAAAAGGTATGATATAATTCAAGTAAGTACATACTGATGATCGCTAAAAGAGAAGAAAAAGATGTACATACTGATGGTGGTGTGAGGTGTTGGAAGGTGAGAAGCGTCGTTGGATGGTGATGGATGGTGTTTTGGCATCGGCATCGGCATCGGCATCGGCATCGGCATCGGCATCGGCATCGGCATCGGCATCGGAAAGTAAGTAGCATTGTAGAGGCGATAAGCTGCAAAACCCACAAGAATGAAGCAACCAACCATCTTAACAAACAACCTAACAAATCTCATGTCGAGACCACTCATGATCGCTAATGAATTCAAAGGAAAGGAACCCAACCCACCCTCTGCCCTCTGCCCTTTGCCCTCTGCCCTCTGCCCTCTGCCCTCTGCCCTCTGCCCTCTGCCCTCTGCCCTCTGCCCTCTGCCCTCTGCCCTCTGCCCTCTGCCCTCTGCCCTCTGCCCTCTGCCCTCTGCCCTCTGCCCCTCTGCTCTGCCCTCTGCCCTCTGCCCTCTGCCCTCTGCCCTCTGCCCTCTGCCCTCTGCCCTCTGCCCTCTGCCCTCTGCCCTCTGCCCTCTGCCCTCTGCCCTCTGCCCTCTGCCCTCTGCCCTCTGCCCTCTGCCCTCTGCCCTCTGCCCTCTGCCCTCTGCCCTCTGCCCTCTGCCCTCTGGGGTTGAAACTGGGAATTAAAGGTAAACCAAATGAAAACTAGGACTTTGTGTGGGTCATGACACGTGTCATGTGGTTGGATGTCATGGCATGCATAAGCATTTAACATGGGGTGTGGTCGTGGGGCTCCGTCTATTATGATTTATGAATGAAAACAGAATATATGGGAAACACACCGGGACCAGACCAAACCAACTTCAAATCTATCTATTTGCTATATATAGTTTGTTTTCATTATTACCCAGAAACATATATATAAATAATATAAAGTCACCTTAAACTAATAGTCATAACAAATGACATCAATTTATTTAATAATTAGTTGACAGAAAAGATTATTATAATGGTATTCTATAAATAAATGCTAATAATTTTTATATACGATATTATTATTTAATCAAAAATTACATCATTAAAACAAGTGTTTTATCATTAAAACGAGTACAGTATTTTTATATAAAATATCATATTAAACTCATATCTTATTCTTGTGTCTTCAGTGTAGTTCTAACTGTAAAACATAATGATGGATAATAAATTTATATAATCTATAAAAATAACAAATAACATATTATGTTTTTTTAAACATTATGAATTTTGAAAAATATATTGATGAATGTATTATTGTGTAGGTTTTTCCAGTTGTGAGTTTTCTTTTGATATGATTGGGATGAGGTTCCGGCTGAAAATTTGGATAAACAGTTCTAACTAAAATAACATTTATACTTCGAACCAAATCATACATTTAACGTTATAAAATATGGCTTTCATACTTCTTTACTTGTCATCATGCTTACTAATATATTTTCTAACATAACTTAGAAAATCTATATATTATACGGTTAAATTAAAGAAAATAATAGTATGTAATAAAGGTTTAGACTATTATTTTAGGTTTTAAGTAAGTCAACAGTATTAAAAATATAATTAAAAAGATAATTTGTAGTAAAGTTTATACTAATATAGATTTGAAGTTATAAGTAAGTCAATAATATTAAATATAAAAGAAAGAGGTAAAAATCTTAGGAAGCTATATTATAACACATGGTGAAGTGAATTCCTTATTTATTAGAGAACTAGTTTTTAGTAAACCTATATACAACACATGTTGAATAAAAATATTAAATAAAATATCAGTTTATTAAGTTTTATAAAAATTTTATTTTTAAAAAGTGTGTTTTAATAAAAATAGACCTTCTATTTATCAAATTATACATTTTTAATTTGCAAATAGTATTGGTAAAATTATTAGTATTCAATATATTATTAATAATAATATAGAAAAATGAGAAAATTAGTATGATAATGCTTACAATAGTTTCACATTTACTTTAGTTTTTTTTATAAATAGATTTATAGACTAAAATTAATTAGTTAAACGGATCATAGTTACAAATAAACACAAAGAGTCAGATTATAATATTTTTATATTAAATATAATTAAAATTATATACGTAATAGTTCAACGAATAAAACTACTATACTATTTTTAACTCTCTTATCTAAATAGTTTTATTTTTAGACATTCGTTTTATGATTTTTTTCATTAGAGATTTTTTTATCAATTTCTTTTTTTTAACTCTAATTTGTAATTATTCTGGTTGTTTTAATAACAGTGTTTTTAAAAAATTATACACTCAAACTTTTTTTATAAATAAAATGATTTAAAATATTTTTCTTAAAAAGGTTTAGTCTTTTAGAAAATTTTATATTATATAAAATTTTTGTTTTTTATTATTTAGATTTTAATTAAAAGATGTGATTTTTAAGTTCCTTAATAAAATATATTTTAAAAAAAAATAGTTTGATTTTAAAAAATATAGATAAGAGAGAAAAATATAGCAATTAATAAAATTAATTTTTAATAAGAAAGATAAACTTATATAAGCGTTTAAATTACCATAAAATCATTTTGGAAGGAAAATCAATGCGTTAGTATCTAGAAATTTAACAAGTGACATAAAAGTGAGTTAAAAAATGGCAAGTAGCAAAAAAAATCTTTTTTTATTAGATACTATAGATGTCATTACATCTCATCACACTAGTTTAATAAAAAGGTATCTACAAGGAGGCATGTCAACATCATATTCATAATTATATTAATTACTAATAATAATATATATTTTTTTATTAAAATAGTTATTTAATAAACTAAGAAATATAATTTTTTCTAATGTTATTTATAAGGAAATAATTTTTCATAAAATACAAAAATTTTAGAACACCAAACTTTTTTAAAAATACAAATTTTATAATTGGTGTTTTAAAAAAGTAAAATATTTCTAAACAAAATATATTAAAATTGAGAGTTATAATAAAAAAAATTTTAAGTATGACATTTTTAAAAAGTTTGTAATGAAATAAAAATTTTATTTTATTTATTATAAGAAAGATTTTAATCATATCTTATATTAAAATATCGCTTTATAATTAACATAATACAACGAACTTTTTCTTTGAAAATCACTTTTCTTAAAATAAAGTATTTAAAAATCACAATTTCTTTATAAAACAAAATTTAAGAAAAATACATTATTGTTTATTTACAAAATGTAGTTGTTTATACATAATTATAAGCATATTTTATCTTCAAATATAAATTTATAATGCATAAATTTTTATTACTAATTATTTAATATTTTATTTATCCATTCCGTGTAATACACGAGAACTAAACTAGTATAAATATAGATAATAACAATGTAGTTGTAAGTGTGCATCAACATATATGCTGTTTTAAACGTTATAAAGTCAATCATTTTAATAAGTGATAAACGGTTTAATAAAAGAATATGCATAATGAAATGTAAGTGTGCATTAAAAATAAATGGTTAAACAGAATAAACATTAAAACAGAGAAAAATATAAAGAGAACATATTACTTTAATAGTTTAATGTGTAAAAGACGTAAAATAGATTCAACGGGGACCCTTACATAAACTATTATTGGAGCCTTGTTCTACAAGAAGCAATGAAGACATAACGGCGTTCACATTTGGTCCCTACTAATTATTTTTATCTTTAATTTTAAAGAGTTTATAATAATTTGTGTAATATGAGTTCTGATCTTGCATCAGATCCTCGTCCTTAAATTTTTCAAGGAAAACACTTAATGCTCTCTTAAGTTTAGGATTACCTACTTACAAACCCCATAAATTATAGGCATAATGTTGTGAATTAAACCAATAAAAGAACTTCTAGTAATATTGAAATGAGATAAGAAAAAAGAGAGGATAAGGAGGATGGGAATAGAGAATGTGATATGAGATATTAACCAATTTTCTACCCATTGATCACATCATAATTACATTAAATAGAATGATGTAACTAATTCTATTATGGGATTGCTGATGTGGCTCCCAAAACGTGGCCCTTCAATTCTTCGGTTGTATTTTTACTCTTTCACTCCTCCTTGGTTGATATGGATTCATAACCGGTACCTCATTTACCACTATTTGGTTAGTTGGGCTCATAACAATACCCGTCCCATTAGAATCCACCTTGTCCTCAAGGTGAAGATCGGGGAACTGTTGGCGCAATTGAGTGATGTCCTCCTAAGTGGCGTCGGTTTGAGACAAGCCTTCCCATTGAACAAGACTCTGATGAATCTGTTGATCTCCTTTGACCATTGTGCGACCCTGGAGGATAGCTTGAGGATGAAGGATTAAAGTGGTGGTAGAATCTACGAGGTGTAATGGGGTCACTTGAGTAGTTGGTGTGCCCACACACTTGCGTAACATGGAATATGAAAGACTGGATGGATCTTAGCGGACACCGGTAAGTTAAGTTTGTAAGCGACCTCCCCAATCTTGGCAATAATACCATACGGACCAAAATAGCGGCGTCTCAACTTGTGATGACGTTGTAGATGCACCGATCCTTGTCTATAAGATTGTAATTTAACAAAAACCAATCATCCACTACAAACTGTACATCCCGCCTATGTTTTTCAGCTGTCAACTTCATTCGAAACTGTGCCTTAGCGAGGTTCAATTTTAATAACGACAATACCACATCATGCTCCACGAATTGTGCATCTAATTCTGAAGTGGAACTTGACCCACAAAGATAACGAGTGATCATAGGTGGTTACCGGCCATATAAAATTTCAAAAGGTGTCATCTTGGAAAAAGTTTGGTAGGAAGAGTTATACCAAAATTCAGCCCAGGGAAAGTATTGCAACCATTTACTTGGGTGATTAGCGACATATCATCTTAAATACATCTCCAAACAGCGGTTAAGGGCCTCAGTTTGGCCATCCGTCTGCGATTGGTACACGGTGTTGAATTTGAGAGTAGTACCATTATGGCGATGCAAGTATTTCCAAAATGTGGTCATAAAGCGAGCATCGCGATCGGTGACAATCGAAAGAGGAATACCATGCAAACGAATGTTCTCATAACAAATGTCACACCCCGACCGACGGCAGAATCATCGGGGCGGACGAATGGGAGACAATTGTTCATAGCACATGGAACTAATAAGTTATAATAATATTAAATATTATTTTTATTGAACATTACAAGACAATTAAATAAATACAACACAAACAAGATATACATAACAACATAAGACTTTCAATTATTCTAGGTCCAAGTCCTATATGAACACAAGAAGATCTTCAAGTAGTAAACCTGAAACATGTTAAAAATAAAGGGTCAACTATAAAGTTGGTGAGTTCCCATGATTTAAACATACATATATATAAAAAGGTTTACAAGTAGCAATTCATGTCAATGGTCACGAGTTAGCAAGCTTATAGAACACATACAGTTACAACCAAACCTCGACTTGATTACAAGTATATAAGATTGGCTAAGTGTACTTGGTTCCCATGATGAACAAGCATACGTCATCAGGAGCCAACAATACATCGGCTTTAGCACCAAATAGGCTTGTCAGGCCCAAAGATCTAAGACATCACCATGCTAGTAATAGTTAATGATTGTGTTAGGATCTGGTATTTGACCAAACACCAACTGATTAACGTGTTAAACCAAACCAAATAGTGTGGAATCCTATTTGATTGGCGATTCAATCAATGAGAACGCACGTAGACACAATAACGAATTGAATCTAACGTCAAGAATCGATTGAGAATCGATCTACATCGTTCTATGAACTTGGAGTACGAACTTAGAGGCTTCTGGACGGCTAGGGTACGTCTGGAGTCGAAGTGGATTCAATGCTTACGTTTTTCCACGAATTAGGTGGTATTTATAGGTTAGGGTTGCTCATTCGTGCGACTGAACCATTAGCATGGTTCATTCGTGCGATTGAGCCATGCGGTTGATCCATTCGCACCACTGAGTGTTCAGTCGTGCGACTGAGTCAGACGCATGAAGTTGTTCAGGCGTATGGACTATTTAGGCGCATGGACACTCAGTCGCATGGCCATTCGGACGCATGAGAACTTCACTTCACCAAGTTTGAGTGTATTCAATATTATAACATTATGCATAACACTTCAAACAATCACAAACCTATATTCAAGTCAATATGCGTTAAACAACTCATTAATGAAATATTAAACATTATAAACAACCAAACATTTTGTATTTCATTAAGTACCCAATAATTACATAAGTGTAAGACATATTACATTCAGATCAAGATCTAGGTACATATATGTGTCAACAAACTCCCCCTTGGACCTAGATCTATCTATTGTCTAACATCTTTCATGACTTCCTCAAACTTTTTGTACTTAGCTTCTTTGGTGACTCCTGTGTTTATCTCGAAAACAAAACAGAGTCTTATCACTTTCTGGAACTGTAAAGCCTGTACAATATCCTGTGGGTCGTAGAACAGTAGCCACTTGTATAAAGTATAAACATCTTGTGCTGACAAGTTAGTGAGCCACATTGGGTCAAACACCCTTATGGTTTCCATTGTGCCATTCCTGTTCAAGACTATTACGGCCTCTCCCGTTCTCCAATCGTAGTACCACCATTTGAAATATGGCGTGAAGTCCTGTGGCATCTCACGTAGTGGGATCTTAGACATTGTACGTGGTGGACTCCACTTCAGTACTACTCTAGGTTTGCCAGTTATGGAATCAACTTTAGATCTTCTGATGTACCTCGTTGGTTGTTGAGGTTTGAAGTTAACCCATCTGGTATGGTACTCCCTCTTTAGAGCAGCTTCAAACCAACCTGACATCTTACAAGGGTCAGCATATAGCAAGTTTAACTTAGCTAACTGGTTGAGCTCAAAACCTGGAAGGGTCTTCAGATCATATGGAAATCTGAAGTACTCTATTCCCTTCTCACGTTTAACCGCGTAAACGTTGAGATCTGCAAAATGTGCCCACGCTATGATCCTGCTTGCCACCTTTTGATGTTTCTTGACCTTATACAGTTTGGTGTAGGCAGTTGATGTAGTAGCTCTGCGTTGGGCTTTGATTTCTTCAAAACATGCTGCCCATTCAGCCTTTTTGATGTTGACTTCGGTGTCTGAGGCTTGGGCCTTCTCTTTATCCTTTTCTGACTCTTTCTCCATCCTGTCTAGAGTCTCAAAAGTGTCACTGACAAGAGTATCTCCTAGATTGGGAATGGCAGTTCCCTCCTTGTCAGTGTACTCAGGATAGTGTTGAGCAGTGACATCTTCTATCTCAATCTCATCGACATCCTGAAGCTCATCGTCACTCTCTGTTTGCACAGTTGGAGCATCCTTCACAATTTCATCAGGATTGAGTCGAAACATTTCTGCCAGTTGCTCGTCGGTGAGATCATGAATTATTTCTCCTTCTTCAGGAGTGTAATTCACTGATCTCCTGACAATCCCCTGCAGATCAAGAATCATCATGAGTTGAGTCTTGATCTGTTGGAGTGGAGCAACATCATATTCATCTCTATAAAAGTTAGGATCTGCTTGATTCAAAACATATAACACATCAATCATTTAGTCAACAAACAGATCAGTAAACATTAATAATAACCATAAACATTAATTACATTAATTAGATACAGTAATCCAATACACAAAGTTTAAATAACATAAACAACTATGCATTACTCTTGTCTTGAATCGCTGGTGTGTCAGTAGGATCTTCAGAAGATGATGGGGCTCCTTGATCTTGATTTTTCTTTGTGCGCCTCTCTTGACCTTGAGCGGATGTAGATGCAGCTGCATCTCCTTCGTCATCATCATCATCATGATCAACATTATCACCTACATCAGTGTCATCCCCTTGATCATCACAGTCATCATCTGCATCATCATCACTGTCATCG
Source organism: Flaveria trinervia (assembly GCA_025506515.1). Lineage (NCBI taxonomy): Eukaryota > Viridiplantae > Streptophyta > Magnoliopsida > Asterales > Asteraceae > Flaveria > Flaveria trinervia. The sequence goes on along the minus strand of CM046454.1, from coordinate 303,121 downwards.
TCATCACCATCATCTCCATCCCCTTCTCGAATCTTTAGAGGCTCATCTTTAGATCCCTTCAGTCTTAGCATAAGCTTCTTGTTCTGGGCCTCCAAATCTTGTATCCTCTGTATTGAGGATGTGTGCATCTATCTTAGCTCAGTAATCTCTTGGCTCTGGGCCTTTATCCTTTGGGCTTGGGATGAATTAAGCTCCATCAGCTGATTAAGCTGAGAGGCTCATTGTTCATCCGTCGCCAACAGCTTCAGCACTAACCTATTAAGGTTAGCCAACTGCTTCTCCATCCCAACAGATGGGTAAGCGGATCCAAAAACAAGTGGGACCTGTGAGGAGGTCCCAACTCCATGGGCTGTGGTGGTGATAGTGGATGTAGAGAAGATTGGGGTTGGTATCGATGTGGATGGCTGTGGATGAGCTGTAGTGGTGGTGGATGGAAAGTGTGTATCTGGTGGAGTGGGTGTGAAAGTGGTGTGTGAACTGGTGATAGTGGTGGGTGGAATGGTGGTAGTGAAATGGTGGTAGTGGTGGTAGGCGGAGTGGGTGGAATGGTGGTAGGTGGAGTGGGGGTAGCTGTGGTGGTGGCTGTGGTGATGATAAAGGTGATTCTGCGTTTCTTTCTTTTCAAGCCATGGGGCTGAGCCATCCTCTTCCTCTTCGATCCAGTCGAGGTGGATGCTCCCCCTATAGTACGGCCTGGCAGATCAGGATTATAAGTAGGATCATCAGTGGTCTCTCCCAATCCGCCTGGGCGTTCACCAACCGCCCGGAGCCCTCGTTCTGTGGGAACGACTTTACTTCCCACAGTCCGAGTCAGTGGCTCCTCATCTGACTCCTCCTTTTCCTCACCAGGCATGAAATCCTGGCGAAACCCAGCAGTCTCCGCTCCTTCTCCAGCGGGGGCAAATGCTGGAGATGGAATATCAGCAGTGGGTCCTACATCTCCTTCATCCCTACTATCATTGTCATCAGAGTCATGCTCTGGGAGCAGTAGCTGCTCATCGTCGGAGTCACTGTCTATGTGACGCCACTTACGTCTCCCTGGCGCCACATAACTCTCATTGGCCAGATGGCCTATCAGTCTCTTTACTTGGGGCTTTACTTGCTTACCCCTGTAAACTCTCATACGACCCAGGGTCGTATCATCCATGATCTCTAGAACCACAACATCGTGGCTTTCCTTGGGAAGGGATGGAAGCTTCTCATTGAAAATCAGCTGTAAGAATCAGGGGTACATGCAAAAACCCTCCTTACCCTTTGCTTCCAGATTCTCCACAAGGTAAGAGAATATCATGCTCAAGAAGCTGAAAGGATAGTTCAACACCAATGCCACATAGGCATTCTAGATCTGGTCTGAAAGATCATCAAACCCACCTTTTCTGGAGGCGATGCACTTCAATATAACATGTGCTAAGTACTTGTACTGGGGACACAGATTGCTTTTATTGAGCACACCTGAGTTGATGTCCCCTAGCTCAAGTACTCTCTGGATATCGGCAGCAGTGATCTCGATAGCCATCCCACAGATAGAGCTTCGTATGCTATATGGCTCTTGGGATCGATCAACAAAAGCATTCTCCCAAAATGCCTGATGTAGAGACCTGTAGGGCGTGCAAGGAGTAGAAATGGCCTTGTGGATCCTTGATCGTCTAAGAAATATGATGATCTTTGAAAACTCGGCGCCATTCCGAGTAGTATGATCTAGATGAGCACATATGTTGTGCTTAGGGTTGATTGACCATCTAGCAGCCATTATCTGAAACACAAGACACATAGTCATTAGATACTCACATAACACAAATCAGTTCTAAGTATCTTGTTCGAATTCATTCTGATTCATTCATGCGAATGAATCATGCGACTGTGGTCAGTCTGTTATCCTATCCGGCGACTGGACCCATTCAGGTGAATGAACATGCGACTGAGTTCAATCGGTTGGCTGATCATGCGATTGATTCAGTTGGCCGACTGAGCTCATTCGCATGTCCAATTCGACCGATTGAGCTATTCTTCCGGCTCAATCGTGCGATTGGAGTTCATCCATCTGTCCAGTCGCATGACTTACTGTTTGGTTGACTTAGGTTCGAGTCTTGACAAAATCATGAAATTAAACATTATGAAACAGTTCGTTAGACTCGCAATAACTTAACTAATAACCTAATAACCTTGATTTTAACATTTTACTTGATTTCAGTGGGTTATTAGGCCATTAAGAGGTCTGTTCTTGTTTCAATCGTGAATCACTAATTAGGGCACCAATTTCTTCTGATTTCAGTGTGATATCATCACATTTTACCTGTAAGAAGTCAGACGCACTTCAGAATATCAAGGAGGATAATTGAAGTCTAAAGAGATTTGGGTAGCGTAACGGTATAATGAGCGATTTAAGGGCGATTGGGAGTGGTGAGAAGAGTGTGATCGACTGTGGCCCTTTATATACTGACTCTGCGTTCAATCGGCCGACTGGACTCATTCGCTCAGTTCTTCGGGCGAATGAAGCTCAGTCGGGCGATTGACTCAGTCGATCACCTTCAGTCGGCCGACTGAGGCTCAGTCGGTCAACTGACTCAGTCGCACGCTCCCAATCGGACGAACGACACATTCTGATAATCCATTCGGGTGAATGGGTCATACTCATGTCCATTCGGCTGCTTAATGCATGAGTATGGTCCATTCGCCTGATTGGTCCAGTCGTGCGAATGGGTCATACTCTTTAAAGTTTTCTAACTTCATGACCATTTGATTTTTAGACCCATTTAGACTATTGAGTTAACACTATGAACACTTGATCATCTCAGAAATGATCATTTTAACTTGAAAAACTTTTGATCACCTCAGACGTGATCCTTTTAAACAATTTGTCGCCTTAGATGTGACCTAATTGTTGTTTGAAAGCACTTGTGGTCATCTCAGACATGACCTTTTAGATGATATGGTCCCTTATCAACTTCCATGACATAGTCCGATACTAACATACTGAATATGACACACTTTGTATAGAAATAAAAGAAATAATACTGAAAACTTAAAAATGAAGACATGTTTTTGTGTTTTTGTAAGAGTTAATTCCCAAGATGTAGTTCTAGGAATAATTATAGGAATAATTATTCTAAGAGAGCAGCCACAATCATTTAAACCATACATGGATCAATTCAAGTTGGAATCATACAGGATATTCAAATCATTCAGGACAAGTTATTATTAAAAAAACAACTTTGATGCTCTTTCCTTGTTTTTCATCTGGAGTCATTTAGCAAATTTAGGAAATCATACTAGTACACTTAGGTCTCCACACTAATTTGAACTTTCAAGAATTGTAGCCACAGTGATTGTCAGTATACTTGTCTCCTTAAATCCATACACAGACTTTCAAGACAGTTTGGTGATCGTTTTAAGGTTTGTTTATTTCAACAAGCATTTGTGGATCCCACACTCATATGGTAGTCAACATTCCTCAGGAGATTTTTGAGCGGTCTTAGGGTAGTGTTCTAGAAGCGACTATTCATAGAATTTTCAAAGAGAAGCCAATCCTCAGGTCAGTGCCATCGCACAACAGAGAGGCGGCAAACAACAATGAGTTCTAGAATATATAGGTTATGCTTATCCTCAGGTCAGTGCCACCGCACAACAAAGAGGCACATAATCTATCTCCTTGTTTGAGCAATTCTTCTTCTTTTAACATTCATGTGCTTTAGCTCATGCTTTGGTCTTACGCACACTTTTGTGGCGTTTATTTTGCTCGTCACCCTTTATTGGAATCCTGTTGATTGTGTTAACCAGGGATAAGGTGTTTCCCATAGCTAGTCAAACATTTTAGTTTACTCTTGAGATCACCAACCGGTCTAGTCATCTATTGTGTTGAATCTACCAACATATCAGTTGTGATCTAGCAATCTCTAGGTCTACTTTCTTTGTGTTACCTTAGTAGTAGCTAGCTTAACTATCATATTTCCTTTTATATTGCTCAGACTGCTCAAACTTATACTTGAACTTTGCATCTTTTTCAATTTTGATTTTTAAAGTCCCAAATGGTTTGTACCTGTGTACTATCATATTCCACACGTTAAATCGGTATCACACGTACGATCTTATTTATTATCGGCTTGCTTCTCATTTTCCCTCATTTTTCTTTTTTTTGTTTTTACCTATTCTCCCCCTAAAATACTATAACCTCTAAGGATTTGCGTTTTAGGATATTAATGAGCAAGTACCGACACTAAGTGTAATTAACGAACTAACATTAAACAAAACAAGAGAATTAAACTTAAATAACACTATAATTTAAGAAATTTTAAAAGACACTAGACGCGACGCATCGGACTATACATGGTCAGGAATGACCTCACTTTTCTTTTTAACACATTGACCTCTAACAGATATAGAAAACGTGTTTATCAAAAGCCTTTGTATAGAGGTCAGCGTGTTAAAAATCAGTGTTTATTTTTATCACATCGATTAAGTTCTTTTCAAAACAGTCACGTATGAAGTGATATTTGATTCCGATGTGTTTGGTCTTAGGATGTTGGACCGGGTTCTTAGTGACTGCAATCGCAGCAGAGTTATCAACAAATATAGGAGTAGAAGTGAAATGCAAATCGTAATCCCGCATTTGCTATTGAATCCATATGATTTGGGAACAGCAGCTTGCAGCAGCAACGTATTCTGCTTCACAGGTTGACAAGGCAACCTAGGTCTGCTTCTTACATTGCCAGGTTACCAATCTTCTCCCAAAGAACTGACACCCTGCTGATGTAGACTTGTAGTTCATCTTGCAGCCGCCGTAATCCGAGTCACTATACGCTGTATGTTCAAATTCATCATCTTGAGGGTACCTTAATCCAAGTGTGGGTGTGCCCTTCAGATAACGAAATATCCTTTTGACCCCAATTAGATGATTCACCTTAGGCTTTGCCTGATATCGCGAGCATAAACATGTCGCATACATGATATCTGGTCTGGAGGCAGTGAGATACATAAGAGATCCAATCATCCCGCGGTACATAGTGGCATCTACCAGATCACCGTTCTTATCGGGTGCTACATCATGGTTTGTAGCCAGTGGAGTGCCAGCTATAGAAGCATTCTCCATGTCAAACCGACTGAGAATATCTCCTACATACTTGGTCTGATGTAAGAAGATTCCATTTGGTGTCTGATCTACTTGTAACCCGAGAAAGAACTTCATCTCCCCCATGGCACTCATCTCAAACTCAGCCTTCATTACTGCTTCGAATTCTTTGCATAATTCTTCATTCTTTGAACTGAAGATTATGTCATCTACATAGATCTGTACGAGTAGTAGATCTCCATCTTTTTCTTTGATAAAAAGTGTGCAGTCAATGACTCCCCTGCGAAAACCATGTTTAACAAGATGAGTTGAAAGTTTCTCATACCAAGCCCTTGGAGCTTGATGAAGCCCGTATAGAGCCTTGTCGAGTTTGTAGACTCTATCCCGATGATATGGATCTTCAAATCCCTCGGGTTGACTGACATACACTATTCTCTGATTTCCCATGAAGGAATGCACTCTTCACATAAAGTTGATAAACTTTGATTTTCATATAAGATGCATAGGCAAGAAAGATGCGGATGGCTTCCATCCCTGCCACTGGTGCAAATACTTCATTGTAGTCAATACCTTCAAGTTGGCGAAAACCCTAAACAAAAGCCGAGCCTTGTTTCTGATGATCACTCCCTGATCATCTTTCTTACATTTCAAAACCCATTTGGTACCAATGACTTTAGCACCTTTAGGTCTATCCACTAGTGTCCATACACCTAACTTTTTAAACTGAAGAAGTTCTTCCTGCATGGCACTAACCCAAGCCTCATCATTTAGTGCTTCCCTAACATACTTTGGCTCAAACTGAGACACAAAGCAGCGGTATGCACCGTCGTGAAGGTATCCTTTTTCCATCATAGAGGCATAATCAGCGGAGTACAGCTGATTTCTAGTCTGAACTCCTGATCTCACATCTCCTATAATATTATCCAAAAGATGATAGACGTTTAGACGTGAGCCAGGGGTTGTCGGAACAACCACCTCATAGTCAAGATTATCACCATTTGGTTCTGGATCTGAGGCGATAGGAGTCTGAGGTTCAGAAAGTTCAGAAGTATCACTAGCCGATGCTTGTGAACTTGTGGTAGTTGGAACATGTACGTCCTGGTTGATTTGATTATTTTCTTCATTTTCTTCATCAGAGGAGGAGTCACTCATATCAACTGCTCCCCCTGAGTTGGTAGGATCATGACTTGTTGAATCTTGAGACGGTGTGTTCAAGACATCGTATATCATCTTGTTTGCCAGCTTGTCTTCTGAAGAAGAAAGAGATATGTTGAAGGACTTGAAGAATCCATCATAGTTGAAGAAGTAAGCAGGCCCTTTTCCAGCAGGCGGTGTGATATATCTCTGAACATCAACATTACACCACACCTCTACTTGACCCGTTGAGTTGTTGTAAACTCTCTTATTCGGTATGTTGTATCCTAAGAAGATCCCTTCATCAACCTTCTCACTGAATTTTCCCTCCTGAGTCTTTTTCAGCAGGGTGCACGGAGCGCCAAACGGCTTGAGATATTCCAAGTTAGGTTTACGTCGCTGTAATAACTCGTAGCACATTTTTCCATGGCGTTTTACTACCAGAACTCGATTGAGAGTATAACATGCATTTGCCACTGCTTCATTCCAAAATTGTATAGGCAGTTTCGAGTCTGCAAGCATTGTCTGTGCCGTCTCTATCAAGCTGCAGTTCTTCCGTTCAGCAACGCCATTCATCTGAGGGGTATAAGCCGAGGTAAATTGATGCACAATTCTCTTTTCTTTGCAATATTTCTCCATCCTATGATTCTTGAACTCGGTTCCGTTGTCTGAGTGCACATGTCTTACCTTCAGCTTGTATAGGGATTCCAATGTAGTTACCAATTCCTTGAATGATTCAAATGTTTCTGATTTGGATTTCAGAAACATTACCTAAGAGAACCTTGAGTAGTCATCAGTAACTACATAGCAATACAAGTCACCTGCGATGCTTCTTGTACTGATTGGACCAAACAGATCCATGTGAAGAAGCTCAAGTGGAAGTTCTATAGAATGAACTTTCTTTTCCTTATAAGATTTCTTTGTCTGTTTGCCTTTTTTGCACGCAACACAAAATTCCAGGAGTTGAAAGTTTTTGACATTTACTCCTCTCACAAGATCATTCTGGATCAAGTGATTCATTTTTCTCAGATTTATGTGTCCCATTCTCTTATGCCAGGAGATGGATTCCTTCTCAGTAGCTTTGGACAAGAAACATTGGACTTCACTATCCGTTGTGGATGCCTTTGAGAGATCCAAAACATAAAGATCATTATATCTAGAAGCTGACATTAGGATCTATCCTTCGGAATCACGTAGTCCTTCTTTAGAACGTAACACTTCTTGTTGTCAAAAACTACCTTGAATCCTTTATCACAGATTTGAGAAACAGAAAGTAAGTTATTTTGTAATTTTTGGACATAGTTTACCTTATCAAACTTAACTTTCTCATTTCCCACTTCTCCTTGGGCTGTGATGTACCCGCCTTTGTTTCCAGCAAATGAAACATGCCCCCTTTAATTTGTCTGACATTTGATAAGAGAGCTCTATTTCCTGTCATGTGCCTGGATGCTCCGCTATCAAAAATCCACGTGTTAGTCTCAGAACTATAGCGAATACTCTGCACAGTCAATGAAAACATTAGTTCATGTTAGGAACCCAAGCCTTAACCGGCTTGGGTTTCCTGAGGCATCACATATCACAAACTCAACCCACTGACCCTTTGAGGTTAAAGATTGATCGGAATTCTATGTGTTCTTATTTTCAGGCACTGAGGAGGTTTTTTCTTTCCATAATCCAGATTTGTGTAAGGCCTGTTTGTGATAAACAGACGACTGGCTAATGGATTGAACTTTGGGTTCACAATCCCTTTTAGAAGGCGTCACTGAGTTCCTCTTAAAAGATCTAGATGTAGATGTAGAAAGTTCAACTTTCTTCCTCGGTGTCTGGTAATAAGGACAGTGAGACGCTATGCGACCATACTCTCCATAATTATAACAGGATTTGCTTTCAACTTTACAGTTTATTTGTTTTGGTGGAGATATACTTGTCACACGGTCAACCTTAGTATGTTTGGACTGAGGCACTACTTTGTTAGATGTATGAGTTGGTTTTACAAAATTAATTGTTTTACCTAGATTTACATCTTTATTCTTTTGTTTCCCTAGATTGTGACATGATGCACATGATTGAGTAGATTTTATAGTCTTTTTAGGTTCTTGTTTGACTTTGTTTGACCTTGACATAAACTAACCCTTTCGAATTCTTTTTCCAGGTTAATACAAGGCATCTTTCCTATTGCCTTTGAAGTGGCCTCTTTTTGTTTAGGGTCGGATTCACTTGATTTACTTACGGAATCTGGATCGCTAACAAGAGGAGTAGACACCACGTGATCCTTGATGGGGTTATTGTTAATTGGTTTACTTTTGGTGTCATCAAGGTCTCAGGTGGTGGTGGAACCACTTTGTATCCCAGTTCCTCCCCATTATTTCTCTCTCTTACTAAGTGTTGGACAATGTGTGATGAGCTTGTCCAACTATGCAGTTTTGTTTTAATGAATTGACTTCTACTTCTAAAACTGCTTTTTGCTTCTTAGTGTCCTCAAGAGAGTTCAGATAGTACCTAATGTCATTTGCTTGGTTAAAGGCAACTACCTCAGTTCCCTAAGCTGTTTATTTAATAGGTCTATCTTTTCCTTGTAACTGTGCTCGTTTTGTTTCAATACTCTATTTGCTTCTGTGCACAGTTCCAGATCCTTTACTAAGCTATCATTATGATCTAATAGCCTCGCAAATTTTGAATCTATAACTTCTCTAAATTTATTACATTCTAAGCAAGCATGATTATTAAATAGTTGGTCAGTAGTACTTACCTGGGATGTAGAAGAAGAATCAGCCATGAGTGCTGGCTCGGTTGTCTCTGGTTCTGATGGTTCAGATGATGATGCATTTGCAGATTTTTCTTCTTCAGGCAGGTAGTTGACCACATTTGCAGTATCTTTAGAATTTGACATTGCGAGCTCTACTGCTATATCTCCTTCACTTGCAGAATCGTCATCAATATCCTCCACACTAGCTATATTTGACTCTCCTGATAATACGAACCGAAAGCTCCAGTCCTGTCCTTCATCTTCATTAGCAGTTAAGGCTTTTGGATCCTTACTTGATGAGTCAGCATTACTAGCGGTGGACTTATCTTGATGGTTAATGACGAGAAGGGATTTCCATTACCTGACTTCTTTGGTTTTATGCACTCCCTCTTGAAGTGTTCCTTCTCACCGTAGTTGAAACATGTAACCTTTGACTTATCAAACCCAAAGGTTGTGTCTTTTGTTGCAACCAGGTTCTGTCCGGTCTTTTTGACAAACTTTTTAGCTTGTCGGACAGCACTTGCCAGAGCCCACATTATGTCCATACGTTCCAACTCCATTTCATCCACCTGCTCATAATCTTCATCTTCCAGGTGGCAGTTACCTATCTTTCCAGCAATTAATCCATCGTAGGATTGAACCACTACAGCTAAAAGGTCCATATGTTCTCTGGCCACCTCCACGGTTACATTCCCGAGGTTTTCGGTTTTCAGCTTTGCTGCATTAGCTTCAGGTATTATGTATTGGGTGCTAGAAGACCCTAACATTTTGGATCCTGAAGTTGAGTGTTGTGCTGGAACTGCTACGCTTGAGATGAAGGCGGTTTGCAGTGGTGCTCCAGATGTCTTGACTGAAGGAGTAGCATTGTAGAGTGCAGGATTCTGATCGTATTTTGCCTTTTGGGCTCGATACTTCATTCTCAGCTCCTTTTCTCTCAGTTTCAGAATGAAGTCATTTATATCTAACTTTGAGAGCATTCCATTCTGTCTGAGATTTGAAACAAACGAAGCCCATTTTTCCAGTAATCCATCAGCAAAGTTGGATACCTTATCTTCCATCGAAGTAACCACTCCATGAGTGTGCATCTCACTCATCAAGTGGTAGAATCTATCGATCACATCATCAAGGCCTTCTTTTCCCATAGAAGAGAAGTTGTCAAACTCCTTCTTCAAGGCTTTGGCCTTGATAGCCTTCAGAGAAGCATTCCTGTCACACCTCTTCTCCAATGCATCCCAAAGTTTCTTGGCTTGAGTATACTCCGAATACTGATGGAAAATATCCTTCGGAATAGACTGAGTAAGCAAAGCGTAGACTTTCTTCTCAGCTTTGTGTTTTACCTTCTGTGCATCCGACATGCCACTTAGAGTAAGTTTTACTCCGTCAGCTCCAACTGGCATGCTGTACCCCGACTCTATTGCCTCCCACAAATTTGTATCCACTCCATTTAAGTAGATTTCGAAACGTTGCTTCCATTGTGGGTAGTCGTCTAACGTAATAAGTTTTGGGGGTTTATTGTGAATCCCCACTTCGTTCTCCAACAGCAGTAGATTCTGAATACGTGTATCTCTACTTGCTGTGTATGCTAAAAACTGATCCTCCATTACACTTCACTTTACTATTTAACAATCTGCTGATGGATGCGAATGAAGGTATGCGATTGGGCTTATTCGGGTGATTGAACAAGTGTGAATGGGTTAATCGTGCGACTAAGCAAATACGGATGAGTCAGTCGTTCAAATAAACTAATGCAGTTGAGCGGTCCGAATGAAGATCTCAGTCGTACGAATGAGAGTATGAATAAGTTCAATCGTGCGGTTGAAGGATGCATATGAACTCAGTCGTGCGATTAAGCCAATCGTGCGACTGAACTTGCTGAAGTTTGATAATTCGTAGGTTAAACATGTTTTGGCCATAAAAACTCGAATTTTCACAAACCCTAATCGCCGTATGCCGGAAAAACTAAACTTTAAGGTCAGGAAACGTCTAAGACTCCGTTAGACACAAAAAGATTGTGTTTTTGATGAAAAAACACAATTTTTGTATCAAAACTATTGGATCAACACGTAATCAAGAGCCTATGCTCTAATACTACTTGTTAGGATCTGGTATTTGAATAAAATACCAACTGATTAATGTGTTAAACCAAACCAAATAGTGCAGAATCCTATTTGATTGGAGATCCAATCAGTGAGAACGCACGTAGAAACAATAATGTATTGAATCTAACGTCAGGAATCAATTAGGAATCGACCTACAGCATTCTATGAACTTGGAGTATGAACTTAGAGGCTTCTGGACGGCTAGGGTACGTCTGGAGTCGAAGTGTATTCAATGCTTACGTTTTTCCACGAAGACAACTTGTACCTGCGGCTACACCTATGGCACAAGTGCCTGGGGCTAGGGCTTATGCTGGTCCTCAGCCAATGTGCAACACGTGTAGGTATCATCATCCGGGGAATCAACCATGCCGCATTTGCACCTTATGCGGTAAATATGGTCATTTAGTGGCGACTTGCCACCGTGCACCTAACAATGCCGCCGTGGTCACAAACCGTGTTTGCTACAACTGTGGGGAACCTGACCATTTTCGCCCACAATGCCCTCGTCTTGTGGGTAATGTTCCACAAGCCCGAGGACGTGCTTTCAACATCAACGCTAAACAAGCACAAGCAAACAATGATGTTGTGAATGGTATGTTAACTCACCTTTAACTTTTGTGATCCAATTCTTATCATAAATTACCTGTATCGTTAAATACCTTAAAAATTGAACAAGTATGTTCCTTATTAATAAAACTTATGCCTACGTCCTATTTGATTCTGGAGCCGATAAGAGTTTTGTTTCATTAGAGTTTGAACCTATACTTGTAAGCCACATACAAAACTAGAAAGACCTCTTACCGTTGAAGTTGCCGATGGAGAACCGATCACCGTTGACGTAATCATTCGTGATTGCATCTTAAGTCTTGACACGCATGATTTTCTTATCGATCTTATCCCTATGAAACTTGGAAGCTTCGACGTCATCATTGGTATGGATTGGTTAGCCAAACACCATGCCGAGATCATTTGTTTCGAGAAGTGCATCCGTATACCGTTATCTTCTGGTGATACTTTGAAGGTGTTCGGTGAAAAATCTTCCAAAGGACTTAAACTCATGTCTTGCACTCAAGCCCGAAAATGCTTAAGCAAGAAGTATATGGCTTTCTTGGCTTATGTGGTCAACACGAAAGTCAAAGGGAAAGAACTTAAGGATGTCCCTATCGTACGAGACTTTCCTGAAGTATTTCCCGATGACCTTAGTGGTTTACCTCCCGTGCGTGAAGTTGAGTTTAAAATTGACTTGATACCGGGAGCAAACCCCGTGGCTAAGTCACCATATCGACTTGCACCATCTGAAATGCAAGAACTCTCTAGTCAACTTCAAGAGCTATCCGAGAAGGGTTTCATCCGTCCTAGTTCTTCGCCTTGGGGTGCACCTGTTCTTTTCGTGAAGAAGAAAGATAGATCGTTTCGTATGTGCGTTGATTATCGTGAGCTTAACAAGCTTACCATCAAGAATCGTTATCCTCTTCCTCACATCGATGACTTGTTTGATCAACTTCAAGGAGCTGCCATATTCTCGAAGATTGATCTACGCTCTGGATTTCATCAATTACGAGTTCATGATGATGACATCCCAAAGACCGCGTTCCGTACTCGTTATGGGCACTATGAGTTTATGGTGATGCCTTTTGGTTTAACCAATGCTCCTACTGTCTTCATGGATCTCATGAACCGAGTATGCAAGCCTTATCTAGACAAGTTTGTGATCGTTTTCATAGATGACATACTTATCTACTCTAAATCCAACACCGATCATGAACTGCATTTGAGATCGGTTCTTGAGTTGTTGAAGAAAGAGCAATTGTACGCGAAATTCTCAAAGTGTGACTTCTGGCTTGAGGAAGTTTAATTTCTAGGACACGTGGTGAATAGCCAAGGAATTCATGTTGATCCTGCAAAGGTGGAGGCTGTGAAAAATTGGTGTGTTCCTACAACTCCTACCGAAGTTCGTTATTTTCTTGGTCTTGCTGGTTATTATCGGCTATTCATTGCCAACTTCTCGAGGATCGCGAAGCCTCTCACTTCTTTGACTCAAAAGAACAAACCATTCGAGTGGGGTTCCGAACAAGAAGAAGCTTTTGAAGCGTTAAAGCACAAGTTGTGCAACGCTCCCATCTTGACCCTACCCGATGGTAATGATGATTTCACCGTGTATTGTGATGCTTCTAAACAAGGCCTTGGTTGTGTTCTCATGCAATGAGGGAAGGACATAGCTTATGCATTGAGACAATTGAAGGTTCACGAGGTGAATTACACAACACACGATCTCGAGCTTGGTGCTGTTGTCTTTGCTTTGAAGATTTGGAGACACTACTTGTATGGTACACAATGTATAGTCTACACCGATCACAAAAGCCTTCAACACGTTTTCAATCAAAAAGATCTCAATATGAGACAACGTCGTTGGGTGGAGTTGATTAGTGATTACGATTGTGACATTCGTTACCATCCTGGTAAAGCAAATGTTGTAGCCGATGCACTAAGCCGAAAGATTCACAACAAGATGATCTCATTCCACGAAATTCGCGATCGACGTCAATGGTTTGACAATTTGGGAGAGTTCGATACTGAGATCCGACTAGATGTCAACGAGACTACCGTACTGCTACAAAACTTAAGAATAGATAGTGACATCGAGTCTAGTATCTTGGAGGCTCAACAAGTGGTGCAACAAGAAGGAAGAATGAAGGATGAACTGGAGCCTAATCTTTTAACCCGATTGGAAACGAAACCCAATGGGTTGATGTACTTCGCAAATCGAATTTGGATTCCAAATCGCGATAACCTTCGTACCTTTATCATGAATGAGGCTCATCAAACTCGTTATTCCATTCGTCCTGGTTCTGATAAGATGTACATGGACCTACGTGGTCAATATTGGTGGCCTGGAATGAAGAAAGATATAGTGACATATGTAGCTAAGTGCCTCACGTGTACAAAGGTCAAACCCGAACATCAACGTCCGAGTGGATTACTTGAGCAACCCGAGATCCCTATGTGGAAGTGGAACACATATCCATGGACTTCATAACTAAGCTACCCCGAACCTCTCAAGGACATGATAGCATATGGGTGATCGTTGACCGGTTGACCAAATCGGCACATTTTATACCTATACGTGACACTTACAAGACATCAAGGTTAGCTCGTATATACGTTGATGAGATTGTAAGTCGTCATGGGGTACCTCTGCATATCATATCCGATCGAGACGCTCGTTTCACTTCACATTTTTGGTCGTCTATGCAAGAACTCTTGGGTACTCAATTGGACCTAAGCACGACTTACCATCCTCAAACTGATGGTCAAACCGAGCAAGCAATCCAAACCTTGGAGGATTTGCTACGCTTGTGTGTTCTTGACTTTGGTGGTGATTCGGATATGCATCTACCGCTCGCGGAATTTTCGTATAACAATAGTTATCACTCGAGTATCAAGATGGCACTGTTTGAAGCACTTTATGGTCGTAAATGTCGTTCACCGATCTATTGGACCGACATTGGTGAAAACTTCATCACTGGTCCTGAACTTATACAAGAGACGACCGATAAAGTTTCTATTATCCGCAAGAACCTTGAAGTGGCGAGAAGTCGTCAAAAGAGTTATGCTGAGAAGCGACGTAAGCCATTGGAATTCCAAGTTGGGGAGATGGTTCTTCTAAAGGTCTCACCGTGGAAAGGTGTTGTTCGCTTTGGAAAGAAGGGAAAATTGGCTCCAAGATTTGTAGGACCTTTCAAAATCCTGAAAAGGATTGGGAAAGTGGCTTATAAACTGGAACTACCTTCCGACCTTAGTGGAGTTCATCCTGAGTTCCACGTCTCAAATTTGAGAAAGTGCTTGGCCGACGGAAGTCTGTATGTTCCGTTGGAAGATATTCAGATTGACGAGTCATTACATTTTGTCGAGAAACCTGTTGAAATCATGGACCGCATAATGAAGAAGACGACAACCACAACAACCCCAATCGTCAAGGTTCGTTGGGAAAATAAACGTGGCGCTGAATTTACTTGGAAACGTGAGGAGCACATGAAGAAGAGATACCCATTCTTATTTGTATAGTTTCATTTCTTTTAATTTCGGGACGAAATTCTTTTAAGTTGGGAAGACTGTAACATCTCGTATTTTTGTTAATTAAAAGTTAATTTTTGTTAATTCCTATAAGACCTAATTATGCTATTTATGTAACTTGGTGGGCTATTTATGTATAATTCCTTATTTAATTTAAAGTTTCTAATTTATCTAAACATAATAATAATAATAATAATAATAACAATATTGGTAATAATAATAGTATAATAATAACAATATAATGTTAATAATAATAAAAAAGTAAATTGTATAGTTACTAAACTTAACAATGTTTAAAATTTTAAGTAGTTAAAGTTTGGGGGTTTAATTGCAAAATTAGAAACTTTAATTAAAGGTTTATACATAAAATGATAAATAATAAACTAGAGGGACCATTTGTGTAACTATTCAAAACCCAACCCAAACCCTTTCTCTCTCCCCGATTTTCCGGCCGCCGGCCGGCGAAGCTCCGGCGCAGCGCCGGCGAGGTTCCAAAACCCGCAAAATTCATCTGTTTTATTCCCAAATTATACCAATCGCTTCGTGAACACAATTCGAACCTCGTTATGAACTTTTAATGCGTTTAAATGTCGGTTATAAACCCAATCGAATGATTAACCGAAACATCTTTAACCGTATAGCCGTTCAACCATTAAAACTTAATAATAACCAACTAAATGACTCATAATCGAACGTCGAAGTAGTCTAAAGCTTCTATCAATACTGATTACACCTGAAACAAACACAATCACGAGTTCAAGCACCATCTTCATCGCGACCTACAACTTAATCGAACACCACCCTCTAGAGTTCAAAAATCGAAATTGATAGAGGGCTTTTAGTCCAAATAATCATTCGAAGCTATCTGCAAGGTTAATTCGATTTCCATTGAGGATTGCTCATCCATTCGAAGCGACTTGTTCTTCGATTAGGATTGCCTTCAATTCGAACCTATTCGGGTAAGTTACATACATGGATATGCTCGATTAGCATGGGAACAAAAGCCCCATGGTTAATTTGGTTATCATCATCGTTTAGATGATCAATTTGGTTCGAATCTAAACTAGGGTTCTTGAGGTTTGGGGAACTTTCTTTAATCGGGTTATAATATATAGAAACCAGTACATAACGCGGTTGAGAGCCTTAGTTCACTGGTTAACCATCCCCATCCCAACCTAGAGGTCCCGGGTTCGAACCCGGGCACCCTCTGTTTTTTTAAAAGGTCCTTTTTTAGCCTTTAATTAATTATAAAAAAATATTAAATATAAAAATAACTTTCACAAACTCTTAATATTTTTTAAAATCATCTAAACCTTTTCTGTAAATTATTTCTTGAAAAAAAACATTTTTTTTTTAAATTTTATTATAAAAACTATTTACAAACATTTTAACTAAATATCTTTATAAAAATAGATTTGTATGATAAGTTCAAATTATTACATTATTAGAACCTTATGTTTTCCTTGAGTAGAGATTATAATGAAAATTATTGAATTCAAATATATCTTTATAGCTAATTACGCAAGTTATTTACAAAGGATTTAATTCCTTTAAAATCTTATAATAGTATTTTCTTTTATCAAATAAATCATAAACAACAGTTCACTAATTTTGTTATAACCCCCCCCCCCCCCAATTCATATTGGAACCCTAGTTTTTGCTATATCGTTAACCATATTATTGACCTAAATCTTATAATATATATATAGGTGCCTTGTGACGTTCATCTTGGAACGACGTTTATTATTGTTCTTATTAATCTTCTTAATATACTTATTGATCATGTGAGTTTCCTTGCCCCTTTTTTATATTTTTCACACTATTTTGGGGTGAAGCATGATACATATACATTACACACTTGTAAACGTTTAGACTTGTAAAGTACTTGCAATTCATCTTTATATTTGTCATGGTTATTTGTGTGTTGTAAGTGTTTATATGAGATACATAGTTTGTTTACAATCATTAACTATTGCTAGCCTGATGACGTCTTAGATCTTTGGGCCTGACAAGCCTATTTGGTGCTAAAGTCGAGGTATTGCCGACTCCTGATGACGTATGCTTGTTCATCATGGGAACCAAATACACTTAGCCAATCTTTTATACTTGTAATCAAGTCGAGGTTTGGTTGTAACGATATGTGTTCTATAACCTTACTTGCTTATGACCTATGACATGAATTGCTACTTGTAACTTAATATTATGTATGAAAACCTTGGAAACTCACCAACTATTTGTAGTTGACCTTTTATTTTTATCATGTTTCAGGAAATCCCCAAGTTTAAAGTGGACTTTTGAAGCTTGCAATAAAACTAGGACTTGGACCTAGTTTATAATTAAAATGTTATGTTATATTTTGATTTATGTTTGAACTTATTTCATGTTTGATACTTATGATTGTACTTCCTTTTGAAACTTATAATTTAAATATTTATATTTAATTATAGCGATATGTGGTTGTGAACAATCTTAACCCTCACATCTCGACGTTTCCATCGTCAAGGTTGGGGTGTGACACATAACACTCAAACAATCACAAACCTATATAATCAAGTCAATATGCGTTAAACAACTCATTAATGAAATATTAAACATTATAAACACAACCCAACATTTTGTATTTCATTAAGTAGCCAATAATTACATAAGTGTAAGACATATTACATTCAGATGAAGGTCTAGGTACATATATGTGTCAACAGATTGTAAACAAAATATATATCTCATATAAGACTTACAATAACACAAATAACCAAGACAAAAAGGTAAAGATGAATTTCATGTGTATTTACAAGTATCAAGAGGTTTACAAGTGTAATTTTATAAGGTTAACATGTTTCACACCAAAAGGTGTGAAAATAAAGTAAAAAAGGGCATAGAGAACACATGGAAAACTCACAAGTATAGTGATGGTTGTAGAGTACATAAGAAAGCTTGGATGTCAAGAGTCAAATGTGATGTCCTAAATAAAAAAAAACAATAACTTGAGTTTGGAATTCATTACAAGAAGTTGGGGCGTTTAGAGAATGCTAAAAAATGAAAGGTAGATTGAGAAAGTGTCACACCCCGAATACCGCAGCGGAAGGTCGCGTGACGTGGTGGTAACGGAAGTTGGAGTTGACCCAACTTTTATAGTCAAACATACTCAAGATAACGATAGTCCTAAAAATCATATATTATTATCATAAAAGTATTTTGTTAAACAACGTTAAACATTTCGGTAGTAACACATAATCCTGTTTTTATTACATGAACCTAACTTTATTTAAAGACGTTTGAAACGTTTGACCCTCCAAAGACAAAGTTCCGGAAAATCCATATTGAGCTCACCTATAACCCTGAAAAGCATGAAGAGTAATAAATTCAACATAAAGTTGGTGAGCTTTCGGGGTTTATAGTTTCGCAAACAATCATTTTGAAATAATATGATGAAACAAGGCATAATATATTCCACATAGACTAGCTAGGTACTATGATAATTTAGGTCATAAGCCCATAATCAAACCAAGGAACACGTCGTTGCCCCACAACTATCCAGACATATAAACTCTCTCGTCACAACCTGACCAGCGCGACTGGTCGCGAGAGCGAGCCATTCTAACCGATAGATCTACCAATATATCCTGCGGCCTCACCCCTGAGGTAATGATTATAGGGGGATTTAGGGCTCAATAGTATATATATCCATACTACTGACCCGAACTTATACCCTCATATTATATATTATCCTGTTTAACCCATCATATATTAAAGTATTGTTCCATGCTTTTCCCCCCAAAACAGTAAAAATAATATTTAAAACGGGGCCGAAGAACTCACCTTGAGTGTGATTAATGAAACGAACCAACGTGCTAGGCTTTTTGATAATGAAACCCTAATCATGAGCATTATGGTCAATACATAATGATTTGTGCTTACGAATGCATTTCACCATTTTATTTGGTTGTTTTAAAATGGCATGTTCTAAGAAATGTATATTTTTGTAAATTTTTAATAAACTATTATTTTTCCTTATTAGGGTTACATATCCTCTCACTATTACTTATACTTTGCTCATATACTAAATGTCTTATGTCTTTATTATTCTATTTATGAATCTCGCGTTATAACTAGTGATTTTCTTATCTATGTGTCTTATGTTATAAAACTATAATTTTCCAAACATATATATATATATATATATATATACATATTATTAGTCATGAATTAAAAAATATATATTTTATCTTTTGTTCCATATGTATATATATTATAAATCCTACTAGTCGTGAGTTGTCCAAATTATTATTTTTAGTTTTATATAAATATATTTTATAAGGTCTTGGAGTCTCGTTTGATGTCTTAGTCAAGTTTGTTAGTCATGGTGTTCTTTGGTCTTTTGTTGATCTTAACCACAATTCCTAGACTCAAAGTTTATTAGTAGACTTTTATCTTATGAAGTCCTTCAATTGTGTCCAAGTATCTTTACTTTAACTTAGTCATTTTTTAATATTATTTTCTTATCTGTCACCCAAAATCTTTAACCTAGTTATTATTCTAAGTTGCCATATTAGCAATAACCCTCATCCAATAAACTTTACCTAATGTTCTTACCAAAACTCAAAATTCGTCATTCTTCCAACCTATATGATTATACATACATACATACATGATATTTACCTACATACATGCATTTTACCACCTAGATCCCTTATGTAACATAATTTCATCACTAATCATCCTTTAACAATCCATTTTCAGTTTCATCAAACCATTATAGGAACCATTTTGTATACAAACTCATCAAAACACCATTTCATATAATCCTTAATGGGTGAACTAGGGTTCATCAAGATCCTTATCTTGATCATCCATGCATGAACATATATACACATCTAATCTAATATACCTTTGATGACACTAGATGGAACTCTTAACACAATGCAAGCACGATCCTCGATTCTTCGATGAACACCTGGGGTTCTATACCAAGTTCCAAACTAGAGTTCCTTAGTGGAAATGCAAGTGAAGGTCACTATTGGTGGTGTTAGCGGTTACTGAAAGAGAAAAGGGAGGGGGTTTCAAGTTGGCGACGGGTGTTGGTGACGGCGGTGGTGGTGTCGGGTGTTGGTGGTGATGATGGTGGTGTCGGGTGTAGGCGGTGGTGATGTCGGGTGTTGGTGGTGATGATGGTGGTGTCGGGTGTAGGTGATGGCGGTGGTGGTGTCGGGTGTAGGTGATGGCGGTGGTGATGTCGGGTGTGAGTGGTGGTCCCGGTGTGTCGGGTGTGGAGGTGGTGGTCGCGGCGGTGGATGGTGTCGGGTGTGGAGGTGGTGGTCGCGACGGTGGATGTGTCGGGTGTAGGTGATGGCGGTGGTGATGTCGGGTGTGAGTGGTGGTGCCGGTGGTGTCGGGTGTGGAGGTGGTGGTCGCGGCGGTGGATGGTGTCGGGTGTGGAGGTGGTGGTCGCGGCGGTGGATGGTGTCGGGTGTGGGGGTGGTCGCGGCGGTAGGTGGTGAAGGTGGCGACGGGCGGGAGGTCGCCGGCGGCGGGAGGTCGCCGGCGGAGAGGGGGCGGCCGATGGGGAGGTGGGGTGATGGTATGTGTGTGTGTGGAAGATGGAGAGAGTTTGAGGAGATGAAGAGTTGTGTGTGTGTAGAAGATAGTTTTAACATGTTTTGAAGGGTGTGTTATCTTGCATGCAAGACTTCATAATCCTCCTAGGATTTGCTAGAATTATTAATTTATTATTATTATTATTATTATTATTATTATTATTATTATTATTGTTATTGTTATTATTATTATTATTCAAGCAATTGTTAGATAATTACAAGGTTTGTTAAAACGTTAATGCAGGGTTTTTGTTTAATGAGACATAATAATTAAATAATCTTAAATTTATTATTTCGAATGGTTTCGAGTGTTGACCTGATTTGACCGGGTGTCACAGAAAGGATTATTGAGAAAGGATTATTGCATCAATTTTAGATTCTGGACAAAATGTTTGGTATGTGTTTGAACAGGTTTTAAAAATAGAAAATGGTTTCATAAAATTATAAAAATTTATACTTGACTAGTTCAAAGTCTCCCGGACAACTTTTATTCAGAAACAATTTTATGAAAAGATCTTAAATAGGTCAAACAAGCAGCACAAGACAGAAGGTGCTGAAATGCGCACTTATCTTGTGAAGGCTATTGTTGAGTCATCCGATTGAGTTTGAAGACGTATAAACTGTCGTTGAAAAGGTAATTCAATGAAATTAATATTGGAGTCTGAGTTTACCCAAATTTAGTTTTTATAATCAAGTTATGATCGGTTGAAGTAAGATAATATTCTGCCAGAATTGTAGTAAGACACTTATGTGCACTTTAAAATCGTTAAAGCATGAAAACGGGTAGAACAATTTATTATGTCAATATATGATATATTAGTCTTTATTTGAGTTATGAAAATATTATAAGCTTTGGTATAGCCATCATTTAGAACAATAATCTTGTAGAATAACCGAATGCGACGGCATAGTCGTCCATATGCAAACGGGATTCTTTGTTTATGTTAGTGTGTTGTAAGCTTGATTTAGGAATGTTAGTGGTTGTTATAAGGTTAGTGATTATTAAAATGTTAATGATCAAATTATAATGATTAAAATAAAAAGAGATTTGGTAGAAGAAAGAACAATAGTAAGAACATAAAGTCATGAGAAAATTGGATGTTAGGATGATTGAAATGTATAATATAAAAGCAATAAAAGATTACCTTAGTATTAAGATTTTTTAAAATCTCTTGTAAAATAAAATTCTTCAAATTATTCATAACCAATAGATGAAATAAATATATGAGAGTGAGATTTTTAAAGAATGACAAATGAAAAGTGAGGCCTAAGCCTTGCTTTTATACTTGAGGTTAGGAGGAGGATGAATGGTGTTAATGGTGATTTATAAATCTTTTAAAAGGGGGTTATGATTGAATTAAAATAAAAATAAAATAAATAATTTAAATAAATAAAGAAAATAATTATAATTTAAATTTGAAGACTCTAATTTTAACAACTTTTTTATAAAATATTTATAGACTTTATAAAACCAATTTGAATAATCAATCAAATTATTTATTTGTTAATCTTTATAACTTTTATAAAATTTGTAAACTTTATAATTTGATTATTTATTTTCAGTATTTAATATTCATAATTACTAATAAAACTTTATAAGTTTATTAAAATTCATTTATAACTTTATAAGTTATAATAAGTCTTTTCCATTTAGTTATTTATTGTAACATGATTAATAAAATTTTTAATTTTATACAAAAAGAATTATTTATCAATCAATTAGTTGATTACTTATTTAATGTATTTGATCTATTTATTAAGTAAATTAATAATGGAAGCTTAAAATGAGTTCGGGTTTGGGTTTTAACTTGGAAAAATGGCGGATGTTACAACAAAGGCTGAGGCAATAGTATGGCTAGTAAAGGTGGATGGTAAGGCAATAAAGTGTTCATATTTTGACAGCCGATCAACGACCACCATAATAACAGTCTTACTGTTGAATTGGGAAGACGGGTGATAAAATCCATAGCAATATCTTCAAATACGACGGTCGGAATTGGTAGGGGTTGCAATAAGCCACTAGGGGAAAGGAAGGATGGTTTGGTTTGTTGACACACCTGACCGTGAGCAACATAGTCTTTGACATCAGCTTTCATCTGTTTCTAGTAAAATGTGGCGGATAAAAGTTGGTATGTGCGAGTAACCTCGGCATGGCCCCCCACTAGTGATGAGTGGAATTCAAAAAGTAATAGGTGGCGGAGAGCGGAATCTGGTGGAACCACTAGATGACCTTTATAGAGGAGCAATTCGTCCTTAACAAAAACTCAGGGGTCTGGTGTGGGTCGGCCAGGATACGATGAATCCGGGTTGTCATGTCGGAGTCTGCCAAACAGCAGCAGCTAAATCCTGTAATAAATAAAGAATAGGGGAGGAAATGGCCAAAAGTTAACCGGACGGCAGACGTGATAGTGCATCAGCAACACTATTTTGTTTTCTCGGACGATAAGCGATGTCAAAATCATATCCCAACAGTTTTCCTAGCCACTTCTGTTGTTCGGAGTCTGAATAACTTGGTCTTGAAGATGCCGTAATGACTGTTGATCACTAATGATGGTGAATTTGTGGCCCAACAAAGATTGCCGCCATTTGGCTATGGCTTGAGTGATAGCATACATCTCTCGGTGGTACGTCGAGGCTTGTTGCATGCGTGGGCAAAGTTTCTTGCTATAGTAAGCCAACGGATGATTACCTTGGGACAGAACAACCCTATTTCCAACCCGGAGGCGTCGGTTTCGATGGTAAAAGGCTGAGAAATATCTAGAAGAGCAAGCACGGGTGTGGAACTCAGTAGTTGTTTGAGTTGGTTAAAGGCTTGGGAGGTTTGTTCAGTCCAACAGAAGGCATCTCTCCGTAATAAATCCGTGAGGGGTCCTGCAATAGAGGAGTAATTCTTGATAAACTGGCGATAATAGCCGGCAATACCCAAGAAACTACGAACATGCTTCACGGTTGTGGGAACGGGCCATTGGAGAATAGTAGTGATTTTATCTGGATCAACCGCCACCCCAGTGGAAGATATTACATGCCCCAGATAAGCGACCTGAGTTTGCCCAAATGTACATTTAGACAGCTTAGCAACTAAATTATGATCCAACAATAATTGCAATGTGAGAGTAATGCGATGAAGATGGTCAACCCAGTTTTGATGTAAATCAGAATGTCGTCAAAGAAAACTAATACAAAGCACCGTAAAAGGGTCGAAACATATCTCATTAGGTGTTGAAAGGTGGAGGATGCGTTAGTAAGCCCGAAAGGCATTACTAAAATTTGTAATGATCGTCATGGGTGCGGAAGGTTGTTTTCATAGTGTCCCCGTGAGCAATTCGAATTTGATGATAACCGGCCAGGAGATCAAGTTTAGAGAAATAGCGGGCACCATGTAATTCATCGAACAACTCGTCAGTGGATGGAATAGGAAAACGATCTTTAACGGTAATAGCGTTCAAGGCTCGATAATCAACGGAAAAACACCATGTGCCATCTTTTTTCGAACCAATAGTACCAGGGAAGAGAAAGCACTTGTGCTAGGTCGGATAATACCTTGTTGCAGCATCTCGGCTACCAACCTCTTGATTTCCTATTTCTGAAAGTGTGGATATCGATACGGACGAACCGACACCGGTTGGCTGTCTTGCAGTAAAGCAATGTGATGATCCTGAGAGCGAGGAGGGGGTAAACTGTTGGGTGCACGAAAGAAAGTGCAAAGTGATCCAACAAGGCTTGTAACTCCGGTGGGTAAGTTGGTGGCGGTGAGTCGGGAGAGACTAATGTCAGTTGATACATTTGGTCGATACTAGCATGATGGAGTAAACGTTGAAACCCATGAAACTAAATAACCTAAGCACTAGGGCATCATGTTTCCAAGTAATGCATTGCCCCGACATGGAAAACTCAAAAGTAGATTTGGAATAATCCGTAATAACCGGTCCCAATGTAACATCCGTCAATTTCAAAATTGTGAAACCAAACCCGAACTTACTTTAAACTTTCATACGATGGAAATTTTAATATATAAAATTTTTATTATTTATTTTATTGAATCAAACGCGTTAAATGTGCAATTTAAACAAATTGAAAATTATTTTATTCATTTTATCATTTAAACAAAGAATAATAATTTATTTATTTTATAAATAAATCTTTTTTATAAAATATAAATCTGTATTATATTTTACAATAAATAACTAAATGGAAAAGATTTATTAAAACTTATAAAGTTATAAAATGAATTTTAATAAACTTATAAAGTTACAAGTCTTATAAAGTTATAAAGATTTTATAAGAAAATAAATTGTAATTATTCTTTTATCTATTTTTTATTTAATCTTATTTTATTTCAAAATCATAACCCCCTTTTAAAAGACTTATAAATTACCATTAACACCATTCATAACTCCTCCTAACCTCAAGTATAAAAACAAGGCTTAGGCCTCATTTTTTATTTGCTCATTCTCTAAAAATCTCACTATCATCTCTTTCTTTCATCCATTGGTTATGATCAATTTGAAGAATTTTATTTACAAGAAATTTCAAGAATTCTTAATACTAAGGTAATCTTTTATTGCTTTTATATTATACATTTTAATCATCCTAATATCCAATTGTTCTTATGACTTTATGTTCTTACTATTGTTCTTTCTTCTACCAAATCTTTTTCTATTTTAATCATCATCATTTGATCATTAACATTTTAATAATCACTAACCTTATAACAACCACTAACATTCCTAAATCAAGCTTACAACACACTAACATAAACAAAGAATATCATTTGCATATGGACGGCTATGCCGCCGCATTCGGTTATTTCACAAGATTATTGTTCTAAATGATGGTTATGCCAAAGTCTTAGAATATTATTATAACTCAAATGAAGACTAATATACCATATATTGACATAATAAAATATTATAACCCGTTTCATGCTTTAATGTTTTTAAAAGTGCACATAAGTGCCTTACTATAATTCTAGCAGAATATAATCTTACTTCAACCAACCATAACTTGAGCATAACAAACTAAATTTGAGTAAACTCAGACTCCAATGTTAAGTTTATTGAATTAACTTTTCAATGACAGTTATACGTCTTCAAACTCAATCGCACGACTCAACAATAGCCTTCACAAAATAAGTGCGCATCTCAGCACCTTCTGTCTTGTGCTGCTTGTTTGACCTATTAAGGATCTTTTCATAAAAATGTTTCTGAATGAAAGTTATTCTGGAGACTTTGAACTAGTCAAGTATAAATTTTTATAATTTTATGAAACCATTTGCTATTTATAAAATCTGTTTAAAAACATACCAACCATTCTGTCCAAAATCTAAAATTGATGCAATAATCATTCTTCAATCTACCTTTCGTTTTTAGCATTCTTTAAACGTTCTAATTTCTTGTAATGAATTCCAAACTCAAGTATTGTTCTTTTTATCATTTAGGATATCACCTTTGACTCTTGACATTCAAGTTTTCTTATGTACTCTACAACCACCACTATACTTGTGAGTTTTCCATGTGAGTATTTCTATACCCCTTTTTCATATTTTCACACTTTGGGGTGAAACATGTTATCTTATAATCGTTGCACTTGTAAAACATTTGATTCTTGTAAACTTATGGCAATTCACTTGTATATTGTGGTTAGTTGATCTTTGTAGCTACCATGTAATGTCGATTATATGTACAATCATAACTATTGCTAGCCTGGCGACGTCATAGATCTATGGGCCTAACAAGCCTGCTTGGTTGATCCAAGTACACTTAGCTAATTGTATATACTTGTAAACTTTTGAGACTTGTAAAACTGTCAATGTTTGATTGTGCATTCTGTCTTACATCCCTAGTTACTTTGTTCACTAATCTATGACATGAATTGCCATCTTTTATATATTTATGTATTGAAAATTATGGAAATCTCACCAACATTATTGTTGACCTTTTATTTTTAACATGTTTCAGGTTTAATACTTGAGGTTTCTTTTCGTGCTTATATAAGACTTGGACCTAGTTTAACTAAATATGTTATTTCTTTGTTGGAAGCTTTTGTATTGTATGGACTTATTTGTCTTGTAATGTTCAATAATTAATGATATTTAATATTATTTCAACTTAATTAGTTCCATGTGCTATGAACAATCGTCTCCCACTCATCTGCCCCGATGATTCCGCCGTCGGTCGGGGTGTGACAGATTGGTATCAGAGCCATGGTTATAGGGAATTAGGTTATTAGAAATGAAATGACCTAGACTATAACTAAGTACCCTTACACATGAGTCCTCTCATGTATTTTATATTCTTAGATAGGTATTTATGTGCCTTATGTGTTTATACTTGATTATGTAATTATATGCCTTATGTGTTTATGCTTATACCTTGAATCTTATCAATGCATACACGTATCTTAAATCATATTCTAAGGTCTTATGCGCCTAAATCAAATGGTTTCAAAATGATCTTTGAATTGTTATTCGTGATTTTCAAGTCTCGTCAAAGTTTGTGTCCTACAACTTGAAACATGTAATGCTGGAAGAGCGCGATGCATGTATCTCGAGGTGTTCTGTCTAGGAAAGGTATTCATATAAATCCAAATCAACCGATGGATCCATTTACCTTACCTGGGAACCCTTGGGGTGAATGTCCGCTTATAGGTACGCATGTCTTCATTAACGTTGTAGTTTACCTAATACTTTGATAAGTCAACGTAATGCTTTGGTTTGTAACTGAATGTTACACTCAAAACACCTTGTTATTTTAAATTGCCTTATCTTTGATCTTGTCTTTTGGATCTTAAAACTCACTACCCGATTCTCTTAACGACCCTTAATAATCTTTTTTTTGAATGTCTTCCCTTCTAAACCGCACTTATTCTGAAACCTCATCTCAATGTTACTTTTATTCTGAACTGAACCATTAATCTTAACAAACACGATTCACGTATCAAATTCAACTAATGCAACTTTGAAACCTCAATGACATAAGTAAACAAGAATAAATCATCTAGAACCCTGTTAAAGTTATTTGCTTGAGAAGCTCCTATGAATTCATATCCCATCCAAAGTGTCCTAAATATATTTCTCATGCTCGTTAAGCTAAGTCTCGTGTTAATCTAAAACCTGGTGTTGTGTCAAAACCTTCCTAATCGTCTTGAACCGCTTGACATGTAAAAGCCTATCAATTGAAATTCTAAATTAATAATCTCGCACCCTTTTGCCAAGAAACACATGAAATCATGAATTATGAAATTTAATAAACTTAAGCATAGCAAAACATCATAATTAAATTTATTGAATTAAGGCTCTCAAGAGTTCACTTGCGAACGTGAAAGGAAATCCAAGTCTCCTCATATCCTCGAAATTTGTCTTCTCGAGATTAAATTTCGGGACAGAATTTTTTAAAGTATGGGAGACCGTAACATCTGTCGAATTTCAAAATTGTGAAACCAAACCCGAACTTACTTTAAACTTTCATAGGATGGAAATTTTAATATATAAAATTTTTATTATTTATTTTATTGAATCAAACGCGTTAAATGTGCAATTTAAACAATATTGAAAATTGTTTTATTCATTTTATCATTTAAACAAAGAATAATAATTTATTTATTTTATAAATAAATCTTTTTCATAAAAATATAAATCTTTATTTATCATTTTACAATAAATAACTAATGGAAAAGACTTATTAAAACTTATAAAGTTATAAAATGAATTTTAATAAACTTATAAAGTTACAAGTCTTATAAAGTTATAAAGATTTTATAAGAAAATAAATTGTAATTATTCTTTTATCTATTTTTTATTTAATCTTATATTTATTTCAAAATCATAACCCCCTTTTAAAAGACTTATAAATTACCATTAACACCATTCATAACCTTCTCCTAACCTCAATTATAAAAGCAAGGCTTAGGCCTCGTGACACCCTACACATATCCCACATCGGCCGTGGACAGGAGAGATTCCTGGTTCATAAGGAATGTCTGGCCTTTAACATCAACAACGCGTTTTGGGCGTATTGGCTGTGGATGAGAGGAGAACTCCATAGTTAAGCATGCTCAGGTGGGAGCAGTCCAGGGATGGGTGACTTCCCTGAGAAGTTTTCACCTAGGCAACTAAAAGCAAATCCGTGAGCTCCTCGTGGGCAAAGCGGACAATATTGTTGGTGTGAGGTGTCGGGTGTTATAGAATGGTATCAGAGTCACTCCTGTGTCGTTCGGGATGTGGGACATACCTCACCAAGGATGGTGACTTCTCGGGCTCATCGAGGACGATGAGTCCAAACAGGGAGTGCTTGTGACACCCTACACATATCCCACATCGGTCGTGGATAGGAGAGATTCCTGGTTCATAATGAATGTCTGGCCTATAACATCAACAACGCGTTTTGGGCGTATTGGCTGTGGATGAGAGGAGAACTCCATAGTTAAGTGTGCTCAGGTGGGAGCAATCCAGGGATGGGTGACCTCCTTGGGAAGTTTTCACCCGGGCAACCAAAAGTAAATTCGTGAGCTCCTCGTGGGCAAAGCAGACAATATTGTTGGTGTGAGGGGTCGGGTGTTACAGAATGTATCAGAGCCCATAACTATAGGGATTCAAAGAGTATTGGTTACCAATCAACCTCACCAAGGATGGTGACTTCTCGGGCTCATCGAGGACGATGAGTCCAAAGACAGGGGGTGCTTGTGACACCCTACACATATCCTACATCGGCCGTGGACAGGAGAGATTCCTGGTTCTTAAGAAATGTCTGGCCTCTAATATCAACAACGCGTTTTGGGCGTATGGCTGTGGATGAGAGGAGAACTCCACAGTTAAGCGTGCTTAGGTGGGAGCAATCCAGGGATGGGTGACCTCCATGGAAAGTTTTCACTCGGGCAACCAAAAGCAAATCAGTGCGCTCCTCGTGGGCAAAACGGACAATATTGTTGATGCAAGGGGCCGGGTGTGACAGATTGGTATCAGAGCCCATAACTATAGGGATCTAGGTTATTAGAAATGGTGACCTAGACTATAGTGTGCATGAACCTTATAGAATTATAATTCTATCTTGTAAATTATATAGTTTGCATGCTACATAATGCTATGCCTTCTTATGTGCAATTTGATGCCTTAGTATAGGATTGCCTAAATATTGTTACCTGTCTCCCTAAACATAACTTTGACTATTTGACTCTCCCCGAACATGAAACTTCTTAATCTTATTCTCGACGACACGTGGAATCTTATGCCTATGCTTATGACTTGGATCTTTAGACATTATGTCTAATCTATATAAATCTCATCAAAGTTTTGATTCCATGAACCTAAGAAATATTGTGTGACACATAGACACCTGTATCCTGGATTTCCTGGCAAAAGGCCTTCGGGCTAAGGCAAGCATTTCGCATAATCCTAGGGGACTAGTCATGCTTACCTGGGGATTTGTGGGATGAGTGATAAACTATGGTCAATATACACAAGTTTCTAAGGCAATTGGGTCAAGTCACCTTGACGTGTCAACGTTTCCAAATGGTAATGCGTTACCCAATGGAATCATTCTGTGTGCCTTACAACCCTTAGCTTGTCCTTGTCTAAACTATTATCCTTTGTTATCCTCATTCCTGTAACTAACTCATTTTTGTATATCCAGCATGTCTCGTCACCATGGAAAGCGTGGAAGTTCCTACCGTAAACTAGCTGCAATGATCACCCAGCAAATGGCTGCCGTCATCCCGACTATGGTTGCTGAACTTAATAGCACCCTCATGTTTTATTTTTAAGGCTTTTTAGCCTAAAAGCCAATTTCAGAAAAATTTATAATAAATATAAAAATTATTATTATAAATTTCAAATATTTTTAAAGGACAACAAATATTTTCTGCAAATTTTTTTAGGTTAAATAAATATACATATCTTGTTAATAAAACATTTTAACGAGGTTTGTTTTTAATAAATTCTTAAATGGATTACATAAAAATCAATAAATTATTATTGGTCCCAAACGTTCTATTCAATTTAAATTACTTGAATCGTAATTATTTCTTTTAGCTATAAAACTTTGGCCAAACTTTACATAAGGATCTTTCAAATTATTACAAATGTTTCTTTTTATATTTTTGTATGAAATATAAATATATATTTTTAAGGAAATATGAATGAATTCCAATTGTTAAATGTAATTATTTGACAAGCACCAAATTCACTTAAAACCCTAAATCTCGTTTAACCATTAAACTTATTATAACTACACTTAAAACTTGTAAATATAAATATTCTTAGGTATTTCGTGAAGGTTTACATGGGAATGTTGCTTATTATTCTTATTAGTCGTCACACATATACTTATTGATCATGTGAGTATTTCTATACCCTTTTTTTATATTTTTACACTTTTGGGGTGAAACATGTTACATTATAAACTTTGCACTTGTAAATAAGTTTGACTCTTGTAAACTTATGGCTTTTCACATGTATGTTGTGGTTAGTTGAACTTTGTAGCTACCATGTAATGTCGAATATATGTACAATCATTAACTATTGCTAGCCTAGCGAAGTCATAGATCTATGGGCTAGACAAGCCTGCTTGGTTGATCCAAGTACACTTAGCTAATCGTATATACTTTTAAACGTTTGAGACTTGTAAAACTTTGTTGAGGTTTGATTGTGCATTTCTGTCTTACGTCCCTAGTTTACTTTGTTCTCTAACTTACAACATGAATTGCCATCTTTTATATACTTATGTATCGAAAACTACGGAAATCTCACCAACATTATTGTTGACATTTTATTTTTAACATGTTTCTAGAAATACTCAAGCTTGATTTCTACTCTTTGAAGCTTACACATCTAGGAATGGACCTAGTTAAATAAAGGAAATAAAATGACTTGTTACATCTTATGTTATGCTTATAATTCTTTGAGACTTATGATTGTAATGGTACAATTGGAACTTATGTTTAATATATATTGGGTTATTAATAGCGTTATGTGGCTGTGAACGATCTTAACCCTCACACCTTGACGTTTCCGCCGTCAAGGTTGGGGTGTGACAGATTGGTATCAGAGCCACTCGTGTGTCGTTCGGGGTGTGGGACATACCTCACCAAGGATGGTGACTTCTCGGGCTCATCGAGGACGATGAGTCCAAACAGGGGGAGCTTGTGACACCCTACACATATCCCACATCGGCCGTGAACAGGAGAGATTCCTGGTTCATAAGAAATGTCTGGCCTTTAACATCAACAACGCGTTTTGGGCGTATTGGCTGTGGATAAGAGGAGAATTCCATTGTTAAGCGTGCTCAGGTGGGAGCAATCCAGGGATGGGTGACCTCCCTGGGAAGTTTTCACCGAGCAACCAAAAGCAAATCCGTGAGCTCCTCGTGGGCAAAGCGGACAATATTGTTGATGTGAGGGTCAGGCTCATCGAGTATGATGAGTCCAAACAGGGGGTGCTTGTGACACGCTACACATATCCCACATCGGTCATGGACAGGAGAGAACCTGGTTCATAAGGAATGTCTGGCCTCTAACATCAACAACGCATTTTGGGCGTATTAGCTGTGGATGAGAGTAGAACTCCACAGTTAAGCATGCTCAGGTGGGAGCAATCCAGGGTGGGTGACCTCCTGGGAAGTTTTTAGCCGAGTAACCAAAAGCAAATCCGTGAGCTCCCTGTGGGCAAAGCGGACAATATTGTTGATGCGACAGGCCGAGTGTTACACCCAAGGTGGTTAACCACGACACACCAAGAACCATATCCCAACCATGCAGAGGTAAGATATAGAAATCGACCAAAATAGAATGACCTTGAATTTCCAATTCAACTACTCGAGCTAAACCTGAATACGGTAGACGTTCACCACTACCCACCAAAACTATAAATGGTTCAATTGATTCAATAGGGAAATTGAGGAATTTGGCAATTCTAGTCTGCACAAAACAATGTGTACTACCCCTATCCTATAGTACTTGAACGGACTTACCGTGGACTGTACCCGTAAATCGTAAGGTAGTTGAAGAACACCCTCCGGATAGTGCATTATACGAGATGGCAAACTGGGTTTGAACTTCTTCCATTTGTAATTTGTCAGCTAAGAAAGAATCCTCACTTGTCGTAGGGGCTGGAGCAATAGTGCCCCTGGGATCCGGGGAATCGTCATCAAAGAACAACTGAGGAGTGGATTTACATTTATGATCCCAAGTATATTTGTCATTGCAACGATAACAAAGCCCTTAGGCTCGTTTCTGAGTAATTTCCGTTAGAGTGAGGCGGCGGAAGCGAATTGGGGAAGCGGGTTATGGAGAAGGAAAAGATTTGGTCGGAACAGGATTGGATGGCAACGTGGGTAACGCCAGAGACCTGGGGTTAGGTAATAAAGGTTTGGAGGAGCCCAAAGTAACGCGACCCTATTCGCGTTCCAATTGGATCCGATTCTCATGGAGTTGGGCCTTATCCATAGCATCCTCTACGGTGCTGGGTTGATGGCAGATCACCGCCTGTTTAATATCGGCGCGTAACCCCGAAATCCAGCAGCTGACCAAAAACTCTACCGGTAAGGGCATCGTGCGATTGGAAATAGCTTCAAACCGGGAACGATAATCCGCCACCGTCGAAGTTTGAACCAATTTTGATAATAAACTTTCAGGGGCCTCCGCATCCAAAGAACAAAAACGTTTTGTCAAGGCTGTGGTGAACACTTCCCATGAAGAAATTTTATTATGCCGTTGAAGCTAATCAAACCAATCGGTTGCCGCATCGTCGAGGTAGAAGGAAGCAATGGTGAGACACTTCATCTCGGGAATCTTATAAAAGGTAAAATAAAGATTGGCTTGGGCAATCCATCGTTCCGGATGTTCACTGTTGAAGCGGGCCAAATACACCGGTGCGGTTTGTGACGACCCAGAACACCAGGGGTGTTGCCGGACGAGGAACCATCGGATTTCACAACAACAGGTTTCTTCCCGAAGCAAACATCAGAACGCTTAATCAATTCGTGTATTGAAGATTACGGGGCAGAAATTGCTTGAACAACCCCATCGAGATCCTGGCGCATGGTCTTCTGGTCTTCCTGAACACCTTTGATAGATTCTTCCATGATACGAGTACGAGTACTTCCCGCCATCGATGCAGAAGGTCAATGAAAACACCAATTTGTTGTGAATTAAACCAATAAGAGAACTTCTAGTGATATTGAAATGAGATGAGAAAACAGAGAGTAGAAGAAGGATGGGAATAGAGAATGTGATCTAAGATCTTAACCAATTTCCTACCCAATGATCACATCATAATTACATTAAATAGAATGGTGTAACTAATTCTGTTATGGGATTGTTGATATGGCTCCCAAAACATGGTCCTTCAATTTTTTTCGGTTGTATTTTTGCTCTTTCACTCCTCCTTGTTTGATATGGATTCATAACCAGTACCTCATTTCTCACTGTTTGGTTAGTTGGGCTCATAACATATAAAATATGAGATTTGAAGATTTTTTAAAAAATATAAGATAAATTTAAAGGACTAGATAAACTATAAATATGATAATAAGGAACCTGAGTTTAAATGTTTTAATATTTGAGTAACCATAGAAATGATATTCGTTGCAATAGCAAATAAAAGGTTATATTGACATTACTGAAACTGACGCTTATAAAAAAGGAGAGAGAATCACGTGGCCAAAACAAAACATTCTTTATTAGTTATTTTGTTGATAGAAAAGAAAATGAATCATATTTTTAAAAAAGAATTGAAATTTGAAAATGAGTTAAGTTATAGGGAAGTTTGGACCAGTGGGTGACCAATGGCGAGCATATGACCCAAATCCTCGTGCCAATGGTTTGCATGTGGCCCAATAACGACAAACCAATGGCGGATCATTTTTATTTGTGTCGTCTTTTATGCACCAAACAACCAACGTCTATTCTTTTTTTAATATTTCTTAGTTGGTGACACAGACACAGCCATCTTGAAATGAAAAGATACTTATCTTGAAATTCTTGATATCTGCATCCACTTTTATTATAAAAATGGTGCAAATCAAACGTTAATGAAACATATTTGATTTCTTCTCCTCAAACCTCTGTTTTTCTGCATTGATCAAAAGATATGTTACTTTCTTTCCTTGCTTTTATCTAATCAATCAGCCAGTCATTATAATTTGTTCTGGATTTTTTCCTTTTTTTCTTTTTGGATGATTATTTCATGGTTAATGATGATAATAAATAAGTTGAGATATGTAGAATGTGAGTATGTTTTTGAAAGGTCTATCTTGTTAATTTTTCAAATAGAAATGTTAATTATGAATTTTTATACTTTATTGATTTGATTGAACAACATAAAAGTTCTTTGAATAAAATAAAAATTAGCAATTTGCGAAGTTATTGTTTGATTAAAGAATCATTGGGTTAAAGTCCTGTGAACTAAAAGTAAGTTTGTTTAAGTAAAGGTGAGTTTTTTTTGTTTTTATTTAAAACAACTTAATTAATTACTTTGGTAGAAACAAACTATAATATCTAGTTTGATTTAGCAAGTGAACTGAAGAAAGTTTATATCAAAGATGAGTAGAAGGACAATTGTCCAGGGGATGAGTTTGAAGAAGTTGCTAAAGCATGAGGTGAATAAAGTTGAGAGATTACAGATATTTAAAAAGGTTGTTGAGGTAGTTGATATGGCACACTCTCAAGGAAATGCTTTGCAAAATTGACGCCTCTCAAAATTTGTTATGTTGCCATCGAACGAGATCGTTTACTTCATACAACACCACGCTGCTCAGGCTGATATACAGCAAGAGCCAGAATCATTGTTGGATTCTATATGCCCAAGACACATAGAACATTGATGCGGTTAGTATGTCATGATCCAAGTCGGGTTATACCCAATAACAAGCTTTGCAATCCCCAACAATTATTCAATTGATGATATGATCATGCAATTAAATAATAACACCAAATTTAGAAAATGGGTTTTCTAAATAAGTTGCTTATGAGATGGAACAACTTATTAGGATATTTTGTTCAAGAATATTACTTAGTGTTATTTAAGTTAGTTAGATAACATTAAATAATAAAAGAGTGTATAAGTTATACAATTAAAAGTTAATTGTACAACTTATAAGGGACTAGTTTATAAAAATTATTGATAAGGTTTTGGGGGGAAAAACTCTTATCTTGGAGCCCCTTTCGGTCGCCCCCCTCTCCTATGAGAGGTTCTTTTACCTTCTTGTAAACAACAAAACTTGATTACTAGTCCAACACTCAACCATCCCATCTCTTTCACACATGCAAATCAAAAATTAGAAGCTCCCATCTCTCTCTCAAGCTCTCGGATTCCAACAGCCTTTGGAGAGGTATTGGAGTCATTTTGGTGTTCATCTCCCTAGCAAGAAGAGGTGTTTGCAAGTTAGCTTGGGGTATACAAGCTTGAGGGGTCCTTTCCTTGGAGCCTTGGCCGAGTTTTGAGCATCCGAAATCCCATTCTTGGTCGATTTTAAGCTGTTGAAAGGTAGTATTTCACACCTCATTGTAGCTGTGATTTTATGTGCATTTACATATGTTTCATAGCTTGCTTATTCATGATCCTTTGATTTTGGGTTTGTTTTATACATATATATGTCACCATAAGAACATGAAATTTCAGCTTTACAATCATGTTTCAAAATCATTTCCGCTGCGTTTTTTCAGAAAGTTAAGAGGTTAAACTTTGGTTTTATCTTCTAACAAACCCTACAATCTTCTGTAACTGTTGATCTTGAAAGAAGTTGGTATGTTTGTCCTGAGGAGCTCTATGGAAGAGATCTATTATCTGCAAATATTTACAGCCTTGGCATTCTCTTATTTGAGGGTCATAATGCCTCTTTTTTCACTATTGATATATATATATATATGTATATATATATATATACACTCACTCTTGTTTATGATGATAAAAAGGAAAAAAGATTAAGACCTTTCTCTGATTTCTATTGTAATGCTGCTGTTTATCAGTTTATACTGATATGAGGTTTACCCGCCAGATACTCTGCTCAATGGAAATGATTCAGCAGCAATTCAAATTTGCATAATAGGATCCTTCTACCAAGTTTTATTTCTGATAATCCACATGAAGCTGGGTTATGTTTGTGGTTGCTTCATCCACACCCTTTATCTCGGCTAACAACAAGGTATCGTATTGCCTTTCCTTTCTGTATGTTGCATGCTATCACTGTCATCTTCACTACTTGTTGCTTCATCTATGTCTCGAGACCTAAGTATCACAGGGCTAGGCCCTGCGAATTCAAAATCAAATTACATACAGTTTGTATATAGGTTTTCATACCATGGTAACATTATAAATGATTTCTGGAATTTATCCCAAGAGTTAAAGTAACTTCAGAGTATTAAGCATACATGGGAGGAGTAGTTAGCTGTAATAATTCTTGGAATGATGTGTTCCTTGTCCATGCCCTAATTTTTTGTGTTCAAATGTCCATTTATTTGGATCCACATCCGTACCCACATACAACATTAAGTAGCATGATTTTCAGGGGGAACCACCATCTGCAATGCCATTACACATAAGGATATGTAGGATGCTATTTAAGTTCAGGAAATATAACATTGGACATGCAAACCCAGAGGAGGACATTTATATATATGTGAGATATGGGGAGTATTATAAAGTGCATAACATGTATAGGCCAATGGTAATTTTAAAAATCTACTTGTATCAGGGAAATCCTACAATCCGAGCTATTAAGTGGAATGGAAGACTTGTGTACCCAGAGCACTTATTCTTTGATCATTAACAAGAGTATAGACGTAGAGTTCGAGATTCTACTTGATTTTCTAGTCTCACTAAAGGAACAAAAGGAAAAGCATGCTTTGGAGTTACATCAATATATACAACTGTTAGAAACTGATATAAATAGTTTTCAACATGAATATGTATCAAGAATGTTCTATGATTCAAATATGTTGTAGACAAGGATGGAGACAAATATCAATCAGCTTGAAAGTGCATATTTTAGGACTAGGTCACAACTCCAACTTGGAGAAGCCGTCTCTAGTGAACGAAATGACCTGGACTTGTTAATCATGAAAGGTGTTCTGTGAATCCAGTTGGACTCGAGAAACCTACTGTGCAAGAGAAGCATGTTGGTTGCAGTGATGATATTTTGAATGGTATATGTAAGTTTGTAAGATATAGCACGTTTGAGGTATCTGGGATGCTGAAAATTGGCAATCTTCTGATTTCTGCAAATGTAATTTGTCCTTTGAGCTTTGATCGTGATGAGAACTACATTGATGTCGCTGGTATCTCAAAGAAAATAAAAATTTATGAGTTTGAGTCACTTTTACATGATTCTGTTGAAGTTAAATATCCTGCTACCGAGTTGCTGAACAAATCAAAGCTTAGATGTGTTTGTTGGAAAAAGTACCTTAAGAATCATTTGGCATCAGCTGATTGTACTGGTGTAGTTCAGGTGTGTTGTTGTGGAAATGAAGTTGTGAAATATACAATATCATCCTCTGATGCTTACTAATCTGGAAAGTTTATATTTTGTTTTAAAAATAGTATTCTTTAATGTGCTTCTTTTGTATGTTTCTTCTTTGTTCACAATATGATCTGAGTATATGGCATAAATGGACCTCAGGTGTGGGATGCATTCACTTGTCAGGGATTGTCTCATCGTGTTGAACACCATAGGAGGGCTTGGTGTGTCGACTTCTCTCATGTGGACCCTACACAATTTGCTAGTGGAAGTGATGACTGTTCATTGAAGTTGTGGAGCTTAAACAATGTACGTAATCCTCTCTCCGACTATTCGATAATTAACTTTGACATAACGCAGATTTACAAAACCCTTTTAGAGATTGTATAGCTGAAGAACAATCAAATTTTAAAGGAAAATACCACTTTAATTTTGATGAGGATATAGTCATAGAACATGTACATACCATACCAGAAAGGAAGACACATATTTATGCAAATACTTACTCCTTTGAAACTTAAAAATGGTGAAAGAATATTTAATTTCTTATTCCAGTTTAACTTAAAAGTCTAAAATCTCATATGTCGTAAATCAATGAAGAGACAAATGCACAAATTATACAGAAAACTTCAACATGCACGATCAGAAGTGGTGCCGGTGTGTGCTGTGTTCAGTTCTCTTCATGCTCCTCACATATGTTGGCTTTTGGAAATGCCGACTCCAAGATACACTGCTATGATCTTAGACATACAAGGATTCCCTGGTGCACGCCAGCCGACCACCAGAAGCCTGTAAGCTATGTAAACTTTTTGGGCTCAGATTCCCTCGTGTCTGCATCCACCTACAACGCACTAAAGCTTTGGGATCTGAAAAAATCCAGCTTACATGGGATCTCGACTGATGCTTGCTGCATGACCTACAAAGGTCACACTAATGAAAAGGTAGAAAGCATCGTACTTTTTTTAAAATGAGAATTTGGGTGTCTATTGACTGTGTCCTTGTATCCTTACTCAGAACTTTGTTGGATTATCTGTTATGGATGGATACATAGCATGTGGTTCTGAATCCAATGAGGTATTACTATTATTTTCATTAAGTAAGCAGCAGCAAGGCATACTATAACTAAGGGTTTCTTTTCGATCTCTTCATTCAGGTTTATGCTCATCATAAAAGTTTGTCGATGCCTATTGCTTCCTACAAGTTTGGATCCACTGATTCCATCTCCGGTGATAAGCAGTTTGTTTCAAGTGTTTGCTGGAGGAAGAAATCAAATATGCTTGTTGCCGTCAATTCGGCTGGAAGTGTGAAGGTGCTTAAAATGGTGTGAAGGACCTAAACCATACATATATTATACCCAGATGCACAAAGTAGCCATAGAAATATATATATATCTCTTATCTTATCTTACTACTCTAATAAAAGAGTAAATAAGGGTGCCACGTGTCAGCATCACAATCATTCTCGTCAATTTTTTCCTGTCTCTCTCTCCTATTAAATAATTACCTTAATTACTAATAAAATTATTTTAATACATTTTAATATATAATAAATTAAGAAAGAAATTTATTTATTAAATTTATTTCTAAATAAATTAATATTTTTAATAAGTCAATTTTTTTTAAAAAAATAATCAAATTTGGGAGTTGAAATAAGAATTTTTTTTTAAAATAACATTTTTATACGGTTTGTTTTAAAATTAAAATATTTAGTTTTTAAAAAAAATTAAAAAGTTGATATCATTGTTTTATTATTTATAGTCATTTCTGATACGTAATTTCAATCATATCATATCTTAAAATATCATTTTATAATTAATAAATTTATAAATTTATTATATCAATATTTTATTTATTCAATCCGTGTAATACACGGGTTTACTAAAGCTAGTATATATATAATGCATGTGGTTCAAGACTCCCATAATCATAGAGAAAAGCTGTAGAAATTGCAGTAAAGATTGACAAATCGGCTACTGCTATTGTGATTTCTCTAGTTTTGTAATCAAGGTACGAGGGTTTCAAGAATGTTTCTTCTTCACCCTGGTAAAGAAAGGAACCACTGTCTGAGTTATGCAACATTCAACGTTAAAGCTCACACCTTTATCCTTGTGCTTTATTTCGGAAGTTTTTTTACAGTTAGACACTATGTTTCCAAGTTTAATAAATAAGAAAAAAGAAAAATTAGTAAATGAGGGAAAATATTATAGGAAACTAGAAATATATAATATAACTAGCTTTAGTAAACCCGTGTGTTACACGGGTTAAATAAATAAAATATTAATATAATAAATTTATTAATTATAAAATGATATTTTAAGATATGGTATGATTAAAATTACGTATCAGAGATAACTATAAATAATAAAATAATGATATTAACTTTTTAAATTTTTTTAAAAAATAAAAATTTTAATCTTTAAACAAACTGTATAAAAATGTTATTAAAAAATTTTCTTATTAAAACTCCCAAATTTGATTATTTTTTGTATTGACTTATTAAAAATAATAATTTATTTAGAAATAACCTTAATAAATAAATTTCTTTCTTAATTTAGTATATATCAAAATGTATTAAAATAATTTTATTAGTAATTAAGGTAATTATTTAATAGGAGAAAGAGACGAGAAAAAATGGTAAGAATAATTGTGGTGCGGACACGTGGCATCCTCATTTATCATTTTATTAATGTAGTAAGATTTTACGTTTAGAGTTCAAATCTATACTATACTAATAAAAGATGGTTTTGAATGCCACATGACAAAACTCTAGGCCTTCTAAAGTTTATTTTTCCGTTTATCTTTCCTAATAAATATTATACTAACTACTAATGATATTATTATTTTTTTCATGTTAAAAATATTTTTTATTAAATTTATAAAAAGATCTTTCTACAAATGCAATTTCTAAATAAATATTTTTTTATAAAATAATAAAATTTTAAAAATAATTTCAAACTTTTTAAAAATTACAACATATTTTAAAGCCTGTGCGTGTAAGAAAAATTTCTTATGAAACAAAAATAATTAAAATACAAAGTGATATTAAAGAAATTATTAAAAATGACACCTTTTTTAAAAACGGTTTGTTTTGAAAATCAATTTTTTTGGAGAAACAAAAACAAGATTTATCAAAAGTTTAAAAAATGACATCGTCCTGTTATCAGTCATACATAATGTTAATTATATCTTATATTAAAAGATCATTTTATAATTCATTAATTTTTATTAATAATTATTAAATATTTTATTTATTCAACTCGTGTAATATATAGATACTAACCTAATATATAAAAAAATACAGTTTTCTTTTGTGTTTGAATGGCATATGGTAAATAACACATTACCCATAGTAAATCATAGATAGACTCGACAATAAAATGGTAAATAGTAAAATCTTGTAATTGTATTCGGTTAATTTCTTTTAAAGTCTTCTTACTTGAAAGAAAAGTTAAAAAATAAATATTATTAATAAAATATTCCTTTTTCTTCTTTTCATTACTTCTAGTAAAAATAATTTGAAATACATATATATTATGGTTACCTTTCACTTCTCTTCTTAAAAATAAAAGAGTCAAATGCTAATAAAAAAATCAATAAATGTATAAAGGTATACATAAAAGTAAAATTAGTTATATGAAATAAGAATTTAAAACCTAAAACCTAACATGATTACATAAAATTAAACATATGAATTAATAAAATTTAAGTGTGAATACTTTTTTTACTATTAAATAAACAAAAGAAAGATGAAGCAAATAAAAAAAAAGTCATAAACTTTTTGGATTTTAGGTTCTAAAATCAAAAGTTTCGTTTGTGTAAATACTAATCATTACTAATCACATTCTCTCCTTATCCATTCAATAAGATGCAATTGCTTCAAACAATCACCAGCAACAGTTTTGATGGCAATATTCTTCTCATCTACATCCAGATCTACCACCAATGCAACTGTTTTTGATATAATCTTTGTCTTCTCCAATTCTCCTCGTCTATTATCAAATCCATCATCATTCAGAATTATTTATGTGTGTATATTATTTGATGCCAACATCTTTTTGTCAAGCTTGTAAGATAATTGGTTTTTTATATGCCAACATTCTAACCTTGTTGATAAGAGTTTAATAGCTTATGTGATTCGATGGTCTTTACTTTAACAATTTTGATATTTGTCATAAACTTTCACTAAAGTTTCTATAAAACGATCTTTTTACAATCTATACGGGTAATTTTAATGACACTATACTATATTTTCTAAATAGGAAATAGTATGGGTGATATGAGCAAACTAGTTTTAAAAATATACGAAACTTATATAAAGGCTATTTATTAATGGAAGGATTAAAAGGCTATATGTGAATTGATAAGAGGTTGAAGTCTCACCACAACATAAACAAGCTCACCATTGACCTCTCTCACCACAACAACCTTTCACCTCTCGCCACCCCTTGGTGACAGCACCACCCCCCGTATTGTCAGCGCAGCCCCTCACCAACTCACCTCTCAACAAACAGATTGCCATGCCTCTCCACAACCAAAACAAAATCCCTACACAAACAGAAAAACCTCAGTTAATTAAATTCACAATCACAAACGTCTAGTGTTCATGTGTGTACCAAGCTTCGCGAATACCGCAAAGGCAGCGAAGATACTACATGGGACATTAAGGCGGCGAAGGTAGTGACTAAAAATTTTAAAGCACCAAGTGGATCTGCCAGTCAAGATTTGAAAGTGGATTATTTAGATCACTTTGGAGAAGAATGTCCGATTAATATGAGTTTTAATTGTATTTTACGACTTTGTTGTTACTTGTTAGAATT
The DNA here is from genome assembly GCA_025506515.1 of Flaveria trinervia. NCBI lineage: Eukaryota > Viridiplantae > Streptophyta > Magnoliopsida > Asterales > Asteraceae > Flaveria > Flaveria trinervia. Next base: position 260,149 of record CM046454.1, on the reverse strand, counting down.
CGATTTTAATCACAAATTAAAACATTAATATGTTGTGTATTTTCTAATTATAGTTATTCATCGTTAATACAATCGTTCAAGAATTTAACCAAATAATTCAGAGATCCAACTTAATAATAACTACCGGTTTAACTATTTACCGACTCAGAGTGAATTGATATATTTTTTATATTAAGACATTTATAGCTAACCGGTTTTGGTTATAAAGTGCTTAGTTAGTTAGATTAGTAGTGGTCTAGTCTAATCTTAATCGATAAATTAATTGTGATCTCTGGTTAAATAGTGGGAGTGTATACAGACAGCGGGAAACGTGGTGTGGGCAAATCAGGAATCGGAGAGTGAGATGCAGTGGTACGTGGTCGCATCGCTCCTCACCCTTCTCACCAGTTCTCAGGTGCCCACACCTCTTCCTCTTCTTCATAACCCTAATTTCTATCATGCCAATTTGCTTACCTTTTAACTTATGCCATCTACATCTTGATTAGAGTGTGTTTTGTGTCATATGTTCCTTTTCTTCTAATCTGTTCTATTCTATTCTATGAATCTGAATCTCAATTACTTGTTCCCGAGGTTCATGTTCAGTTCTGCCATGCGTATTTCACACCATTCTTTTACTGATTCTATCCATGATGTTCGTGAGTTCGAGTGTGTGTATGCACGTATGTATGTGTGGATACTGGATGGGAGGGAGGGGGTTTGTTACTACTTACTAGAAATCATCTACTTTTGATGCTCACATGATCAGCCACTAATTGAACCTTTTCCATTTTCATCATTCATGGCAGGGAATTTTGACCACATTGTCACAGAGCAATGGGGGATACAAGTATGACTATGCAACTATTCCTTTCCTTGCTGAGATCTTTAAGGTATTCATTTATTTCTTCATCTCTTTAGATTTAATCTACCCCATCTGCTTAGGGTGGGTGGTAATGAAGGAATTCACTTGCAGCAAATATGGATGATATATAGAACTTGCTTCTAAGGAAGTATTTCTTCTTTTTGGGGTTGAGATGGTAGGAGTTTTGAGGATGCTTATGCTGATGATGGCTTCTACACTCTCACCTCTTATATATTTAGAGCTTTTTCAGGACACAACAATTCATTGCTTTGCTTGTTATGGATTGCAGCTACTTGTATCTAGCATCTTTCTCTGGAGAGAGTGTAAGAAATCGCCTCCTTCAAGAATGACAACAGAATGGAAGAGTGTTTGCCTGTATCTTGTCCCCTCAGTTATATACCTCATCCATAATAATGTTCAGTTTGCCACCCTGACATATGTTGATACATCCACTTATCAAATAATGGGAAATTTAAAAATTGTTACAACAGGAATACTATTTAGGTAAGTTCCCTGCTATTTTTCCCTTTACTAACTTATACAGCAATGAACCCTAACTTGGACTAATTTCAGTTGCACTCAATTGTACTTGCTCTGAAGTTTGTGGATTTTTTTAATGCTTTAGGCTGTTCTTGAAGAGGAAGCTCTCCAATTTGCAGTGGATGGCAATAGTTTTATTGGCTGTTGGAACAACCACAAGTCAGGTGCTACTACTAGCATCCTCATATGTTTTCGCACCTTCTGTACAAATCACATTTCTTTCACTTGGTGTATATTCTATTGTGCATAAGCTTTTAGCTGATATAAAAATAAGATTCTTGAAAATATATGACAAGATACCATTAAAACTTTCATCTGCTGTGCATACAGTTTTGGACTAATTCCTGATTCATCTCTCCTATTTTTCCGCCTAATGATTGACTTCCTGTAAAATCTACTAGTGAGATGGTACCTTATTGGTTATTGCTGATATAGGTTAAAGGATGTGGCGAAGCATCTTGTGATTCCCTATTCTCATCACCAATACAGGGGTACATGTTGGGTGTCTTGTCTGCTTGTCTTTCGGCCCTAGCTGGGGTCTATACAGAATTTTTATTAAGAAGAACAATGACACCTTGTATTGGCAGAATGTTCAACTGTATACGTAGGCTTTTTTGTTCTTTATTATGTTTTTGCTTCTATAGCAGTAAAAAGGTAATTATGATGTTATAGTGTTGACTGCTAATCAGGGATAAAACATGTTCATTTCAGGTTTGGGGCAATTTTTAACATGGGGCGGCTTTTTCTGGATGATTTTAGAGGAGGATTTGAGAATGGGCCATGGTGGGAACGCCTTTTTAATGGCTACACCATTACAACATGGCTGGTGGTACTCAATCTAGGTTCCACAGGCCTTCTGGTGTCATGGTTGATGAAGTATGCTGACAATATCGTAAAGGTTCTACTCTTTCTTCAGAATAATTTGCATTTCTCATCAGTCATAATCACTATTGTGATATGAGCACTGCCCTTTCAGCACCTCCTTAATAAATTTCAATGGTCAAATTCTTATTCCAAATTGCTTCTCTTGTAGTTATAGGACTTGATATGAGTTGAATTTTTAGGCTTGGTGGGCCAAATCAAATATTTGGTTTTGCATTATTCTCACACTAAACCAGCCCTTGCTAGCTTTTTGATTGACCAAACTAGCTCAGCTTGTTATGGGGGTTCATTATAGCTTAATTTTCATTTTCACCAATTTAAGAATGACCCGTAGCTTCCAGAATCAGCTGTGGCAAACTTCTTCATAGACTTCTCCATATGCTTGCATATTGAGGTGACGGTTTTTCTTTAGTTTGAGAACAACTGCAACACAAATACTGGCTATAGCCTATGAGTCGTCCATGACTAGCATTCGCTTCATATAATATGTATATATGTGTGTGTGTGTGTGATGCATCTCCTGCTCTGATATCTCCCACTGATACTAACTGAAACTTGATCTTTATATGATGCAATGTGATGCATCACCTGCTCTGATATCTCCAGTTTAAACTAATACCCTACTAATACCAACAAAATCTGATGTATCACTTACTTGTGCACACAATTAATAGATACACCTGTATGCTTAATCATAGCATAACTGTATTTGCAAACCTCTGTTTATGGTCTTCCCCTTTTTACTATGTTTTCTAAATATCATTATATGCTCCTTGCAGGTGTACTCCACATCCATGGCTATGCTGCTTACAATGGTTTTATCAGTGTTCCTCTTCACTTTTAAACCAACATTACAGGTACGTAACTTTCCCAACATCTAATTGACAATTTATTGCTACTGTCTCTAGAGGGCAACTGGGCAAGGAATGGTAATGATGTAAGCTATAATATAATGAGCCATTACCCATTGATTGGGTATTGCATCATTCCTTTTGGGTATCGCATCATTCCTTTTGGGTATTGCATCATTCTTGCAAACTTAGGGGTAATTGGTTAATTGTGTATAACTGTATATAATATACAAATGTGTTTCTGTGAGTTTTACGTTGCTGAATACAACTTTGTTGTGGCTATTGCAGCTTCTATTGGGTATTATTATCTGCATAATGTCGCTACACATGTATTTTGCACCTCCAAGCACACTTTTAGACTTGCCTGTGACTGTGAGTGCCCCTGGTAAAACAGATTCTTGATTCATGCAATATTTTGTACTGCCATGTTTTGTTTTGTTTTGTTTCAACAGCAAAGTATATGTTTCATTAGCATGGCACCGTCTGTTAGAAGGTCTTGTACGTAGGATGTGATCGTTAAAAAGTTACCAGTGCCTTTGATTTGCCTTTTTATGATAGCCAAAATTAAATATTCGACCTTGAATCGTTCAGTCAACATTATCATTGACTAATGGCCACCCTATAATGTGATGTATTTTCATTCTGTTAATTATTTATTTTACATGATAAGATGATATGATGCAACTCCCTTCACATTTGACATCTGGCTTTTCACCCGACTACAGTACATTTTATTAAAAAAATTAATGGCGATGGAATGGAGCAGCACTAATGTTGATGCTGTAATAAAACAAGCTAAGTTTGAGATATTTTCCGCTTCTGTAAAACATACTTGACGACTTCATAAAAAGATACTACAATAGCAACTGAGGGCCCTGCACGTCCAACACGTGGCGCCACTCCCATGAATAGTCCCTTCATTCCTCCATCTCTGTTCAAACCCAACAAAATTAGTCAACAATTTTGACACATCACCTTTTCCATTTTCCCTTTTGTAACTGATTACAGGGAATGTGTATATGACATTATATGCTCACCAAAGCAAACTAGTCAAGATATGGTTGTCTAACATAATGTGACCTAACTTGAAAATCACCTTCTATGTGTATGAGAGAGATAGAGAGTTAAAATGGAATTCAGTGGTTACCTCCATATTTCAACCAATGTTTGTCTTGTGGTCATTTTCCGTGCTCGTGCTTCATCTTTCTGCAAGTATTAATAATCACCATAATTCACATCATTAACAAGACAGCAACTGCAACCAACTAATGGAAAAGATATATGCTGGCAAATTCTGAACTAATTATAACTGTTCAGTAAACACCAACATTATATTTGTGATCAAGAAAAGCATCTGTGCGCATGGTGCTGGACATACGGTTCTAATATTCCCCCAAAAAAAACATATCATACTATCTGCTTCAAACCAATAGGGCTAAAATTCCTAATTTTAACGTGCTTCCCTTTTTCTTTCTTAGTCACTTTGATTTGACATCATAAATGCCATATGCTAGCTTCAACAAGTAACTATGTATTGAGCCAAAATTGATGGGACATGTACAAGGCGAGTTAGTTTTTATCATTGTCAAAATATGTATAATTTAGTTCTTCATCAATTAAGGTATGATTTTTTTATTCCAAGACAAGCTACTACCTCTATTTGACGCCGGGTCTTGGCAACATCCAAAGGACATGTACAAGCACCTGCAAGGCATCCTGCAACAAAGCCAGCACTGAAGTTTGCACCAACAACAGTAACAGGATCGCTACTTCCGTCACCTGTCAACGCTAATAGTTGCCTCCTGACCTGTACAGCAAAAAGGAAAGATGATAATATATTTGAGTTTTAGCTCATTAGATATGATTCAAGATAAACAGAAAGAAAGCTCTCACTGGCTCAAGGGTAGCCCAGCAGATTGCAGAGAAAGGAACATCACGTGCTAGTTGTGCCCCAAGGCCAGTCCATAAAAATCGAAAGCTATGTAAGGCTGCATATGAATAATTATTACTTGCTGATGAAGAAATCATGTTTGACTTAGATTAACAAGCAACTTACAATTTCCCAGTTTTTGAGTGCTGCTTCTGTTTGTGGAGATGATATCAACGAGGGTCTTCCAGACTCCTGGAGGCCTTTCACCATGATGTGTATCTTTAAATGCCTATACAACAACATAACACTAAGAGTTTTCACCTTATATGGCGATTGCAACCAAATTTGAAAGATGAACAAGCAAACAGCAAATGCAGTGATGGCAATAACAAGGTTAGGTTACCTGCATGCGGGTCCTTGCCAATTCAAGAGGATAACAAGTAATGCAAGCGAGTGAACGGGCAAGGGAGCCTGCAACTAGTGGGGCATAAGGGGTGATGGTTGGAGAAGAGATTTGTTCCATGTAATTGCGGAAAATGTCATAACAAGGCAAGTAGACGGCGACCTGGCGAGAACAAGTATTGCATTGATATTATGTTGTATGGTGGTCCTAAGCTAAAGGGTGAAAGGGTAGAATGAGACTAGTAGTAGTAGTAGTAGTTACTGTGGGGACAGACAATGCTAAGCTTGCAGATGTGCCTGTCCAGAGTCTGGCAAATCCTTCCTGCAAAACAAGTGTAAAACACAAGAAACACAACGCAAGGTAGAAAAGAGAAGAATGGGCAACCTGGCGTATGACTTTGTAGAAGACATCTAGAGTGCCCTTGTATTCAGAAACAAGGGAGCGGTGGCATGAGGGAAAGCATCTTGTGTCAGGTAACATCTGATGATGAAGATGTTCAAAATGAATCAATATAATTTATATGGCAAGTGAAAGAGATTAGAAGAAGAGTTTTCAAGGTACGGTGTTGGTTTGAAAGGAGCATGTGTGGGGTAGATTATGATAGGGAACTCCAGCAGCCTGAGCTTGCAACCTAGTCTGCAAAATGAAAGGAAATAATGATCACAAGGATTGGATGAGAACTTGATATGATGGATGGTTTATACCTTGGCGACGTCTAGGGGATTGACTATGATGGCGGAGAAGAAGGCAGCGCCGGCGGCGGATAACGCCCTCTCCGAGAAACCCATGTTGGAAGAATCAGACGCCTCTTCTGAATCTTCTGAATCTTCTGAATCTTCTTCTTCTTCTGAATCTTCTTCTTCTGAATCTTCTTCTGAATCTTCTTCTTCTTCTTCTTCTTCTCTTCTTCTTCTTCTTCTTCTTCTTCTTCTTCTTCTTCATTCAGGACGCCCTTATAAGATGATGACATATGATGGACCTTTCTTCCTCCTCGTCGGTGATGATGAAGATTAATAGTTGTTGTTATGAATCAGAATCAGAATGAGAATGAGAATCCGAATGTCGAATGTAATGGTAGAGATTTTTGTTGTTAGGTTTTGGGTAAATTGGAAGAAGAATGTTGGGATTCGATTCGTGGCGTTGAAGAAAGAGCGACACACAGAGACGTGAGGGAGGTGGCACTTTCTCTGCGCGCCTTGTCCACCAAGCAACCTCTCTCTCTCTCTCCTCTCTCTCTCCTCTCTCTCTCTCTCTCTCTCTCTCTCTCTCTCTCTCTCTCTTCTCTCTCTCCTCTCCTCTCCTCTCCTCTCCTCTCCTCTCCTCATTTCAAGCCATTTCAATCCATTTCAATCCAATAATAAATACCTCACGCTCTTTCTTTTCTTTTTTCCTTTCTCATCAACCTTCCATTTTTAAACCTAAATAAATTAGGACTTTAATATACAAATTATTATTATTATTTATAACACATTCACCCATAATCATCCATAGTATATCATCATCTACTTTACACAATTTTTTACTTCATTTTCTACTATAATTTTCTATTTTATTGTTTGTCATTTTAAATATTATCCATTTTTTTACTTATCACATGTTTAAATAAATATTTTCACCAATGTCATAAATACAACTGAACTGAATTGAATTTGTATTAACATTAATCAATAAAAAATGAATCGAACAAGAATTACTACTATGGAACGTAGTCATTTTCAATACTAGGTTGTGTTCTAACAACTGTGGCCATAGGCATTTTACTTTGCCCAACATTTGCTGTCTCCAAAGCTTCATTTCTTTCAGCCTCCCTTTCCATTTTTCCAATATTTCTCCTCATTCCAATAATCATAAAGATAATGAATCCAATGAACAGCAATCCTATAACCCCTATACTAAATCCCACAACCCACCATTTCCACAGCCTCCTCCCTCTTTCCTTCTCTTTGGGAAGTATTGATGGTGGAGTCTGTACCTGTGCCGCCATCGAGAAGTGCCCTTGCTCTCGCACCTCACACATCATCTCTTCTTGGGCGCTCATTTCAAATGTCCCGTTTGGGTAAAACGTCACGCATTTTGCTTTTGCCTTGTCCTTTTGCTCTAGTGAAATATTTGGAAACTGGATCAAGATGGGGCCTCCGAGGAGAGTGATGTTGAGTTTGGTCACCATTTGGCCTGTGGAGCCATACGTGTTAAAACCAACCACAGGAGCAACCAGAGTGTGATTGGGCACGTTGTAATCGTAGTAGTAAGAAGACTGGTTGTCTAAACTTGAATACACAATATCTAGCCTTGTGAAGAATGGGTAGGAGAATATTCGAGGGGGCATGTGGAAGCCGCTGTAATTGGCCCCTCTACGCCAAAAGCTATCCCATCTTAGTCGAACAATTGAAACCTGGACGCCTGTAAAATTTGAAGGCAAAGACGCATTATATAAAACACCCGTTATAGGAGGTGCTGGTAGGGAATTGTGTGCATATTCCTCAAACGTATCATCTAGCGAACCACTGCCCATGGCCTGGATTCCTGTCTCTTTCAACATGATCATCACAAGACAACTAAGAATGAATCTTGTGTGCACCTTCATCACCATGGACACTAATTAATGTTTGTGCTTGGCCGATCAGCCTGACTTCATCGATCATGAAAACTCATCTAAACGCGAGCCTTTGAATGGCATTAAGTAAGAGGAGAGGGGTAAAAGTAGATAGATTTGGTTGTACTTGGGGACGGTGCCTACGAGGTTATAATTGGAATTTGGTTGGACAGACTCACCTGGATGCTTATGATTTATTATCTTCTTCAGAACGTACGGTCATAATAATAGAATAGACTGGATTGGATTGGACTGATTAGTTTAGCAGTTGTCGTGAGTGTAAAAAGAAGGTTGCCGGCACCCACCACTCCATCCCACATTTGGACGTTGCCCACTCCACACCCTGCTAAGTCAATACCCACAATTCTAAACTTACTTTATTCTTTCTAAACATATATAATAACCACAATTCTAAACTTTTATTCATTTTAATTACACAAACAATATGCTTCTGAGATTGATTCTAATGCTTTTCCCCTTCATATTTGTCAGATTAATTAGACAACCAAGACAATATGAATACGCTAGTAAATGTATAAATCACAGTAAGGATGGTGGATTAATGTTATAACTAATTTGATTCTAAACTTGATTGTATTTTTACATTAAGCTTAATATATGATTACTGTTTGTGATCGAGTCAATAGCCACATAACAATGAATCTATCAAACGTGAACTACAAAGATAGGAATCTAACCAATCACAAAGCTCCACCAAGAATCGGTTGCAATTAATTTTACAACAACAAAAAGTCAAAAACTAAAAAGAAAACGAGATAAAGTAGAACTTTGTTCCGTCTCATATTTATTTTAGGGAACGTGCATGCAATTTGTGCAAATTGAATCCGTACATGTACGTATACAAGTGGAGTCCATCATTCCAAAAAATCATAAACACAAAGCTGTATATACTAGGGCTTTGAAGGAGTCGGCGAAGAAGGAGGTTTCAGATTAGGGTACTGCAACAAATAATAAAAGAAACACTTAGCCACGTCTAAACTTAATGGAATGCTAAAGGGTGTATGTATATATTCATTATTTCCATCATTATATAAAACTAGATAGTTAAAACAAAAATCATTTCTTTTATACACAAGGGAGGAATTCTGATTTTTGTCATTTACAGTTGGAAAAACAACTTAAAGACTATCAACAAAAATGTCATTTTGGGTGATTTAAAAAGATATTGGAACTTTATCAACGATGTATATTATACTATATTATATGCATCTTTTCCTGGTTTATAGACAACTTACATAAGGGTATGGTGAAAGCGGGCGTGATGCTTTAGGAACTGCTTCTTCTTTCACTTCTATTTTACGGACCGCATTGACTTGTGGAGGCGGCTCCACTGCTGTTGCTGCTTGTGCTTGTACCTCTGCTGCTGCTGTTGCTGCTTGTGCTTGTACCTCCGCTGCTGCTACTGCTGCTGATGCTGCTTGTACCTCCCCTGCTGCTGGCGGGGTGGGCTCCACAACGGCTTCTTTTGTAGCCATTGTCGGTGCAGGAAGGGATTTGGTAGTAACGGGTGGCAGAAGCGCTTTCCCAATGTCCTGAATTTCTTAAATCATTTTCCACTTACATTCAAAACCAAACTATAGTATGCGTATATGGTTATTAAATACCTTGATGTCATTTAGGAGCTCCTTGGGCCCTATTTGTGCCGTCACGAATTCACTGACTTCTTTAAGAGTTTTTTTCCGATCCTGCCATGAAAAATTGTAAAAGAATCAACTAAATATGAAACCAACAGACCAAAACAAAATTTCACAAGAATCCTGCTTTCCACCACTATACATTTCTAGTACACAGGGTCTTTACATGCAAGCTTAAAACAATTATTGTAATTTCAGTTGAGAGTGATTATGATTCAAAGTTTCTCTGTGTTGGTTGGATCGTCAAGGTCATCAGATTTCTTTGCTAAGATGTTACAGGAAACCTATTCCTGGCTTATAATGAGATTCTGATTATTCAAGCCTCGAAAATCAATTTCATAACACCATCCAACACCCCCATGGGCAATAATATGACTCTTAAATTGTACCAAATATACCAAAAAAGGCGAAGACCTAATAGTCCGCTATGAAATAGAAGTGATTTCTGAGGTCAAAAGATCAACTCTCAACTCCAAAATTGATGTATATTCTGTACATATTGAATTAGAAAAATGTTATACTACTTTATGATCACTTTCATTTTAGTTATGATTTAAAATGTACGAGAATTGGCCACAGAAGTCAAACTTTATCGATAAGCTAAGATTTAATACTCAGTAGATGCAATGACATGAAAAAGGACCTCTGCAAATAGTAGCTTCTTGCTGACAAGTTGCACCAATGCAGCAGAACCCAAGACCTCAAGTATCGTTTCAACCTGAAGATGATCACAATTAAGCACACCGAACTGATGAATCCAGAACAGAAGATTAGGATTTTTCAAGATCCTAACCTCGGTAAATGCTAAGAAACTTAGTCCAGTAGCTGCAGCGATGCCAAAAAGTAAAGCTACAGCTTCAGAACCCTCCTGGAAGTTGATTCATTTCAAGATAAGTTCTTTGGAAATGGTTGTAAAGCTACAAATAAACCTATATGCTAAATTACTAATAGAAATAACATATTTTTGCTAATTAGCATTTATACTGAGATACATACACCAAGAATGCCATCAAGTGCATCATTCAGACTGCTTAAGTCAAATGCAAAGGATTTTTTGGGTAATATCCAAGGAAGACCACTGTTCTGTACAAATCATAACCATGAAAGAGTGAGAAAAGAAACAAAAGCAGATTGGGGGGAGGAAAGGGACATAACAAACCATCCATCCACGGGATCCTTCTGCACCGTCTTTTATTGCATAAGCGGCTTTGAAGCCGTTTACAGTCACCAACTCAGCAACAAGCTCAGAGCTCCCATCGAATCTGGCTTCATCTCAAATTTATACATTTTGTGTGTTAGTTTCAGTAAGGAGCTTATGCAAGTAGATATAATAATTATTTTAATAATGATGAACTTGAACAAGGGAGAGTGAGTGATTAAAATCAGTTTAGTTTAGTTTAGTAGTGCTTGAACTTCAACTTAATCTCACATCAAACCTACCCTGTTATTTAGCCTAAAAAAGATGTAAAAAAAAAGAACATAAATCATGAGAAAAGCTGGGGTTGCTATGGCCTTACTTATCCAAAATAAACAATGTGGTGTTTTCTGGTTCTTTGAACTTCAAAGACAACTTCTTCAAGAACCCTTGTTTGTCATCACCATTATAAGCGATTGTAACTGGCTTCTTCTTCAAACCCCTAATGTCTGGAGCACCCACAGCCCTAATGTCGGAAGAGGCCCTGATATCAAGCAATTGAGCATTGCCGTCATCACCCAGTTTCTCATAAGCAATTCTTGCAGTCTGCACACCCCATGGCTTACTCTTTCCAAACACTTGGGACAGAATCGCGGGCAGCGCCAGCAGGGCAGCGCCACCAGCCACCACCAGAGGATTCTCCGCACCAAACCCGATTATGCCGTCGATAACACCGCCAACATCCAAATCAGGCGATGAGAATGAAGATTCAGAGGCTGTTGTTGACTGACTAAGTGCTTCTTCATAAGTGAGTGCCCTGGCAAAAGCAGCACTGAAGAGAGATGATGATGCTGATGATATAAGCACTAAACCAGAAGCATGGAATTGGGGTTTAGAGATTTTGATTGTGTGGAAAGATGGGTGCTTTTTGGGGTCTGGCTTAAGAACAGAGATGGGTCTTAACACAGCTGCATTGTGGGCTTCCATAGCATAATTCTTTGCTTGGTCAAGAGCAACTTTTGCCTTTTGCTTTGTGAGTGAGTGAGAGAGTTGTTTGTTTTGTTTGTTAGAGAGGGTCAGTGAGGGTGGCAATATGGGTGGAGATGCTGAGGTGGAAGGAAATTTCAGAAACCCTCCAATCGTTGAGTGACACGTCGCATGTGAGGATGATGATCATGTTTTGGGTTTTGGGTTTTGTGTGGTGGAGAAATGGAGCCACCCATCAAGATTCAAGGACGTGAGACTTGAAGTAGTTTCCAGATTATCGGTTATCTGCTTAAATATAACATTATCTTACCCTGTTATGAATAATCTTAAACAGCTAATTAATAACTTAATTAGAATACATCAATGCTTTCAGGGGCCCAAGCAAACACTCCTAAATATTCCTTATATACATTTTTTTTTAAATAAGCATTTTGTTGATATATTATGTATGTTTAAGAATTTATAATTCTTTATTTTATAAATTTTAAACCTTTTTTAATTTCCCTTTACAATTGTCATATTTTCAAACAAGACGCAACACTAATCGTGTATCCAAACTCATTTCATGCAATTAGTCTAAACTAATTAATAGTGTTAATGAGTTTTAAAATCATGTTTAATAGACTAAAACTATACGACGGATAAAAATGTGTTAATTGGCTCTAAAATAATGTTTACTAAAATAATTAGAAAGTTATTGGGTTCATTAATAGTTATTAGTTTTTTCTTTTAAATATTACATGTATATATATATATATATAAAAGTATGAAAGAAATTAAAATAAGTAGCAGCATATAAGAACTACATTTAATTTTTGTAAAATTATTGTTATATTTAAGTTTGAATTATGTTTCCAACGGTATATTGTCATAATCTCTTAAAAACCGTCTCCCTACACAAGCTATGATTTACCTGATCACGATATGTTTTGATGAGTCTATTGAATTTTGCAGCAACACATTCTCTTGGTTTAAAAATATATTATCGTATTTGCAAAGTTTTAGTCGAATAGCAATCTATAAGTAAACATACATCAGAAAGTTCAAAGGAAGGTTATTTCGGTTTAGTTTTAAATTTCAGGTAAAAAAGCACAAGGGAGGCTGGGAGGACGTTTTCTTAGATGATAAATTTCTTTTCATTCCATAGTACAATAATATACTTGTGAACTAGTACGACAATCAACCGATCTAGTACAGTAATGTATATACTTGCTTGTAGAATAGAAAAGTACAAGTGTGTAGTACAACGGTGACATTTCTCATGAATTCGAACACATCACCAAAAAGCATTGTTTGTATGCTAATTAGTAATAACAATGATAAAGTTTTCAGGATGATTTCCCATGGGTCACAATATAAGAATGGCATTTTTAAAAACATGTTTTTTAATTCAAGATGAAGCCAAAATCAAAACTTGAAGATGCATTCAAAACCACCAGACTACTTGTTGATGATTTAAACACGAATTCTTCTAGATTTCCTCACCAGACTACTTTATGATGATTCAAACTTTATTTATAAATGATAGCAAAATCAGACAGGATGCCCACAAGCAATACACATGTAAACTGTTATCATCATACCACCTTCAGAAAATGAAATTCATAACCTAGACAAAACACATTACTGGCTACTTCTAAAATAAAATTTCATGATACAGTTTTCAAACAAAGAAAATGCTAAAAGAAAAAAAGACTCAGAGAAGATGAAAGAAATAATCTAAACCTTGACCGATTTCCCAAATGGAAATGGCAGCACCCCATGAGCGAGCTTCATCCAGCCGCATTTCAATGGACAACAGGGACGGGTAGAACACCACATGTTGATCATTGTCATCTGTTGAATACAAGAAGAAATGCTCTCCGCTATTCTTATCCCATTTCAGTTGAGGCTTATGCTTCTCCAACAAAGAAAGATAATCTCTTCCAACAATAGCCCCACCACCACCACCACCTTGCAATCAAATAGAAGCTTAATTTTATTATTCTGAAAACAACTAAACATTTTATTCTACTGAAATAACTCTTTACCTCTAAGAACAAAATCATTCCCATAAAAGTTGATGCCCAGAAATATTTTCTGAGACAAGTTCTGAGATCCATCCGCCAGGAGCAGCTGCATTGTAGAGTGGACCCACTTCAGTGGTGCATTGGGACCTGGATTTTGAGGGTTTGAGAAGTCATAAGTCATAAGGGAGTAACCATCCACAGAATCATTCAAGCTTTGCAGGTCTTGAGGCCCAAAATCATACACCTGGAGCCTATCTGAATGAGGTGGACCAATAACATATAATAATTGCAGACTCCGCCCATTTACAATCACCGAGTGCATGGCTTGTCCCAATTTTTTAATGAACTGCAGTGCCTGGTTTTGTAAGCACATTCCATCAGAACTGGAAAGCAAACATCAACTGCAGTGCCTACTGAAATTATAAAGCGAACACATTCAATTGGAAATAGTTTCAAGACAACAAACATTCCAGCTCCACCAAATCAACTGAAAAGATACATTATGCTTCCAACAAAATGATACGACCATGCTAAATGTAGCTTCTATAACAATTGCAGTTGGATTTTAGAAGGCCTATCAACCCACTGATTGGTGTTCTCAGACAATGTGTTCTATTTACTTCTATCCTCCCATTTGTGTTTTGTCACAACTTTTCTTCTTACTTGTTGGAAAAGGGAGAACAGAAGATAAAATATAAAAAACCGATTATGGAAAGAGATTACACGATTCAGTAAATATCTTTTTCCTCATTCAACCCCCTACCAAGAATATTATTTACTCTCATCCTTGCTTAGATAAACAAACCTCAGTCAGAGAGATATAGTGTTATACATATATATAGGAAGATGTTGGGTTGTGAAGGCTTTGGGCCGAACCTGGCTTGGTTCGGGCTTGTTTTGCTGCGAACAGAAAACAAAGGCAGCCGGCTCTAAGGCAATTAGGGTTATTTAGTTAATTCTTGGAGCCTAAGTTATTGCCTTAATTACTAACCCTAATCTAGCATTATAAATAGACCCATTGATATAATTGTATTCTTTGAGCACAATAATAATATAAACCCTAGTTGCAGAGTGGACGTAGGTCACCTAGACCGAACCACTATAATTCTCTCGTGTCTACTCTTTCTTTTGTGTGATTGTGTGTGTTTGTTTGCTTCCGCTGGAACCTACTCTGATTGTGATACCTAACAAGTTATCACAGCCAAGGTACGAGAACACACCGGGTTTACACACTGAAATTGCAAAAGGTTGTTTGAGAGAGCTGCAGTTTTATCTTTTGCTGGTTCGAAATCAAAGGTTGCTGTTCGGATCTGTTTCTTTGGAGTCGCGATTAGGGTTTGATCAAACCCTAGGGTCACCGCCATCCAGGAACATAATAGGGCTGTTTTTCGACTCGTTTTTTGAGTGTTTTGTGTTTAGGGTTCGGTTTTGAACTCCTTGAAATCGCTGGCTACACTCGATTTTCTGCAGGTGAAGTTGTCGGTTCAGGTATTTAGGGTTTTGGGGTTTTATTGAAGGTGTGCTTGCCTTCGGTTAGTTTTGTTGCGAACAGAAACAAGGCAGCCGGCCCTAAGGCAATTAGGGTTATTTAGTTAATTCTTGGAGCCTAAGTTATTGCCTTAATTACTACCCTAATCTAGCATTATAAATAGACCCATTGATGTAATTGTATTCTTTGAGCACAATAATAATATAAACCCTAGTTGCAGAGTGGACGTAGGTCACTTAGACCGAACCACTATAATTCCCTCGTGTCTACTCTTTCTTTTGTGTGACTGTGTGTTTGTTTGCTTCCGCCGGAACCTACTCTGATTGTGATACCTAACACTCAGACAATGTGTTCTCTTTACTTCTATCCTCCCATTTGTGTTTTGTCACAATTTTTCTTCTTACTTGTTGAAAAGGGAGAACAAAAGATAAAATATAAAAAACCGATTATGGAAAGAGATTACACGATTCAGTAAATATCTTTTTCCTCATTCAACCCCCTACCAAGATATTATTTACTCTCATCCTTGCTTAGATAAACAACCTCGGTCAGAGAGATATAGTGTTATACATATATAGGAAGATAAAATCCTAGAAACAAGTGGATTTCTTACTTTTCAAGTACATAAATGCCAAAAAATTCACAGCTGAAACTTTAAGAACTCCAAAGGGGATTTGTTCTTGTTACATTGTCTAAACAAATATGCAACAATTTTTACTTAAAAATTTACCAGATTCCGCATGTGTGGATCATGCAAGACACCATATGCAGCCCATCGTGACCAAGATTCTAGTACAATTCCATCAAAATCCATCTCCCTGACCAGTCAAGAAACACATCAAAACGTAAATACTAACCTCACCTATATTGTGGAGAGGAAAAGAGAAAGGACATCACTTCAAAGGCAAACCATGGTTGTAAACTTAAATACTACACTAAGAGTGAATATCTTGACATAAACATCTTATTACTTTACGGAATTCTAGTAAAGTGCCACTGATATTGATTACAACTACTATGTTTCCCAAGTCTAGCACATGCCAGGGGATTTGTTTAACCATCTAAAAATGCCTTCATTGTGTTTCATGTTTTCCAGTACTCCACAAAATCAACAAATATGCATCAACAATGATTGGTTATTCAGAAAATGATTATCCACTTTCTTGCATACACACTGTAATCTCGCTCCATCTTGCATTTAGTGAGTAATAAATTTGAGGAAGACACACTCAGCAAAATTTGAATAAAATATTAAAGCTAGAGTTTCTGGGAAGGGGAAACAGCAGGACATGCTTACTTGCATTCAGCTATTATAAGTTGAATTACTTTAGCCCTCTTCTTCTTCTCTTTTAAGAGATCCACAGGAATAGCTTCAAGTACTATTCTAGGCAAAACCTGTCAAAAAAAGAACCAGCGCTGTAACAAGATATTGATGGGACAAAGTAACCTGCATTCATTTTAATATCAAAATGAAAATGAATTCTATCACAAAAGAATACATGTGGTCATTAATGATTTGATATGTCGGTCAAATCATTAAATGAATGCTTAACTTTGAGCAACCTAGACAGCTATATTTATTTAAAATATTAGCTTATAATGGTGCAAGTAAGCATCTCTTATATTTTAATGTAACCATAAAATTTTCTAGAACATTTTAGACTACATCCTTTAGCTGAAAAAGAACCCATTATCCTAAAGTCAAAATGTAGCTCTTCTCTAGAATGGATGGAATCAGGAGCATGAAAGTATGATACTATTTCTACGTACGCTTTTATATAATTTTTAAACCATATAGAATCTTGCTGTTAGTTTTCATGTAAATTGATGCTTCCCTGATGGCCTGATTCAATATTTAAATTTTCTAGCAACAAATTATTTGCAATGAAAAAGCAACCTATTTGAGTGAAATAGTAAAACCAATCACCCCAATTTACAAGCATAAACTAGTGAAAGAGGTGAGCAGACTTTACCAGAGCATGTCCCTTCGTTCTAAGATCTGAAATCCATCCCTTATCAACATTATGTCTTCCTTCCAGAACAAAATTAGCCCCTTGGCTACAAGAGCAGGTCATAAGATACTGTGAAAAGTGACAAACATAATACAAAAGTAGGTACAATGTCCTAAAAGCTGTCGTTTTCTTTATTGATACTATGCAGGTAGATACGAGATGGTAGCCTCCTTTTATATGCAGAAAAAGAAACAAGCAAAGAATACAGATAAGACAATATTATTTTGGTAATATTTTTTTTACGTATAGTAACCTTTTTTTTGTCCATTTAAAAATCTTGGATGTTAGAAACAAGGCCTTGCAGTGCTATTAGATCCATTTCTATGTGAAGCACCACCAAGGTCTGCTCATTGCTTCAAAGATACAACAAAAATTGTTCAATCAACCATTAGAAAGTAGGTATTGGGATTCCACAGAGAAATATCCCTATTTGAGAGTTGAAACCACAATGAATCGACATTTTGCTCTAAACATATTTGGATAAACCGTTTAGAGAAGAATAAACATCTGTAGGACGGTAGTAAGGGGGATCTGAACACATATACTGTAGGATATAAAAGTGATACCTTTTAAGATCATACCACACGGGTGATATATGAGTAAACTTAGAATTGAAGTCCTTTGCGATTTGATATCCGTTTGAATTCCTGCAAGCAAAGCAAATTCATGAATCCTAGACTAGATAGCACCTGAATTAAAGATTCTAGAGAAGCAGGGCCAGAAAGGGGAATTTTAGAGTAGATGATGCCCACATAGAAGTTGGTTGATGGTGTAGGTAAAGCATTGAAGGAACTAGAGTAGGTGGATACAAGATGATAAGATACAAGAAGTTGATAAAAGCATACCATGGTGTAACGTAAGCCAGCACAGGGTTGGGAAATCTCCGAGTTGATGCATTGTCTGAAAGCCTTGCGTGTTCCTGAAAAGCACAGAAGCTTACAAACAAGTGTTTTCTTGTTAAGGCGGTAGGGGGGATCAATCACATATGTACAAGTGAAGAAAGGCTGGAAGAAAAGAGTGCATACAGTGAGGATTCGTTGGTAGGTGAGGCCCGTGTTCAGGTAGGGAATGGAAGCGTGTGGATCGGTTTTGGGCAAAGAGTATAAGGCGCAAATGCCTACTGCAGAGACTATCAACAAGATAACAACAACAATACCAGTACCGGTACTCCTACAAAGGCGCTTGGCTTTCAATTCTGTCGATCGCCGATCCCACTCAGCCGGTGGTCGCCGGCCTCGTTTTCTCCTCATTGCCGCTTGTATTTTGATTCAGAAAACCCCTCACAATAATACCACTTCTTTTTGTCCATCTTCTTTCTTTTGGAGAAAACCTAAAAAAATAGCAATATCTTATTATTATTATTGTTGTTATTATTATTATTATTATTATTATTATTATTATTATTATTATTATTATTATTATTATTATTATTATTATATATTATTATTATTATTATATTATTATTATTATATTATATTATTATTATTATTATATATATATATAGAGTATAGAATAGATGTTATTTTGTTTTAGAAGGGCCTGATATGGTAGATTGTATAATAGAAGAAGGTGTTGTGGTTTGCACAACATGAAAACCCAACCCAACACAAAAATCAAGCGAGGATAACGCCACATAAACCCCAAATCATCTGCTGCTGCTGCTGCTTCTTCTTCTTCTTCTTCTTCTTCTTCTTCTTCTTCTTCTTCTTCTTCTTCTTCTTCTTCTTTCTTCTTCTTCTTTCTTCTTCTTCTTCTTCTGCTTCTTCTTCTTCTTCTTCTTCTTCTTGTATACCATAAACCCTGCTCTGGTCTGGAATCAATCGCATACCACGGTGATAAGGTTTGTTTGTATGTATGGTATCGGATTTTAGGTTCAGGGAAGGGATGGCTTCCTCCTCTCTCACCACGTTACCTTTCTTCATTACATCCACCACCATCAAACCTAAACCATCTCCCTCCTTTCAATTACCTACTGCAAGCACAAGCTTTTGGGGCCGCTCTTTGAATCTGCACCTCGGGACCCAAACCACACCCCATGTCCTCCGGATCCCTTCTCCTGTTCAAGCTCTGGTGAAGAGGCGGAAAGAGCTTCCTTTCGACAACGTCATCCAAAGGGACAAGAAGCTCAAGCTCGTCCTCAAGATCAGGAAGATCCTCCTGGCTCAGCCTCACAGAGTTATGCAGCTTCGCGACCTCGGTAGGTTTAGGAGAGCCTTGGGCCTTCAGAAGCGAAGACGCTTTATCGCCCTCCTTGGCAAGTTCCCTGGGGTCTTCCAGATTGAGAGGAAGGGGTTTACTCCCTTAGCTTCAGGTTAACCCCCGAGGCTGAAGCCTTGTACCTCGAAGAGATGAAGGTTAGAAATGAAATGGAGGATCTGCTGGTTGTTAAGTTAAGAAAGCTGCTCATGATGTCCTTAGACAAGCGCATTCTTGTTGAAAAGATCGCTCACTTGAAGAATGATCTTGGCCTTCCTTCGGAGTTTCGTGATACAATCTGCCAACGCTACCCGCAGTATTTCAGGGTTGTAAGAACCGAAAGGGGCCCTGCTCTGGAATTGACTCACTGGGATCCTCAACTGGCGGTGTCCTTTGCTGAGCTTGAGCTTGAAGAAGATCCACACGCAGAAAAGAGAGATCTGATCATTGATAGACCACCAAAGTTCAACAGAGTGAGGCTACCCAAGGGCCTTCAGCTTTCAAAAGGTGAGATGAGGCGCATTTCTCAGTTCAGAGACATGCCTTATATTTCACCTTACTCCGATTTCTCAGCACTCAAGCCTGGCTCTGCAGAAAAAGAAAAGCATGCCTGTGCCGTTGTGCACGAGATTTTAAGTCTCACGGTTGAGAAGAGGACATTGGTTGATCACCTTACCCATTTCCGTGAGGAGTTTAGATTCTCTCAGCAGCTCAGAGGGATGCTTATAAGGCACCCTGATATGTTCTATGTATCCCTAAAAGGAGACCGCGACTCTGTTTTCCTTAGAGACGCGTATCGTGACTCGCAATTGGTTGACAAGAATCGGCTGTTGTTGATTAAGGAGAAGCTTCGTGCGCTGGTAGCTGTTCCTCGATTTAGAGGGCGTGTGGTGAAAACAGACTCGGATGATCAAGAGGAGGAAGAAGAGGATTGGTCAGATTTGGATGATCTAGTTGACAATGAGATGGGTGATGATGATGACGACGAGGACGATGACATGCCTCCTGATTTTGATGAAGATGATGAAAATGTGAAGGGACAAAGCAAAGAGGATGAAGAAAAGGCTCCTGCTCTGGTGCTCCCAGATGGAAGGCCAAGAGAACGCTGGTAAATTAGATGTTATGTTGGTGTATGTGTATACTAATGAAAATATCAAAGGCTTATAACAAGAGACTTGGAGCAAAAAGGCTACTCCTTTGTAACCGAGAACATGCAATTACAAACACAATTTATTTACACATGTTGCAAAGCTGAGTAGTGATGGGTCACTGTTTTCCTTTCTTAATGTCATATGTAAGTTACGGGTCGTTTTCAGGTAATATTATTTTGTGTCTGTTTGGAATTTGGTAATGACATGCACTCCCTTTGTTAACAGTTTCAGTTTTCTGTTTTCTTGTGTTGGGGTATGAAATGGTATGTTGGATTTTCGGTAGAGAACTAGGGGCC
This sequence comes from Flaveria trinervia, assembly GCA_025506515.1. Taxonomy (NCBI): domain Eukaryota; kingdom Viridiplantae; phylum Streptophyta; class Magnoliopsida; order Asterales; family Asteraceae; genus Flaveria; species Flaveria trinervia. The sequence continues at coordinate 239,239 of CM046454.1, read as the reverse complement.
AGTTTTAAATCTTAAAGTTTTATCAATTTAATGACTTACAATCAAAAAAGGAAGTGAAGTGGTAATTTCATCAGTCAGAATTTCAGTTCTGATAACGAAAGACTTTGAATGGAAGTTCAAGAAGGAAACAAGGTAGGTGTTGTCTCTCAATCCTAACTTTATAACAGATCTTTTGTGGTTTTTTTTTTATTTTGTTGATGTTGATTTGAGTCGTATGCCTTTCTAATGTTCAGTGTCTAGTTTAACTTTGATGTCTTGTCATTACTTGAATTGATTTTTAAAGGCTTAGGCATGAGGTTTACTTCAGCGCCACTTCATCCTAAGTAGACATCACTCACTCACCTTCCCACTAAACCAAAAAAAATGGTTTTGGTTTTTTTCACTCATTTTCTTTAATTTAATATAAGCAATTATATGGATTGGTGTTTAGAAAGACTCATCGTCAACCTGTTATGTATGTTGAAATATTCACAATCACTCCCTTAACGCTCCTTCAAGAGTTGAATTGATTGTTATTTGATGGAGGTGTTCCATCACATTATGACTGCTCTTAAAATAATTCACGCATTTACACATTTTACAATTTTCTCATGCTGTCCCACTTTTTAACATAACCAACCTAAATTAAAAATGTATACGATGTGTTTCGATACACACTTAACCTTCTCTAATAAGCAATCTTTAATTATGAAACCCATTGAATAAAAAATGGGAGTCTGCAATTTAGATATAGCACAAAAATTAGGTTGCTCCAGAAAGTAATGAAAGTCTGTAATATAAGAATGAGAATACAAACATATCAAAACATATATTCCAAGAAACATGAAGTAGAGGTGAAGCGTCTGGATCACATGATACTATTAACATGATATAAAAAATTTGGTTTCTACTGATACAAAAGACCCCAACAAATGATGCAACTGATAGATCATATGGATAGACAGATAGAAGGTTCAATTTTCATTCTACTTAGCCCATGCAACTGCATCAACCTCCGTTTGCGCAGATTTATACAACTCCAGTCGTTTGGCCAAGTCCATTCGCCTCTGCATTATTGCAGGATCCTCATCCAGCAATTTAGCCAATTGTTTACCCTATCAACAAACCAACTTCATTCACAAATGACTAAACAAAACCGAGTATTTCTTCAAACAAAATGCAATATGTATTTTGTCCTTTTAATACCCAATTCAGTTTACCAAAGACGAATGTATCTCAAGTGTTTACTAGGTATGCATGTATGTATGTATGTATCTCAATTCAGTTTCTAAGATTTTAAACAACATTAAAAAATACTTTTATCCCATGTAAGTAATGCCACCATATAGATAATAAACTAAGAATAATAAGGCCAATTTAACAAGTATTATATGCTCCTAGGTAACTTTTGAGAAATTTACCAAATATGAAAAAACAAATAAACAAAATCAACCATAAATGTATGCATGTATGTATGTATCTCAATTCAGTTTCTAAAGTTTGAAGTTTGAACATTAAAAAAAACTTATATCACATGCAAGTAATGCCACCATAGATAGTAAACTAAGAAATATTAGGCCTATTTAACAAGTATTATTTAAATGCTCATACGTAACTTTTAAGATGTTACCAAAACATGCAAAAATAACAAATAAACAAATTTGGAATATATATGTATGCATGTATCATGTATGATGTACGTAAGTATCTCAATTCAATTTCTAAGGTTTTGAACAACACTAAAAATAGTTTTATCAAGCTAAGAAATATTAGGCCTATTTACAAAGTATCATTTAAATGCTCCTAGGTAACTTACTAACGATGCATAAACAAATTTGGAACTTGATACACGCATGAGACTATCATATCCTCTAATGAATCCAATTGTGCAAATAAGAGATACCCACCTCCTTTGCACCCAACTCAGTGAAGAAATGGTCAAGAAGGCTGCGTTTAGCCTCACGCACTTGACAATACACAATAGACTTCGGAATGGAATGTCTTAGAGTCCCAACAACCATATGAATATAAGACAACACATTCGATCCTGCATTAACAGACAAAATTAAGGAAATCAAATAATGCATTGGAGGCAAGATGTGGTATCATAAGTTGACTTACCAATTCGACGAAGATACGAATCATTATACCGATCGAAAATAGAATGTGTTGGATTCCCCCCCTTTTCAATATCTTGTGGAAGCTTTCGGAAGAAATCAACTGTCAGGTAACTGCATTCCATATCAACTAGTTGTATAGTAGCTCTCTTGCTCTCGTTTTTCATCTTATCTAATGACTCACTAGCTGCATTCATAACTTCTGCTCTTAAGGATGGGTATTGCTTCAATTCCTAGATATACAAGACAAAACCAACCTTTGTTAACATTTGGATTATAAACAGAGTAGTGAAATGAAGATAGAACTAGACACAAATGGTGTGTGTGAATGTGTGATATTTATAACTTCCATCGAGTCAAAAGCACCATCTCTTTTGACCCAATGAAGCAGGTCTGAAAGTTTTCCAGCACCCATGAACAAGTGTGGAGCAGGTTAGACAGTGGGAAAAGAAATGTTACTATATGGGGTAATTTTAGAGTACTTGAATAAAAACAAACATTTTTAAAGCTGACACGTGTTTCCCACATGACACTCATCACAAAATTTGATTGAAGAAAGTGTTTACCAATTCTACATTGGGACTGAATGCAAAAAAAGGTTGTAACTCTAAGAAACATGCTCACAGTTCAGTCACACCACGATTAATAAGAACTGAAGAGAAGAATAAAACAAAATAATGATAATAAAGTGAAGTAAAGGTGACAATAGCAACACAGTTCCATTTCAGCTAGGATTACAATGATATGTGCAGGTAATAATGTCTCACATATCGAAAACATTGATTTATGATTTCAAAATGAAAAGATATCCATGTTCACTATTCAGTAGAACACAGGAGAATTAATAGTTTACATAAAGATAAGTGTCCTGAGACTAACCGACGTCTCATTAATCGACTTGTGTACCAGGTCCTTCAGTACACCATGCACCTGAAGCCAATAAGAAAGAGGATTAGATCAAATGTGCTATGACAAATTTTAAGACTTCTATTTCAAGAACAAGATAACATTTTATATGATTATAGAATGCTAAAATAATGCATCAACTTATAGCCGACTGAGTTGCTGTCATGATCTAGACAAGGTTACAATCTCGACCAAACCTTTAAGTTCTTAATGATTATATGAAAGTTTCTGATAATAGTGACAGCTTTTGGTGTAAATCATTTATAACAATATACAAATGAATAGTAAAAGAGACAAGGTAGAAATTTTATTAAAACTTGGATGCTTACCGCATCAACAGCAGCCTCTGCAGGACCTTTGATAGTAATTAAGGTAGATTCAATAAGACGGCGATATCCCTGTTCAGGGCTATAAATGAGGCTGATATCCATCGGCTTCCGTAATCAGTTTTCTCACATTTTCCATAGAAAGTTGTTTATCAAATTGTAATCGTTTCAAAGCAGCAGGAAGTTGATTATCAAATATGCTGTAAACTTTGTCACCACCAGGTCGTCTGTAAAGTATAAGGTCAAGGGTTACATAAATATCACAATAATTAAAAATAGGCAAGCAAAAACATGAAGCTCCTTCTGATACATACATGCCATCAAGATGTTCTTTGAATGTTTGATCAAAAGCACGGCATATTTCCATTATCATATACAATTTTCCTGCAATACAGAAACAAAAGAGAAGAATGCAATGAAGTTAGCATGATGCACATGGATTCTGGAAGCTAAATATATAGCAAATAGCCCACATCACACTGAAGAAAATAAAAAAGCATTCAGACTAAAATCATAGTTAAGCATCATCTGAATGATATTTCAGATTCATAAATGCAAAAAGAAAAAAAAAAGGCAAATTCAGGACAAGCTTACTCCAGCATCAGTAGCAATGGGCTTCCCCAAACGGCTTAATTCTGTTTCAAGTTCAATAATTGTTTTGTTGATGAGGGATTGAAGACCTGGAATTCGTGACTTAATGACTGTTTCCAATGCTGAAACAAATATTAAAGTAGCACAGCAGATTAGATATCCTTAAAAAAAGTCCTATAATTGGGCACAAAATAGAGAAAGACAACACAACATAAGCCAACCTAGGCACAGAACTGCAGCAAAGTACATAATCCTTGTAAACCTTGATTTTAAAGATGATTAGGGGGTTTTACCTTGGAAAGCACTTTCCCTAGATGCTCAGAGCCCATTTTGCTAGCAAGATGCCTGTACTCTGGAGTATTAGCGAAGTACTCCTTCTCCCTCCTCCGAGCAGCAATCATATCAACACTTTTATTGATATCCGCTTGAGAACGGTTCACTACACCAATCCATGGAAACTTCAGCTTATAAGATTTTCCTTCCAAAATCTGCATGTACAGAGTCCATCCTGATTAATTACAAATAAAAGAAACCCAAAACTTATTAAACCCTAAATTTTACAACTCTGAAGTCTGAATGCTATAGCATTTAATGTACTAACTTTCCCTATTTAAGATACTTAGCATACCCACACCAATTTTACAGAAGATAATTCAATTCACAACTTTGAAGTTAATAAGTAGTGAGCTGGCCATTCAAAGTCAAAATTTTGCCATTTATGATAAGATGGACAAAGTTATTTTTTGTCAGCTGGAATGAATACATATTTACAACTAGATTAAAAACAGAATATAAGAAGTGCAACGCTGCTTTATCATCGTTTAAAGCACAATTATGACAAAGTAAAATTACAAAAGCAGCTTACATCAACTGCATCAGTGCCCTTGTCCATAAGATCAATCTTCGTCAAAACACCAAAAGTCCGCTCCCCTGTACATTTATATTAACAATTAAACTTTAAGAAAAGTGAAATGAACATTTATCGTGGAACTGGCATGGATGACAATAAAAAAACCATGTTTAACTTGACTGTCTGGCAAACTGATGTATGTACAAAAGATAATAGCTATATAAATAAATACATACATACGTACATATAGATATAAGAACACGTTCTTTTCAGAACCAACTTGATGTTGAGAACTGAGATTACCACATAAAGCACTTGTACGTAGTGCATTAATGGTTTAATGATGTGATAGGGTGAGCAGACATGTAACTGCCATATGTATCACACTTAAAGCAAAAGGTACATGTGCAGTCTCAACGAATTCTAAGTTCTGAAATGAATGCCCCTCTATACACACACACATAGAGAGAGATGATGGGAGACGGAGGAAAGAGAGGGCGTTCAATACAAACCAATTTTAAATAGAGAACTATGAAAACCATATACAAGCACCTGTTACTTTAACTACAGCACATAAGATGGTTATGTAACCACATAACCACCTTACTTTCCTCCTCTCACTATATCTAGTCAGCACTACGTACAAGTGCTTATGGAGTTCCCGTGATTTCTCCTTAAAATTAGCTTTCTATTGGGTGTGCACCTAGGCTTTGTATTGGATGTGTGCCTATACACACGTATATAAGCAGGTGGCAACTTCAACATTGCTTTTAGAATCAGCCTGAGTAAAACTGAATAAATGTGAAAAACACCATACCACAGCCAACCACTATTTTCCATTATTCCATGTTAATAATGAGATGCAAAAGTTTCCATAAAACTAATAAGGTTATTCTAATTGTCCCAACTTATGTGTCCTTAATTTGAAAAAAAAGGTAAAAGATGTTGCAATTAATCCAACTTCACTCTATTTAAAGCACTCTTAGGTTGCACATTTTCAGGATAACAAATCTTCCATGCAATGTTCAGCATGCTCCGCTACATATGAGTATCATGTCACCACCAGATAATTCCAAGGTTTCTACCCTTCCCCCCACCTCCTTTTTTTCTTTTCCCCCAACATCAAATAGACTACAAATATCTACATCTTTGTATACTAATTATTGTGATTCAATGGCAAATTGGCAATGTCAATTTCCAGAGAACTAGACTTATAAAAAAATACAGAGCCACAAAAATTCCTAAGTCTAATTGTCTCCCAGTGCAATTGTTGAATATGTCACAAATACATCTCTCAATGTTAGCTCTTTTCAGTTGTCTTGCTCTTACAAAAAAAACCACAACACATAATAAAAGTGTGCATCTCGAAAGCCAACTATTTGTTCAATCATCACTATGTTATTGCATCAAATTACTCAAACAAATGAATTCATCAAAATAAAAAAGACAAAAATCGCAAACTCCAAACTACAACTTGAAGGTTATATCATGACAATAACTTTTTACAAACCTTGTGGATCCACCTCACGAGCGATTTTGATAGCATCTGACGTAGCCAGATCTTGGTTGGCAGGAGAAACTGCCAGAATAATGCAGTTAGGCTGCAAAACAAGGATATATATAATTATCAAAATGTGATGATCCCAAAAACCACAACTTTAAATATTTAGTTGAACAAGACATGCTACTATTTTTAATGAAGTATTAATGCAATGAGAGAAGTTCCTTTTTATGTTGCATACTTGCATAGCAACCAAATGATTTAATTTCAAATATTTCCTGCATTAAAATGCAGGCTAAAAGGTTGATAACTTATTCAGATAAGTAAGAGTGAAAGCAGTAGGGCACATGCCAAGGATTTTTACCATGGTTTCCTATAGACAAAGAGAGTTGTTTTAACATGTCCCCAGAAAAATGAGCAAAAAAATTGTAGGAAAATATATCTTTAAAAGTGCAGATACCAACACTTAAAAGGTAAGTAAAATATACCTTCTCAATGTAAGACCGCACCATGTTTTCGATGTCCTGCACAATGCTCTCTGATTGGCCCTCTACAAAGAACATACAGGAGTAAAGTAAGAAAGGCTATTGAAACCACAACTTATCTAATATTGCAACAAAAATAGAAGATATGATGCTAAACTCACCAACAGCTACTTTTGTCAGACCAGGAAGATCGATCAAGGTCAAATTCACGACTGTCAACATCATACATAATGCAATTAGCATGTGAGTTTTTGGAACCAAAGCAAAAAAGTCGCATGTAAAATGAACATGGATAGAAAAGGAAACTAAATATTGAATCCAACACTAATCTAGGAGTGTAAACATTTTGCAAGCCTACTATGAACTTATTATCATATAAAGAAAGTATACAATAGTGGTGTATGAACCCATGAGAATAAATTTATTATCCCAAGCATATCAACACACATGGATTAGATGTATGGTCGGCTCCTCGGTATTACAAATATATAAATTTTCTTTTGAACGCTTTGCGTAGAGTCCAAGGAGGGCTCAAATAGCTTGAGGATCTAATATACGCAACCTTACCCTACACTTTGTGCAGGAAAATCTTTCCTACGGCTTGAACCAATAACCTCCTGATCACAAAGCAGCAACCTTAGCGGTTGCTCCAACACCCACCCTCAATGACTCAAACATATAATCTTCCATTTATTTAAAAAGTAGCTTGTTTTCATGACTCAAACATATTACACCTTCCAATCACAAAGATGTAGCCCCTTTTCCTTCCATAAACCGGAAGGGTGCATAACACATTAATATACAAAACACATATAAACATTTGACAGCTAAAACACTAACATGTGTAGTGTGCTTATAAATTTTGGACCAAAATCAATGCAACTAAGATACGCACGAATGAAAGATGAGAACCATAGAAGTAGAAGGCCAACATTAGTAGAAACTATAACTTTAAAGATAAAAAATATATTTTGGTAAAATAATAATTATAATAATAAAGATTTCAATTAACCGCTGACAAGCTTTCATCTAATCTCACATCCACGGCTCAAATTGCACACCACATCTTATCTCCATCCCCATTGCACCCTTTTTAGCTCCTTCTCATCTCTATTTTAGTCTTTAGCCCCACAATTTCTAGCTTTTAATTTTGTAAGTTCCGATTTGATTGATTACATCACCCTTAGTCGTGACGTGTAAACATTGATTTTTTCGGTAAGCTCCAATTTTGTTCATGTTCATACTTATAGTCAACTAAAGTCGCTCCTAGTTGCGCTAGTTCAGTCGCTCTTTGGTACAACCATTGCACCGCCCTCGCCTAAGGTCGCCTTGAACCTAGGTGCGCTTTTTACTCATAGCTTTTTATGTCATAAAAAGAGTTAACAAGTTCAAATTTGGTTTTAAGTATTCCTGAGTGATCCCATCGTATAGCAAACCAAATACAAGAACAAGTCAACACTTAAGCTTCTAATTTAAAGAGGTACATAGTATTTACTAATATTAGTCCAAGTATCAGGAATGATAAGTTTAAAATGTCAAAGACCGGTGGTTAATAAAATCTGATAATCATTCATGCACTATTGATAAAAACAAAGTAGCATTCTTTGTCGTAGATTTACCATTCAAATATACCACTAATTTTACCGGAAAAATAATACACAAAAAAAGGATAATACACAAAAGGGATGACAGATAAACAAACACAATAAAAAGTAACAAACCAGCAAGCTATCTCACCATTAGGAGAATAGATGCTGAGATATATAGGGACCGATGAAATCTGTTTAGTTCGACCTGTCTCACGATCAGTCTCATCCGAAATCTCTTTCCTAACAGCAGCTGCACAAAGAAAACAATGGATCTGTCATCTTGAATAAATGAAAATCCACTTAATATTAGTTATCAAGTGAATGATACGTTGTCGGTTTTTCTCATTGTTTTAAAAATCGGCTGAGGCGTGCGCCTCGAGGCGCGCATCGAGGCGAGGCGCCCATAAAACGTGTTTGAGGCGAGGCGCCCATAAAATGTGTTTGAGGCGGCGCCTCAGGGGCTTATTTGCTACGTGCTGCTCATGGGGCTGAGGCGCTAAGAAAGGCTGCACCTCAGGTGCGCCTCAAGGGGTTTTTGGTTTGTTTTCGGTGTTTTAGACTCTCTGTGTCAATTTCAAACATTCCATGTCTTTTTAATATGCTTTTTTTGATGTTTTTGATATATCTGATTATGAAATTAGTATGTATTTCATTTTTTACAAGATATATAATTTTTATATTTATTTTAAAACTCCGCCTCGGTTCGCCTCGAGGCTTACGCCTACTGAGGCGAAGGGAAAACGCCTCAAGGCTTGATTCCGTACTTTTAAACCTTGGTTTTTCTTAATGAAATGATTGAGGTGGAGATAAAAGAACCTTAGATAAGTCAGGTATTAAAAACCTGTTTTTTATAATAAGATTGCACAAACAAAAAACTAAACAAATTTCTTTACAAATTTCTTTCTAGTCATACCAAAATCAGTAAACCTCTTTCTGGGTTGGTGAGCAAACTCTGCATATTCTCTTCCCTCGTCAATTCTATGAAGTTGTAGAACAAGAGGACGCCGTGTCACAATCCCTGCATACATATGTTTATTTCATTAGTCTGATTGATAGCAGTTATATGGGGATTGCAAAGTGAAGATAATGTGAGAATCACGCAAGAAACGTGTGGAACAACTAAGCATTTTCATTACCAGATCCACGAGGCAAAAAATCCTTCCCAACTACACTCTCCAACACTGATGACTTTCCAGAGCTCTAGATAACATGAAAAGCAAAAAGGAAAACAAACCATGATAAGTTATCAACTTTAAATGGCTCCATAAATCCATTATCTATTACAGAGGTGGAAAATTCCAACATGACACAGACCCAACAAAGTGTAAAGGAGAGCTACACAGGTTAGGGTTGGAAAGATGAGTGATGCGGTAACTATTGAAAGGAAGCCAGAACTAAAGGATAACTAAATTCAAGTTGGAACAATCCCTATGGCCAAAATTCAAAAACACAAATGTGATCAAGAAAAGCCTAGAAGTCTTGTTGAAAAGAAAATAATAGTTAGCAAAGAGGATAACTTAAAAAATGAACAAGTGATGCATCAAATAATTAGAGTTGGAAAAGTTCAAGACAAGAAAGTGAAGCAACTATTACTAATATATAACTAGGAAGTTGAGTCAACCACTATCTAGGTTAACAATTCAATCAATATATATTATTGGACACAAATTATAAAGCAAGAATAAATATAACAAGATTATATAGCAACTATTTCCCAGGTCTACAATCCCTAAAACGAAAGATATTTGAATTTCGTATACAATCTAACACAGTTTTTAAGCTTCACCTATGAAGGCAAACAACCTTGGTCCAGGGGTGTTTGCAGTTTGTCCAGATACCGGAGACAAAACGAAGGTCGTGGTAGGTACATAAGAGTTTATGGTTAATTTACCAAATCAGATGCAAGCGATTGATAGCGGATCATACAGATCTAGAAGTGAAGTTGAAATTGGAGCTAATAAGACCTACGGACTTACAGAGACTATGATGAAAACGTAGGGGCTAGCAAAAGATGGCATCTGGTACAACGGATCTGAAGTTTAAAGAAGAAGAAGAAGAAGAAGAAGATGTGATGTACCTGACCGCCGACGACGGCGATCGTAGGGAGGGCGTCCCAAAGGGTGGGCAGAGAGGATCCTTCGCCAAAATCACCGAGGCAGTGCAAGCCCTCTGCAGTTTGTTGACCAGATTGATCAGATTCTCCATTCTTCCGGTGATCGGATTAGATTCACACCAAACGATTAGATTTAGATCCGTCTGTCACTGGTGACTGGTGTCTTTACAAATTTGATTTTGAATGAAACTTTCAAATTAGGTTTTCAAAAGGCACCGCATCTACTTTTTTTATTTTTTAAAGTACGAATAAATGGTTATTAGCTTCTCGTTAGTAATTATAAGTTAACTAGTATTGATACTTGCTCGTTGTGTTGTGGCTGGAGACATCATAAATGCATCTTGAAAGGGAAATAAAATTAAAAAAAGAAAACAAACAGAAATTAAAACAAGAATTCTTTAAGATGAAAAATACATAGGATCAAAGTTTACAGTGAAATAATAAATAATGGTCAAATTATAAAAATATATTATAGTATTTGATAAGAAAAGCAAAAATCAAAAAGATATGTACAACCTTTTATACATATAATACAATAAATAATACAATCATAAGTTGATAATTAATAATATTAAAACTTAATATGTTTGAGAGAGGCTCGTTAATAAAGAACTATTCACAAGAAATCAAAATGTAATATATTTTTACATGTTATTAAACTTTAGTGAAATAAGAAATAGCAAGAATTTAAGAAACTATTACTAACAAAAATAATAATAAAGATTTATAAATTTATATATTAACATAAAGTTTAATAGAAATCTCATAGTTTAGTATATTTTTATAAATTATTGAAATAATAAGATTTATGTTTTCGATATTTAATTGTATGTTCATGTATTTAAATGATTTATTTAATATAAAAAAACGCATGAAACAAGAAATTAGAGTTCACAATAAAATCATGTGCCGTATCTGTTTATAACTACGATCTTTTCTCGATATGAAACCTACACTTAGAAAAACCTCATCACAAGCAAAAATTGTTTCACAAAACCTCTACATTAATTTATTTTATAGATTTATTTATTTATATACTAAAACTACAATAACATCCAGATTAACACGTCAAAAATCAAAATCTTTTTTCTTTTTAAATAATTTTTGAGTTGACAACATTACTTTTAGAGAATTTTATTCTAAATATAATCTTCACCTTAAAACATCATATCTTAGAAATCAACTGAAATATCATAATTATTCATTTCATTAAAATCAAGTTTTTTGACTGTACCATCGTAACCGCATGCATTTAAGTATTCAAAAAGTTTGAAACTTAAAAGAAACATTGCATGACTTTTTCTCCGTCAAGTGGAGTTTCCAATCTCCATGTCACACTCTCGTCCTAGGCGGTGGGTTATAGGTGACGTTAGCACCAGAAACAACGTAACAAAAATTCAAAACTTTACTTATGTAAAATTTTAATTGTAATTAAATTGTCTTTATTTTAATCAAGATACAAATTATACTAAGTTATGTCGAGATATCTATTCACCAAAGTCAAATTCTTAGGGTCTACATTCATAGAAAAGAAAGGTCAGTCTAATTATCTATAACATCTAATAAACAAGATTTTTTTTTGCCGTTTGTTATTTTTTCTTATCTGATTTTTTTGTCACTTGTCATTCTTTTAAATATTCACACATTAAATTTTTCTCTAAAAAGATATTATATAATTTAAATATTCATACAAATTTCCCTCTCTTATTAAAAATCAATGTCACCGACTCGTTTTTCCAAGGTACGATCCTTGGAAGTACCTCGATCCTTCTTTGATCCCTTTTGGGATTTATCTCGTCCTCGTTTCTCTTCCATGGTTACGAGTTTGCTTGTTTTGGCTGCCATTCCCAAATGAACCGACCTCGCTCTGATACCACTTGTGACCGCAGTCTTTTCCAATTCTAACGTCATCCCAATGAATCGATCTGCTCTAATACCACTTGTCACGGAGTGATTTCTTCAAATCTCGTGCGACACTTAGATTCGTTCTAAGTTCAGCTTTTGTGACCCAAACGATATAATAATTCAATTAACAATGCGGAAGCGTTTGCAAGCAAGTAATACAACTTACTTTGTATTGCTTACAAGGTTGATTACAAGAGTGTTTTATAAGTGATTTCACTAAGACTTGTACGTGTTTTTGGGTGAGCACAAATGACTCTAACATCACCTATTTATACTTGTCTATTGTATCTAGATCATTCATGATCTAGAGACTTCCAATCTGAAATATCCTAGATTTTTACAAGCATATATCTAGATATTTCTATAACAAAATATCCATGATACTTCAAGGCTTTTCTAGAACTTTCTTGACAGCTTTAAGTCTTGATGATTGCAGGTATTTCTTGGTCATTTTAGGGTTATTCCCGAGCGCTTAATGGCTACAATGTTCACCCGGGATTGTCTGGGCTATTCCGGAGACTTCCGGGCAGCTCTAACCGCTTCTATATGTGTCCGGAAACTTCCGGATTCCGAGTAACGCGATCTGATTTTAGGCGGGTCGTAACAACAGGCAGCCATCATCATAGTGGCACCACCTATGCCACGACAACCATAACACTCTTAGTTCTTTTAACAAATTACAAACCAAACATGATATTTTATCTACCTAATGAATCACAAATTTTGATTTTAAGTTCAACTTCTTCATATTCTAATTGTTTTAAAAGATGGGAATTCATTATAAGAACTTCACCAAACGCCCATAGATTGTGATTCTTTCAATTGGATGCAATGATAAGATCTGTAATACTAGTAACTTTTTCTCCAATCTAAATTTCCAAAAATTACATCTAATGTTCTAAATCCAAAACTATAAAAAAAAGTAATATAATATACTTCCAAAACTGATGGTCAAATAACAAAATCTGTAATACAACTGCCAAAAACATCTCTTAAAAGTTAAATCAGTAACAATAACTCGTGTGAATGCTAGTCCTAGAAATAAGACTGTCAAACAACCTTACATTTTCTAATGACATTTTCTTTGGAAGAGAATTACAACCCCCATGTCTCTGTCTGTATGCCTCTAATCCATTTCATGTATAATTACATTTTCTATTGACATTCACATAGACAAAGATGCATCATTTGGTTGGCCTCTTCAGTCTTCTTCTGAAAATATCAACAAAACAAGTAAGATGTATGAAAAGTGTAGCAGAGTTTATGGGCTTATGCTTTTGGAAGATTTAAAAGCAAACTATCAAGGCTTTACTACCCCTGCCCCCACCCATATAATATTATGTCTTCTCATCACTTTCATCAAACTATTAATTCATCCAACATTTTCGGGATGGAATCTAGTCAAGAGTAAAGATATCCACCAAAATTTTCGTAAGAGTTACCTGTTGGTAGTTTTCTTCAGTCCAAAAACACCTTTCATAACTGAATCAATGTCCACATTGCGGGATTTCATGATTTGATCATGGTACATCTTGCTCCCAATCTCAACAATCTTTTCCTCAACCTCTTCCAGAGTTTGATCCACGTCCAGCTTTAGCTCTCCTTTTCTTATG